>JAMXBB010000001.1:108155256-108489560 GCA_024138015.1 Lumnitzera littorea
ACTGTTGTAGTACTAAACTACAGATTGTATAGAACAAGTATTTTGTTAAAGCTCTACCACAGGTTTGGATATTAACAGATGTCAGAACAGACGTTTCAAGCTGGTTGAGTTGTGCGCCTTGTGTAAACTGCGTCTACGATAGCAGCTGTGAGATCAGCTTCTATCTTAGATTAGTTTACACGGCGGGACTGTTATGACTCTTCTTGTTTGGGGCGTGACATAATTTACATAACACTTAGCAGTTTTTTATCCTAAAGATACTAACAGGACCTTAAACAAGAACTTGATCATTGGGCTAAATTATCCTCACTCCCTATAGCTTTAAAAGAAATCTAATCTCTGAATAATTGTATCGTGACATCGCAAATCAGAAGTCAAGACCTGCAAAAGAATCTATGCAAATACGAGCAACTACAGCTCAATAAGTTGAATTGGAAACTTATGAATTTATATAAGCATATCAGGATTATCAAGCAATTATTCTCATGAAATGCAACAAACAAGTGTCATCACACAACGTAGTCTGGTTCGTTATGAAATTATTCTAATTTCATATGCTCTAATTCGAGTTAAGGAGTTTTTATGTTATGCAATAATTCACAACCAAACTCAAGATTGTGCAATGGAGATACTACTCCTTTTAAGACAATCCTTCAAACCAATGCCTTCATCCTTACCACGACCTTCTCTCCTGTCACTTAGTTCAACTAAGGATAAGGAAAAGACTAATTTGTTATCCAACACTATCTTTTTCAAAAGTGTCAGTATTTGGTTGGAGAGTCCTAATGATCTTCTGAAAGATTGCAATGCATGACAATATAGGGTATTAAGGTCGATTAGGATTAGGTTTAATTTAGGGTATTCCGACAATTTCCCATTAATCTAGTCACAACAGTCATCAATCACAACACAAATTTCAATACAAAGTCAGATACGCAAGTGTCACGGGCGGATTCCGTTGCTCGACCCCGTGCGGCACTTAGCGTTCCTGACCTCACTAAGGAAGGCTAAGTCAGCCTGTAACACACTCACAACGTTAGAGAGAGAAAGTAGAGAGAGAAACTCTGATAGTATATTGTATTCACTCAAATCACTTGTGTGTTACATCTGAGGGGAATACCCCTATATATACAGAAAACCTTTACAATCTAATGGTTAAGATCAATTCGATCTAATGGTTACAATTGATTCCCAACTACTACCTTCACCTACCCCCACCTACTACTATACAAGATTCTGGACTCCTCTGGAACCTTCTAGAGCTTTTCATCATCTATAAGCTTTTAGTGGGCTTGGGCTTTTCGTCTTTGGGCTTTAGGAACCTCTTAAGAATGGCCCATTTCGGGAGGTCCGTAACATTCTCCCCCGCTCAATCCGGCGACGCCCTCGTTGCTCCTTCATCGTGGAATTGTCGAATCTTGGTTTTAAGTTGCCACAGTGTTTCGGCTCGTACCCAACTGGCCTCACTCTTTGGTCTTCCCTTCCATCTTACCATATACTCATGTCTGGAAGTTTGTCCTCGTCTCTTCACATGCCTATCAGCTATGATCCCTTCCACTTCCTTATCAAATGAATCCCGTACTCCTATTGGGGCCCTTTGTGATATAGCTCTTATAGGGTCTTCCTCATCTCTGTGGAATGGTTTTGACATGCTCATGTGTAAAACCGAGTGGAATTTCAGTTTAGAGGGAAGTTCTAACTTGGAAGATACTCGCCCCACTCGCTTCCCAATTGAGAATGGACCCTCATAGCGACTCATTAGACCTTTATGTAGTTGTCCCTTCGTACATTGTATCAAATGTAACTTAACAAGCACTTGGTTACCTACCTGATATTCCATCGACCTCCCCTTCTTGTCTGCCATCTTCTTCGTTCTCTTGATAGCTCGGCCTAAGTATGTCTGAGCTAAGTCGTGTTTTTCCCACCATTCCCTTGCAAATTTATAGGCGGGAGGGCTGGACCTCGTACATCCTATTGCCACTGTATGAGGAGTTAAGGGTTGCCTTCCTAGGACGATCTCGAAATGACTCTGTCCGATGAACTCATCCTTCTGTAGATTGAAAGAAAGCTGTATGACATCCAATAACTTAGACCAGCCCCACTGACTTGTACTTACAAGGTGCCTCCAAACTTAAAGGCAATGTACTATAGCTGTCTTTTCCTTCTCATCTCCTGGGTAGCGCCTCTCTGTATCGTTCAACGTTCGGTTCTCAAAGGCTATTGGATGGTTTTCCTGCATCAAAACCTCACCAATGGCATAATCACCATCATCCATGCCTACTTCAGATACTTCACCAAAATTAGAGGGCGTAAGAACTTGTTCTTTAATGACTGCTTCCTTCAGGGTATCGAATGCCTTCCGTCGATCTTCCTTCCGTACCCATAAGACATCTTTCTTGAGTAAATTCGTTAAAGAGGTAGCCATTCGAGAGTATCCACATATGAAATTTTTGTAATAACTTACTAAGCCAAGAAATGACTTCAATTCGGAGGGCTTAGTAGGTTCTTTCCATTCTCGAATGGCCTGTATCTTCTCTTCGTCCATTTTGATCTTCCCCTTTCCTACTATATGCCCTAAAAGGGTCACTTCTTTCTTTGCAAAGGCACATTTCTCCAGCTTTATATATGATTCGTTTTCCCTTAAGGTTAAGCAATGAAGATGCTCTAGGTGCTTTTCCATAAGCTTGCTATAATTCATGATGTCATCCAAGTAAACTACAATAAAATGATCCAACAATGGTGCTAATACCCTATTCATAAGACTACAAAAAGTAGCTGGGGCGTTTATGAGCCCCAATGGCATAATAAGAACCTTAAAGGCACCATACCTTGTAACGCAAGTGTTTTTGGACTCATCTCCATATCTTAGTCGTAGCTCCAATTTTGAAAAGTATCTTGCCTCTCCCCTTTGATCAAATAAGTCTGATACTAAAGGAATAGGGTACTTATTCTTCTTAGTGACCTTATCTAAGGCCCTATAGTCAATACATGCTTGGAGGGGCCTATCTTGTTTCTTCCGAAAGAGAACTGAAACTCCAAAAGGTGCATTTGACGGTTGGACGAATCCAGCTTCCAACAACTCCTTCAACTGCCGCCTTAATTCTTCTAATTCTTTTAGGGGCATGCGATAAGGAATAATAGCAAGGGCCTTTGTACCTGGTTTTAGCTCAATCGCATGATCCACTTCCCTTCTTTGTGATAGCTTCTTTGGCAACTCTTTAGGCTTGATGTCTTTGAATTCTTCTAGCAACTCCCCCACTCGATGTGGAATTACCTCTTGATCCCCTGTCTCTTCTTCCCCCTTTAATGTAGTTAGGTACGTAACTTCATTCTTCTTTAAGCCCTTCGCTAGTTGCATAGCGGAAAGGAATTTTGTAGCTTGACCAGCTTTCCTTGTAACGGGCACCACACATTGAGAGTTGGTCTCGAGAATACATATACAGTCTGCACGAGGAACAATAAGTGCATCTATACGATCTAAGAATTCCATCCCAATCACAAATTCGAAGCCATCCATAGGTACTACTTCGATGGTTTCTTTCCCTTTCCACCCTCCCATATGGAGCTCTATTTCCCTGGCGACTCCAGTAGTAAGGACTTCCTTTGAGTTTACTGTCTTGAGCCATGTCTTGGTTTTCTCCACCTCTATTCCAATCTTACTTGCTGCTACATCGGAGATGAACAGATGAGATGCCCCTGTATCAATAAGGGCATTTAACTTCTTGCCAGCAACCATTACCTCAGTGTACATCAACCCTTTTCGCTTCTCCTGCATTTTCATAGCACTAAGTAGTCGTACCGAACCCAGTTTGGCCTCATCCTCTTCACTGGAGCTTTCATTTGCTATAATTGCTGCCAACCGATCTTTCTTTGGGCATTCCCTAGCATAATGGGGCCCATTGCAAAAATAACACTTCAATTCTCGAGGCTTCCATCGTTCCCCATCTTTTCCTTCACGAGTCCTTCCCCGATCGTTATTCCTCTCTTCCATCTTAGGCTTTCCTCTTAAGGAACTCCCATTCCTTTCCTTCTCAACTCCCCCCTTCCACCTTCCTATTGGGATCTTATGTTCTGTCTTCTTGAACTCCGTTAGGCCTTCAGCAACTGCTATAGCCTTAAAGATGTCTTCTATTCCCCTTCGATCTAGCTCTAACTTTGCCCAAGGTTCCAGGCCATCTAAAAACATCACTAGAGCGTCATCCTGGTTAAGGTCTGGGATCTCCAACATTAGTTCTGAGAATTCCTTCACATATTGCTTGATGTCACCCTTATGAGTTAGGTGACGCAATTTCACCTTTGCTTCTTTAACAGCATTTTGGGGAGAGAACTGCCCCTTGATCTCTTGTACAAAGCTAGCCCAAGTATTGATTTCATTTACCCTCCTACGCCACCATACCATAGCAGAATCTTTCAAATACATAGCAACAGTACGTACCTTTTCGAGGTCATCCAAGATTCTTACAGCATTGAAATATTGTTCTATTCCCCAAAGGAAGTTATCTACCTCCCGGGCGGATCGTATCCCATTGAAAGGTTCAGGCTTGGGGACATCGATCCTATGAGCAGACTGGATGGTCACTCCACTTACCATTATTGCCCGACATGCTGCTAGTTGGTTCTTAAGTTCTTCAATCTCTTGGTGCATGTCCACCATAATAGCATCCATCTTGGCTTCATAACCTTCCTCCTTAGTTTCCAAAGCAATGACTCGAGCTTGGAGTACTTCATTCTTCCCCTCAATCGTCTCGTTACGCTGCTTCAGCTCATCAATGGCTTGATTCAATGCTCCTTGCAACTTGCCTTGAAGTTCTTCCTCCATCTCTTCAAGGTTGCCTTGTGATTCATCGAATTGTTCTTTCGCTTCAGCAATGCTTAACTCCGCTCTATCCATCCTATTAAGGAGGGAGTTCAGCAAGTCCCGGGACCTAGTCCTTTGCCTGGTAACACGGCGATCATCATGGTCAGCCAACTCAACGACCATTGAAGTGTTGTTGTCTCCTCCAGATGACATTTTCTCCACAAGCAGCTTCTTTTTCAGGCTCTGATACCACTTGTCACGGGCAGATTCCGTTGCTCGACCCCGTGCGGCACTTAGCGTTCCTGACCTCACTAAGAAAGGCTAAGTCAGCCTGTAACACACTCACAATGTTAGAGAGAGAAAATAGAGAGAGAAACTCTGATAGTATATTGTATTCACTCAAATCACTTGTGTGTTACATCTGAGGGGAATACCCCTATATATACAGAAAACCTTTACAATCTAATGGTTAAGATCAATTTGATCTAATGGTTACAATTGATTCCCAACTACTACCTTCACCTACCCCCACCTACTATTATACAAGATTCTGGACTCCTTTGGAACCTTCTAGAGCTTTTCATCATCTATAAGCTTTTAGTGGGCTTGGGCTTTTCGTCTTTAGGCTTTAGGAACCTCCTAAGAATGGCCCATTTCGAGAGGTCCATAACACAAGCACATATATAAAACTACTTACAATCACAATCATATAGAATCCAAAGTCTCTAAGTACTCTAAAATAGTACTCCAAATACGGTGAAGTAATAAACTCAACTTACTTGAAATTCTTAATCGCTCAATCACTCAGTTATAGGTTAGCTCATTTCTAAGTATCCTATAATAAAAAAAAACGTTTTTTTTAGTATTTATACTTTGATAATACATATTCTAAGTAATGATTTAACTTCAATTCTTCTTATATACCTATTATTTACTAACAATTAATTCTACGTTAGTTCAAGGTTCAGTTTCCAAATCAAATTCCGGTTTAGGCTTTAATTCGATTTCAACTACAAGTAATCCTAAAATATGTTTTGAATCCAAATGTGAAATTAATCATATCAAGCTCAAGTATCCTAATTTCATGCTTAGTCTTAATTCAGTATTCTAACACATTTAATACACTTTAATCCTAATTAATGTACTAAGTTTACTCCCGATGTGAGAAAATTTTACGTATTTCGTATAATTACCTAAAATTAATTTTTGTACCAAATTTAATACCTACTGATATTATTATTATATTATCCAATTTAACCTATTATTTTATATTTATTAAAATTCCAACTTCACAAATTACTAAATTACTCACATTTACTACATAATTTCCATATTGATTGCAATTAACACTCCAAATGCAAGGATTACATTTCTACATTTGAGATTAATATCCTTAAACATCTAATTACCCTCTAAATCAGAAATTAATCATTTAATCACTTAATTAATTCAAAATTACCCATTTTCTCATCATTTTAGGGCTAAAAATTTACTTAAAATTTTCAAAAATTAAATTTAGAAAAATGGCTTCATAATACTGTTCTATATTACTTAGGTATTGTACAGAAAAATTTTGAACTCCAAACTATACTAATAAACCTATTTATTTCTAATTTTAAAAATATCCGGTTTTGTTCAATTTCTTAAGAATCCTATATTTATAGATATGATTAAACTTAATCACTATTTTTTCCTGAATCTATATACAATAAAACATCATAATGACAAATTTCATAATTTTTTGCATAGCATTAATAATTTTAAGAAATTTTGTAAAATCGAATGAGATTTATGACTCACCTGATTTCTGAGCTTTCGGCCACCAACACCGGTTCAAGGTATGTCAGCTAGTCCAAGTGGTTAGTTTAGAGTAGGGTGGTGGTGGTAGCTCAATTCCAAGTGGTGGTGACGTATAGGTTCGGCTTACTTGCCCTAATTGTACAGATTTGAGAAATTTTTTTCTAAAACCCTAATTTCTTTCAATTTCTGGTGCTCTACAATTTTCCTAATCTTTTAACTGTCCAAATAGTCTTTCTAATTTTTTTGGCTATTTATAGGGCTATAAAGCGAGCTCTATGTATTAATTTGGACAAGACACGGCCATATTTCTTTCATTTTACCTTTTTTGTTGCTTGATTTTAATTGATTCATATTTTTTTCTTACTTCCCTCAGTTGCCACGACTTGATTTGCAGCATTCTTTATTTCCTTGATTTTTTTTCTGAATTTTCTTTGATTTTTTTATAATTTTCTAGCAAATTTCGAGCAATTTAAATAATCTCGCGTATTTTTACCTATATATAAATACATATACGGTACAAGTAAACACTTTTAAATATTATTTAGGTCATTCTATGATTTTTAGTATACATATAATTTATCTCTAGCGATTTGTTAATTATCAGAATGTATTTTACACATTTTCGATAAATAATGAGTAATATACTTAAAATTTAAAAATTTTACATTCTCTTATTTTATTACTTATTTTCTTAAATTCAAATTTACGAGATCGTTTTTACTAATATTTTTAGTTTTAATTTATAATTAAGGTTTGATCGGATCATTTAACCGATCGTCTTAAACTTTGTGTACTAAATACGATCCTACGGTTACTTGGCTTATATTTAGGGTTTACACATACCATCTTAGCAAGATTAGCTATCTATTAACTTCATCCAAAGTAGTATTCCTCTCTCATGGCTATCATTACCAACAACACCAACCTATGGCACATCTCTACTAATAGCTCTATATATACATTCTCTAAACGTCTTAATTTTTTAATAAATCACGATAACTTACACAAATAATCAACGAATAATTTGCCAATAATCAAACCTTAATTCAATCAACAAAAACTTTCACCTTTCAATTTACATTTGTAAGATCTAAAGAGATAAGAACAATAATTCACTACAATGTTGTTCTAACCTATGTTTTGATAGTAAAAAGATGATATACCTAAGATTTCACAACTAGAACTTGTTGAAGTGTAAAGATAAACAATTATATAAGACGTGGATCCTGTAGTTTCATGTAATTATTTTGAGCTAGTAATTAGGGCGTATGTGAAAATTAGCCAAATAGGACAATATTTCACGAATAAATTCTAGGAGCTAAACGAAGACACCCTGTAGATCTAGATTACATAAATATAATAAAATAATAGTATTATAGATAAAAAACATAGTTAATTTCACAAAATTGTATTATATGGTATTTTATACGCTATAAATACGTAATCTAGATGATGTGCCTAGGAACTTAATTATCGTTATGACTTACCGTAGTAGATTCGAACCAATAAGTCTTTTGAAATATTGAAGAAAGTAAAGTAAGTAGGTCTACGAATTGATTAAAGTAGCTAACATGAAGTTGCTCAAAGAATATGATACATCAACGAACATAACACGACTTGACACTTCACTTGATACGACGCACGAGTTGATGTCATGGTTCACCCACCACTAATCCTGAACTACTCGATAAAATTAGATAAAAGTGTATGGAAAATAGACTTAGAAAGGGTTGTCTCGCAGAAACAATATATTTAATATATATCTGTGAGGAAAGATAATTCCAACTACAAGGAAAGGAGACTATTTATAGTAAGTCTTCAGGGCAATATCACAAATAAAGAAATTATAAAAAGGTATAACAAAAGGGATTTCTAATACATGTGAAAAAAGGTAAAAATGACAAAAGATAAAAATAGAAAAGTAGTACAATGTCAAATGAAAAAGACAGGTGATAGTGCAACATTGGCTTTGCACTAAGATGCTTTGAGCATAGCAGGCAAGAGGAATCAAGATGTTGTGGTGACAAGGAGGCCAAGACGAGGAGGGATGTCGTGAGAGTTAAAAGGAAGCCAATAGAAGTACTTGGCTAGGAGGCTAGCTCTCATTACTCGACAGATGAAAGTCAGACCACTCAATACAGAGCCCTTAGTCAGAGGATAGTTAGCATTAGCACACAAGAATAAACAGAGCATAGTATAACTATCCAAAGCTCTTAGGGAATTTAGTCATCCTCCTTCTGTATATTGTTTCTTGTCATCGGCAGGTTAACCGGAGAGAATTTTTTGGGTAAAGGATTAGAAGCTTTTAAGGCATGCGTGAGCAATTGAGCTGGTAATCGATAACGCATAAGCTCCGTAGGGTTGTTAGAGATTTGCCCTCAAATCATGGTCTTTATCGTCTTCTGGCACATAGGAAGTCAAGTCAACGATATTGAATGTAGTAGACATGCCTTACCCGTCAAGCAGCTTAACCTCATAGGTGTTATCATTAATGCGCCTAAGGATCTTGTAAGGTCCATCTACTCTGAGAGATAGTTTGTTCGTCCTTTTGCCTAGGAAGCGTTCCTTGCTAAGATGGATTCATATAAGGTCTCTAGGGGCATAAATGACTTGCCTCCTTCCTCGGCTTCCGGCTTCCGGCTTCCCGCTTCCTTCTATCGAGCTACAATCTTGGCTAGTCGTTTGGCAACCTTTTGATGCAACTTCTAGAATTCCTCGGCACACTGTAGGCCGGATTGGCTTTCCCCTTATGTAGTTAGATTGCTAATTAAATCCAAAGGTAAGTTTAGGTTAAGTCCATAAATGACCTCAAACAATGATGTTCCAGTCGAGCTGTAAGCTAAGCAGTTATAGGCAAATTCAATAATAAGCAAGCATAAATCCCAATCATGCGAATTCTTCCCAACAATTGCTCGTAGAGGTTACCGACGGTTTAGGGGTGATAAGAAGTACTGAACATGAGCTTAGCCCCCAGCTTCTTTTACAAGGTCCCCAGCTTCTTCTACAAGGTCTTCTAAAAAAAGCTCGTGAACTTTGAGTCACAATCAGACATAATACTCCCTGGTACTTCGTATAGTCGCACAATTTTTTGCAAAAAGAGGTTAATGACGAATAAAGCATCATTAGTTTTGTGGTAGGAAATGAAGTGGCCCATCTTGCTGAATCAATCAACCACTACCATGATTAAGTCATGTTTTCTAGGTGTTTGGAGAAGGCTGAGCATGAAATCCATGCTTATGTCGGTTTATAGTCGCTTTGGGATAGGCAGGGATTTATACTCTCCATAGGGTTCTCTCCTTCCTTTTGCATGTTTACATACTTTGTTCACCTTTCAAGTATTCGGCACACATCCTTCATCATCCTAGGTTAATAGAAATGTTCTTTCAATATTTCAATTGTCTTCTTTTCCCTAAAATGACCGGCCAAGCCTCCGGCATAGGTTTCTCGAACGAGTAGCTCTCTTGTTGAACCATTCGACATACAAACTTGCTTACCCTTCATCAAGACCCCCTGTTTTAAGTAGAACTCATCTACAGCTCTTCTAATATTGCACTTGACCATTAAGGGCCAAAAATACTAATCGTGCTCATACTAATCAGGTAAGGTACTAAATCCTATCACCTTAGCTTACAATGTTGTGATGAAGGCATGACGACGAGAAAGAGCATCGGCCATGATGTTGGTGCTTCCCTTCTTATATTTGATAACATAGCAAAAGGTCTCCAAGAACTCGACCCATTTGGCGTGATGTCGAAAGCCCTTAAAGGTGCTTAAGAGACTTATGATTAGAGTAGATGATGAACTCTCTCAGTAATAAGTAATGCTACCAGTTTTGTAATGTTCAAACAAAAGCGTAGAATTCCTTGTCATAAGCTGAGTAGTCTAGGGCAGCTCCTTTGAGTTTCTCACTAAAGTAGATAATAGGTCGGCATTTCTGCATGAGAACAACACCAATATTGACTCCAAACACGTTACATTTAACCTCAAAAATCTTCTTGAAATCTAATAGGGTAAGTACTGGGGCAAAAGTCAGTTTAGATTTTATATCTTCAAAACTTTTCTGAGCTTTCTCCGACCACCAAAACTTAGTGTTCTTTTTGGTCAATTCAGTTAACGGTGCAATTATAGGATTGAAGTTTCGAATGAATCTCCGATAGAATGAAGCTAAACCATGGAAGCTCTTAACTTCAGTAGCACTAGTCGGCGTAAGCTACTCAATAATAGCTTTGACTTTTTCGTCATCAACCCAAACTCCTTTCCCTGAAACAACATATCCAAGGAATACAACCTCGCTTTGAAAGAACACACATTTCTTCAGGTTGCCAAATAATCTCTTAGTACGGAGGATGTCGAACATCGATCTTAAATGCTTAACATGAGTGATGGGGTTGGTACTATAGACTAGAGTGTCATCAAAATAGACCACAACACTTTTGCCAATCAATGTTCTAAGCATATGATTCATGAGCTGTATAAAAGTACTCGGCGCATTCGTCAAACCAATGGCATCACCATCCATTTGAATAGACCATCCCGAGTCTTAAAGGTCATCTTCTATTCATCTCTTGATCTCATTCATATTTGGCGGTAGCCACTCTTCAGATCTATCTTTGAAAAGATGCATGTACTATGTAACTCATCAATTATATCATCCAACCATAGGGTTGGATATCGGTACTTAACAATAATTTTGTTGATGGCACTGCTGTCAATGTACATTCTCCATGATCCATCTTTCTTTGGTATTAGTATAGTCGATACGGCACATGAGCTTATACTCTTTCAGACGTTTCCGTAGTCTATCAACTCATCCACTTGTTTCTTTAACTTAATTGCCTATTCAGGATTAAGCCTGTAAGCTGGTTGGTTCGATAAAGCAGCTCTAAGCTAGAGGTCGATGTAATGCTCAATGCCTCTTAAGGGAGGTAATCCTTTCGACATCTCAATAGGAAATAGGTCAACCTAGTCTTGAAGTAGCTACAGCACTTCGACAGGTAAGCTCTCGGCTTCTCTCACCTCTAAGAGTCTCTAAACTAAAAGGAGCACATAATCCTCCACCTTGACTTCTTAGGCAACTAAGCTCAGGAAATCACTAAAGACTTCCGTTACAGTGATCTAGTAACCTTCTCTTGGGCTTCTTTAAGACTTATGGGTGTTAATACAATTTTCTTCTCGTCCTTCTAAAACATATAGGTATTCCTATACCCATTGTGTAATACTCTCAAGTTAAACAGCCATGGTCGGTTAAGTAATATTTGAGAAGTGCACATAGGAAGGACATCACACAATACCTTGTCCCTATACTTATCACCAATGATAATCGGTACTCTAACTTGCTCGGCAACGTATAACCCTCCTTTCTCATTTAGCTAGTGAATCTTGTATAGCTTAAGGTATGGAAGGGTTAGCAATTTCATGACCTTAATTACCCCTTGTACTATGACGTTGATATAGCTCCCTTTGTCAACTATCAAGGCATGTAGCTTACCATTTATTTGGCAATTTGTATGGAAGAAGTTTTCTCTTTGCTCATTCTCATTAACCACGAGAGCACTGAAAGATTGACAAACAACAAAATAGTACTCGGTTCCACCCTCAGGAGATGTCTGGGCATCGGGGTCTTCCTGAATCTCTTCCAGTGTCTGTTCAACTCCCATCTCTTCCTCTCCTTTGTTTGCACTCTCTATTTCAAATTGGGGCTTTATAGTCATGACTCGATGGTTTGCATATTGACTAGCCATATGCCCATAACTGAGACATTTAAAACATTTGATTTCTTAGGTCGTTCTTCCTAAGCTCTGACCTTGGTCTCTTCAGACCTCAAGTTCCTTAGCTTTGCCCTTACCTTAGCCTTCTTCTAGTCAAATCAATACTTACCCTCGACATTCCACCTCGAAATTATTAGATGTTCGGTCATTCTTGAGTCTGCTTAGCATGTCGCTCCTAATCGGTAGCATAGGTCGGCTACTCGGCATTCGACTAACTCGGTTTTACCTCTGCCTTTTGACTCTTTATGCTACCTTGATGGCTTCATCCAGAGTCGCAAGACTCTGTAGCTCCACTATGTTACCAATATCAGTGTTTAGCCCATAAATGAATCATGCTATAGTTCGTGTCTCGAGTTCATCAACAATACATCGAATCATGAGCAATTGAAACTCTCGGATATAGTCATCCACGAATTTGCTACATTGTCTCAAATCTTGGAGACGTCTGAAAGTCTCTTGCTCGTAGTGTTTGGGAATGAACTTACTTTTTAAGACTCTCTTCATTTCATTCCATGTCTAGACTTCTTGTCGGGCCTTCAAGCGAATATTCTACAACTTCTTCCATTACATTGCCGCATATCCAGAAAATTCCAAAGTGTCCACTCGAATACGGACAGTATCTTCGTAATCATGACAGTTGAATATCTTTTCGATATTCTCCTCCTAATCTGGATAGTTGTTAGTGTAACTAGACCCATTGAAGCTTAAAATTTGTACTTTTAGGTGTTCGGCTCCCCTGGTAACTCTAAACTCATGCTTGTCAATTCCAACGTACTGCTCCTCTTCCTCTTCCTCTTCATACTCCTCCACTTCATCTAACTCCAACCTTCTTCTCGCAACTCTATTGACCCGACGGGGTGGTGATTGGTTCATAAGAAAGGCTTCTAGTGCATGTTTATTCATCTGCCTTCTCAGCCTATTTCTCATCTCTCGACCTTGCTCAATAACTTTCTCATGCGGCCCAGTCTCTAAAACACTCTATACTGAGACAGCTAAATTGGCCACAATAATAGAAGGGTCTTCTATTTGCTCATCAGTAATACGTGGTGTTTGTTAGGTAACTCAACTATGACCATAAGTATCCCTTTCGGTATCATTAATCTCTCCTTGAATATTAGGATCTGACATTCTCAAAAACGACGCTTAAGAAAATATTCTTTACATAAGAAATCATCTCATACACACATAAATATCACATGACTGTGAATTGTGAACTTGCTCTGTTCCTCCAAACGAAAATAGAGTACCTCAAACAGTAAACAAGTAGGAACTAACACCATACAGCTCTTGCTCATAACCTCAAGTTTTGATACCGGGATTATATAATGTGCTTAGAAGTTCAGTTATCGCTAGGACTTACCACAATAGATTTAAACCAATAGGCCCTTTGATTAAAGTGAGTAGGTCTATGAACTGATTAAAGTAGTTGACGTGAAGTTGCTTATTGGATATGACACACTAACGAATATAACATGACTTGATTCTTCACTTAATACGACGCACAAGTTGATGTTAAGGTTTACCCGCTATTAATCCTAAGCTATTCGGCAAGATTAGATAAGAGTGTATGGAAAATAGACTTAGAGAAAGTTGTCTCGCAAGAACAGTATATTTAATATATATCTATAAGGTAAGATAATTCCAACTACAAGGAGAATGGACTATTTATAGTAAGTCTCTAGGGCAACATCATAAATAAAGAAATTACAAAAAAGGGGATTCCTAATATATATGAAAAAGGGTAAAAAGGACAAAAGACAAAAATGAAAAGGTAATACAATGTTAGATGAAAATGGCAGGTGATAGTGCAACATTGGCTTCGTACTAAGATGCTTTGAGCATGGTAGGCGAAAGGAATCAAGATGTTATGGTGATAGAGAAATCAAGACCAAAAGGGATGTCATGAGAGTTAAAAGGAGGCCGATAGAAGTACTTGGCTAGGAGGCTAACTCTCATTACTCGGTGGGAGACTCTCGATAGATGAAAGTTAGATCACTCCGTACAGAGCCCTTGGCTAGAGGGTAGTTAGCATTGGTACACAAGAACGAACAAAGCATAGTATAACTACTTGGAGCTCTTAGGGAATTTAGCGATCCTCCTTCTATATATTGTTTCTCGTCATTGATAAGTTGACGATAAAGAATTATTCGAGTGAGGGACTGAAGGCCTCTAAGGTGTGCGCGAGTAATTGGGCTAGTGATTGGTAACCCATCATTAGGTAATAAAAATTAACCAAACATTAGGGATAAATCATTTACATTATAAAAACATATAATGACATAAAGTAATATATAAATATAGTATGTGTACTTTAGGTATAATTAGTATATGTAATTATATACCCAAAAATGTTCAAAACACTTGAAAATAAGTATAATTAACTAAAAAAAAGGATAGGAAAGTAACAAAAAATTACTAAACCCTTGGAATATTATTAGATTAGGCATAAGAGGCATCAACGATAGCTGTGGACTTAAGATGATAGCACTAAGACACTTAGCAAGTTAATGGATTAAGAATATTAAACAAAAACCAAGAGAGAGAAATCATTTTTACACTACAAACTTTGAAATTATCATCTATCCCTATCCAGAACATTAAAAGGTTCCTTAATAAGTTGGAAAAAAATTTGGGAAAGGGAAAATCATAAAAGAAGTTTCTGGAAAAATTATATAAAATGAAATTATGCAACCAAGCAACATCATAGAGCAAGTATTTAAAAGCAATTTGGGGTTCAACTATCACCACCACTGGGAGATAGAGGTGGCAACGCATAAGGCTGCCAACAAGGTGGAGGAGGGTAGCGGTGGTCGGACACTGGTTTTTTGGTGAGCTCCAATTTTCATATGATTTTCCTAAATTTCTTAAAATTATTAAAACAAGTCCGAAAATTATGAAAAAATATTATTTTAAAGTATTTTTGCAAGTACACTTAGAGAAAAATATCATATTGTAAAAATTTTAAGTGGATTTAGCATTTTCTTAAGAAATCTCGCAAAATTGATTAATTTTTTAAGTTATTTTAAATAACTCTATCGTTGTTGTTTCGAAATTAAAATTTTTCTAAAAACTCCCTATTCTTCATGTTTAAGTCCTATGAAAAGTTTTCGGATAAAAATATTTTCTATAATTTTTAGTAATATTTTAGCATAAATTTGGTGAAAAAAGCTTTTTTTTTTTTTTTAGCTTTTAAGTAATTAACTTTAAAGAAATCAAGTTGTATTAGTTCTAAAGTTCATATGAGCTATGTTCTATGTAAGAAATGATCTAGAGTTGGTTGAATTAAATGGAATTTGAGATATGCACAAATTACTAGTTATGGTATATATATGTTAAAGTAAGGATAAGAGGATTTGGAAGTTTGAAGTGCTATGGTGATTATGGGTATGAAAAACCTGTTGTGCGATTACAATTTATCATGCTTATAAATTGGAATAAGATGTTGGGATGAGTCGCTAGGAGTAAATATATAAATTGATTATGTTCGAAGAGTTTTTCAGACGATTGAACTAGTAAAAAAGGGACTTAATTTTTTGTTCAGATACTTGATCAGAGAGATAGATGGTAAATGATTGTAATTACAACCCTATTGGGGCTTTGCTTGAGAAATTATTTGATAAAAGAAGCATGATTGTAAAAACTTCAGAGATATGTTCAGATGGTTTATCTAGCAAAAGAATGACTTAAATTCTTTGATCAAATACTTGACTAGAAGGTTGGTAGAGAAAGGGATTTAACTCTAAACATTTTGAAGCTTTGTTTAGGAAGTTATTGGTGAAAGAAGTGGGATCATATTGATATTAGGAACTTAACTAGAGGGTTGGCTAGTTTAGAAGACTTAGATGAAATTACTTTAAATACATTTTCAAAGAGTTGGTATGTAAAGAGCGGACGTAATCTCTAGTTCAGAGAGTTGATTAGAAGGTTGAATAGAAAAAAGGACTCAACTATATCCCATCGAAGGCTTATTTGAGAAATATTCGGTAAGAGGAATGCAATTAAAATGATTATGGTGACTTCATTAGGGATTGAATGGCATGGAATGATTAGAGGAAATGACTTCAGAGGTTGATTTAGAGAATTGTATAAAGTAAGCAATACAACTGGGATAACATTAGAGACTTAGACAATAGATTACTAGCCTATAGACGTACATCCAAAGATTTCATTAGAAGGTTCAGAGACCAAAACTTAATATTAAGCAAGCTTTCAGAACCTTGTTTAGAGACTTCAATAACAAGTTGGAACTTAATATTAACCTTATACGACTTGTTAAAGAGAAGTCTTAAGCATACTTAAACTATTTACATGAATTCATTTACCTTATATTAAGTCAAACTAAAGTCATTATATTAAATATTTAGGGGAAAATTGAAGTGAATGAGATTAATCATCAAGACCGTCAAGTATTACATGTCTAGGTAAGTAGCATAAGTATTTTACTGTATTATGAAGTAATATTTAATAATACTTAAAGACCTCAGTTTATGTCTTGGTTGTAATTGTAAGATAGTTGCTTATAAGTATGCAATGTGTGTGCTTGAATAATATTTTGTTATTTGGAATGCTAGATTTTATATATTGGTTGCTTTATGATGTTGCTGGATTGAATTGTTTAAAATTGCTTGACCACTTTAAATGCAATCTAACTTAAACTTGACTTAACTTTTAATTGAATATGCATCACAACCCACTAGGGAAAATGATTAGGAAGTTCGGGCTAAACTTAGACCTTTCGATGAGATAGAAGAAATGGTTCTTTCCCCACTTATAGTTAAACTAAGTGATAAGAGAGAAAATCGTAGCAAGATTGAAGATAGTGGTTTGAAGGTAGTTCGGGGAGAAGTGTGTTTCTCCATGGTACAAACCTTGATTTGGTGATTGATCCACAAAGTGCATGATGTGAAACTCCTCAAAACCAGGATTAGAGCAAGCGTAACCTTTCTAATCTTATAATAATCGATTAACGTCTTGTGATGACATTTGCTTAAACATGCATTGCATTTAATTAACCTTAGTTGCTTTGTATTAGATATGTGCTATTGTTTCGGTCTTACTTATTGAGCAAATTATTGCTTATTCACTTATAATTGTTTTGCAGGTTTTCCAGTAGATACACCATTACTTCTCTAAGTTCCAGAAGTATAGAGAAGGGGATTGGGGAGTAAGATACAAGACCAATTGATTGGATTTCTATTTTATTTATTAACTTTGCTAACCTATAAGAAGACTAATAAGGTCTCTTCAGGTGACCATTTAGTTATTAGTTATTATTTTTGATATTATGTTCTGTAAACTTGTACACTTTTATAAGTCTCTTTTATGTCATTTTTTTATAATTATTTATAAAACTTGTTTTCTTCTCAAGTTTTTATACTACAGAATCTTTTCAAAATTTTTTTTAGAAAATTACATCACAAGTTGATACTAAACATATAATGAATTAGATGACTTAAAGTTGTGAAATGGTAAAGGTTTGGTATAAATTGTACCTATGTTAGTGGTTAAAGTGACTAATTTTTAGCTTAAATTGATTTATATGGTGAGATTGTTACAATTTCTTGATTTAGGACATGACATAAGATATGAATTTTAGGGTTTTGAAATAATAAGAAGAAAAGATTCTTATATGCTTTAGGTTTTATTGAAAAACAAGTAGAAACATTTAAATGGATAGATATGAACAAATACCAATATGAGATTTTAATAAATAATTAAATTAAGAGTTTTAAAATCCTATAATCAATATTACCCATGAATTATGGGAATCAAAGGAAGTAATTAGAACAATAAACATGATATACCGACCTTTTTATCTAAATTAAGGATGGTGCAGCAATTTTTCACTTCTGGGGCAAAAGTTCAATAGCAAGAATTGAAGTAACAAGGTCTTGCATAACAAAAAGACCGGCGTAGAATTAGTATGAGTAGCTACTCCTTTAGCTTGGCAAATTCATTAATTAATCCAAGTAACAGGATCATATTATCAAAGAATAAATTTGGATCTATAAGATCAAAGGTAAATATTTTTAGTATAGAAAATTTTGTAATTACTGGCAAACCAAAAATCAGTCTCTTACGTTAGGGTTACAACTACATAGAAGACTATTTAAAACATAATTAAGGGAAAAAAGCCGTAAAATCAAAGTTATTGCAAACTTATAAATAAGAAAGTTGCAGTATGCATATTGGCTTCTAAAGGCTTCAAATTTATCATTGGATGACAATACCTAGCCTTGGCTAGACACTAAGAGAGAGACTTGGTTCCGTGGATTAAATATACTCTCCCGTCTTGATGGCAGCTGTTGCCTTTTCAAATAGTGTTCCTCCCATTTGCAGCCACTCCGACGGTGATTTCATTCGAATGGTCATCTATAAATCATGCTTGTAAATTTAAACCTGTCTTCCTTACAATAGTAATCTCTTCTCAACCTTGTTTAGTTCTCATTCATACTTAAATAACTTTTGGTTGTAAGTATCCAACTGAATACGACAAGTATAAGGATCTAGACACAAAATTTATATTAAAAAATTAATTATTTATATTATAAAATAAATAATTTTTTATAATATTTAATAAAAATAATATTTATTAACTTAATATTATAATATAAAGGGATATTTTTGGAAAAGCAAAAAAAATTTTGTTTTTGTCAAGTGATTTCTATTTTTATACCATGGTTCAGATAAGACAAAATTTAAGTATTTTGTCTAGTCTATCAACTTAGTTTTTATCCAGTTATTAAATAAATTTATAAACCAAATATAAAATATACTATGAAAATTATGCAACTAAACACTATCTTAGATTTCGAACATGAAGGACTTTGGTGTGCACCATAGAATGTAAGGTTTATCGGCTTTGTCTTTGGTTTAACATGTAATAACTCTTTACTCCATTAAATGTAATATATTTGTAGAATTGTATTTGTAGATGTAAGTACAATGGCCATTCGTGGGGTCATATTAATAAATAGCAATTTATTACTTGCTAGGATTTTTTTACCTTGCGTATAGCAATATATTCAGGTAAATATCAAAATGGGTATGCTTTAATGAATGAAGAGGGAATGATAGTGCTATTCCTCATTTATTTAGTGAAAGTAAGGACAACAGGGTTTATGACATCATCATGTAACTAAAAAAATTTTATACCTAGAAGTAACAATGAGTCCACAATTGGGTAAATTATGATGCCTTAATGAGATACCTACATGCATACGTAATGTACATGAAAATGTGTCTAAACAAAAATCCATGCAACAATACAAATAAGCAACGAGTCCCAGTTACGAATATTACTTTGGTCGATCAAAATAACATCATCAATCGATTCATTTAGATTTCTTTAACATGCGTATTCCAAGTAGATAAGGACCTTAGTGCATGAGAATAAAAATTAGTCTTTTCATATTTATTTCTTTGCTTAGTATTCGAGATTGGTAATTCAATCAATGCTTCCACATTTCATTGCTTAACTTCAATCTCCAAGCCCTATTAAGAGCTTCTTTTTGAGTTTTTGAACGTGGGATCAACTATAGACAACTAATCAACGACCCCCTTAGTTCAATAAGTTATGTACATCAACGCTTCGAAAACTAATACCACATTGCTCAGGAAACTCAATCCAAAATTGACGCTTTAAGTCACCCATTGATGATTTACATAGTGCGAGTGGTTATTGGCATTGATACAAGTACATATAGAAATCACAAATAATGTTTATCAATAATCAATCGTCATTAGATTATCATTCAAACTACATTACAATGGCAAGTCAATTAAACATTATATGAATTAGTCATTACAATTCAAAATACATGATTATCCCAACTTTAAATCTCACAAGAGAAATTAATGAATTTTTATATATAAATTGAGCTTATTCTTAAGATGTACCAACTTAAGCAAAATTGATAAAAATATATGAAAAAGATTCATTTATAGTTGAATTTTATCCATGCAAGTGTACGAGGCTACTATAGTCTTGGTAAACCCCACTAGTTGATTGAAGGGCAAAATTTGAAGAAGCATGAGCAAGTCACACAACCACAAAACCCCTTTAACCCAAGGTGTCCCCTAACTATCCTTGCCTTGGTGGTGGCTGATTTTAATTATTTTGAAATTTTTTCTTTTTCTTTTTCTTTTTTTTTTTTAATTTTCAAATTTTTTATTATTTTAATTTAATTATATCATTATATATTACACTTAAATCGTACAATTTATATTTTAATTTTTTTATTTTTTAAAATTTCCTTTTTGATTTTTTAAAATTTTTTTAGTATTTATATTAAGTTTTCTTTCTACTTATTTATTATTTAAATACATACGCTAGCACTATGTGTATGACACACGTACATCACATGAGCACTATGTATTACTTAACAATTACATTAGATGAAGCTAATAATGTAATAATACAATAACAATATTTTATTTTAACTTTTTAATGAAATATTAATCTCTTATTTGAACTTATTCTTAAACGTTGATGAATTTCGATTTCAGTATAATTTTCTCTTTTGAAAAGGGCATTCTTTAATGATGTGGATACAATAGGAAGGAAAAAAAATTTTCTAGCAAAATTTTTATTTAATTTAATTTGGTTATGAATCAAATTTCAAAATCTAAAGTAATGGATTTGCTTCATGGGCAAGTCGAAGGGCTTATGAGCCCAAACCTAAATCTTTGGATATTTTAAAGAGATTTGGTGGATAAGCAATGAACATGTCTTTAATGAAAATGAATAAAAATGCACAAGGTTGATGGTTAGATCCATTTGAGTCTACTAATTAAAAGTGCAATAGACAAACTTTTTCTTTTTTTAACCAAATGCTTTTCGGATCTTAAAGGGATCATTCAAGGAAGTTGATAGCTAAAGACATGTTTCCATTAGACACCGTAATATAATGAAATTTGGATAGTTTTTACAATGTTAATGGCATTAGAATGTCTTCAATATTCAATTCATGATCACTATTTATACATACGTGAGCGAACAGAATAACTTTAGGTGCAATTAGTGTGATGACACAGTTTAAGGCCAGCTTACCATTTGTGTAGCAAGGTCGCTGTAGTTGGCCATCTTGTACAATGGATGTGCCGATCGATTTAGGAGACATCTTAAGCTGATGATAAGTGAAGAGATATTATTTGGAAGAGGCGTAAAGAGAAGAATGGGCAAAATTAATATTTCAAATGTGCACGTGTAATAATGGATTAATCTTAATATTCTTAATCACTCTTGATTGAATTGCTTGTTTGATCCTTTTTGGAGTAATTTTAGTAAAGCTTTATTGTTTGTCTTACGCTTGTCATTGTTTTAAATCCCTTAAATGACAAGGGAAGTCTCCTATTTATAAAGTTTGAAGGTTAATCTTGTTTGTTGGATGAGTTTAAGATAGATGGTTGAGATTAAATTCTTTTGTTAAAGCTTATCCTTCATGAGCTTAAATATAAGCTTAAGCATGCTTAAGCTTTTTGTCAGTTAAAGAAAACCCATTATCATTATTATGAAGCTTAAAGACTAACCAAGCCTCCTTAAAGCCTAATAAAATCAAACAAAGCCCAAATAAAGCCTAAATAGGCCCAAAAAAGCTATTTTCGAGTCTATTTTTCCTGCACGAAGTAACCGAGTAAGGCTAAAAGCGGAATATCTAGTTTAGTGATCCCTATCTTAACTATACTAAGCTAGATTTCTTTAAAATATCCCTAAACAGGCTAATTTCCCAAGTTTTATCACTAATTTAAGATATCAATTTATGATATTAAATTGAGTTAAATGTTCAATTACCAAAATGGCTCTCTATACTATTATTTCAATATTTGATTACTAAAGGTATACTTGATGCATTGATTTTCCCCCAGAAAAAAACACAAGCAAGCTATATCATCAACAACACGAGCAATAAATATAAATTCCATAGAAACAAGTAATTATTATACTTTTATTCTAAGAAAATGCAATTTTATTTCTACCTACCTTCGTTTCATAAACCAAACATGCCATAAGAACTTCGCTCGGATACCTTTTGTTAGGAATTTATATTACTATAACAATATTGAGCACATGCACCTAAATAGGCAAATAATTCCTTAATAAACTCATGCCCACGATCCTAAGGCAAAACAATCCGGTAATATATGAATAAAGAGTATAAGTTTGAACGCATGAAATTCCCCGCGTATGCTCAATGTTATCCTAGAGTAGGATAAAGGAAAAATAAAAACACTCTCAAGAAACAATCACCATTATTTTTCCCAAACTCCTTTCCCATTCTTTCTCACTTCTCTCTTTTAGTTCTAGTTTTATGAGTTACTATATCAATCGAATTGTATATTATTGATTCTCTAATTAATCGAGTTAAATAACTTAAATTTACTTCATTTGGCTAAGATGAAAGAGAAAAGCGAGTTATATTTTGATTCTCCAGTTGCCTTTGCAGAAGACATGAAAGAGGTTAGGAAGATATAACATAAAACCTCAAAGAATATGAATATCAGTGTATTGGATGGGAATTTCTTGATAAGGAAGGAAGTGTAGTATTTTCCATATATGCCTTGATTGAAAAAGTTAAAGGCATAAGCTTCAAATAGCAGGCGAAAGCATCTGCTTCTGGAAACCCTAGATCAACCACTCATAACAGAGAATTGACTGAGAGTATGTCCTCTCTGAATTCTGGACTAGCTGAGTTGGTCGCTTTGGTGCAAAAGTAGTGAGAAAAAAGTGTCATTTGAAGGATGCTCCAAGACATAAACATTGAAAAGCAGAACTTAAAAATAATAGCTTTCAATATCTATCATGATAGTTTAGATAACATAATGGCAATAATGTTAACGAAGCCTAAATAAATTCGGTAGGAAATTTAAAAGCAAAAAAAAAAGAAAAAAAAAAAAAACTCATTAAAATGCCTCTTTCTACATGAAAGATCTAATGGCAGGATGGTTCCAAATTTTGGTTGGGATCCGATGGTTGATGCATGCAACTCAAATGTTTGAGAACCATCACCAAATACAGCATCTTTTTTATTAGAGATAACGGAAAAACAAGAGACAAGGTAAATACAACAATTATTTGGAAAGTTTTATGAGTGGACGATAAAAAATAGGATCACAAACTTTTATTTGAGAACTATATATGAAAAGATATCCTTATGGTTCAATGAATTGCATAGTAGGTGACTGTTTCTCTTATTCTCCAAAGTAGAGTAGTTAGCAGTTTTTTTCTATTATCCAAAGTGGGGGAGAGTGAATAAAAGCAGTCACAAAAGCGTAGAAGTGAAGGAGAGACAAATGAGAAAAAATAGAAGAAAGGGACAGCAGTTGAAAAAAAGACTTAACACAAATGATACATATCATAGATACTTACATGCATATATTTGTTATTTTACTCCAAGATCATTCAAGTGAAAATTTCTATTTTTGCAAACTTGATGTCAAGTCAAAAGCTACAGCACTATGTTTTCAATTGTAGGAACATCTGTGGTGGCCATTGCTGGAGAGGCCACTGGTTCACAAAAACCCGGCAAAAAGATTTTCCATTTTGTTGAGATTATGCTCCAAGAGCATTTGGCCTTGCTAAAGAAAAAATGTGTCATCAGTCATCACTACTGGAGTCATAAGAAGGAAAACTTTCCTAAATTGCCTTTAATTTTTCTACGGGATAGAAGTTACATTCTCCTTATAATGTACAAACATAACAAGTGCATGGTGGGGTACTAATACCAATATCTATTTCTTATTACACAGATATTTGAATAACGATTCAAGAAGGGGGAGAAAAAAATGGACGATAATCTCGTAAATGAGATAGTACAAATTGACTAAAGAAGAGCACAACTCACATGGAAGTAAGTATACAGAAAAGGAATAAAGATATTTCCTACTAAACATAAAGTTATGGCATTAAAAAAGAAAGAAAAAGAAAAGGAAAAACTGTAATGGACAGAATGTTAATTTCATAAATGAGATGGTGCAATTTAACAAAAGAAAACACAGCTTTCGCAGGATTGGGTAGATAGAAAATGAATACAAAAGTAACAAATGCAGTGTGAAATAATACAAATATCTGTTTTCTATTAGACGTAGACATTTAGGCTTTGGCCAAAAAAAGGGGGGAAAAACCTTAGTCGACTTGCTGTCAATGTCAGATAATAGATAGAGCAACTTAACTAAAGAAGAACACAGCTTTTATGGAAATGAGTAGACAGAAAAGGAATACCGTGTCACAAAAAATAAGATTTTCTTCTTATTGTTGGGTCAGGGCAATAAAAGTAATAGCTTTTTTTTACTGATCTCAACGATTCCAGCATATGGTCAAATGGAGTGAATTAACCTGCACAATCACAGAAATAAAGAATATGAGAAGAAGAAACGGTAGCTCTAAAAAATGAAACAGGGGAAACTTATGCGACAAAACTCAGGTGTCAAAGCTATCTTAAGCAATCAAGTTTAAAGACATTCGATGGCAATGAATGTAAGATGAACAAAAGATGATGGAGAAGAAAGCAGTTTTATAAAACCTTAATGTTGTTTATTGACAATGCAGCAACATGTAGCACTATGGCGATCCAAATAGTCTTAAGCGGTGACTGGGCTTTGCGTTTGTAAATACCTTAAGTGTTTGCACAAAAAAATGGAAGAAAAGATAATAAAGGGAAATGAACAGAAAATGGTATTTTGCTCTATTCTTGTCCACTTTCGATTTAACCATAGCCACTATTTTATGCAGACAATTATGATTATTGATGCAAACGATTCATTATGTATGAATTAGTTTGGGAAAAACGAGAAGTAAGAAGAAACTTACTTTATAATCGACAGATAGGTAGATTGTTGAGGGATTCCTATTATAAACAAAGACAGAGATATTAGTATTTTGAAGAGCATTAGTACCAGGACAAAGAAGGTACACTTTCATTTCGCTTACTTCCTTTGCATGACTACACAATGATAGCCAAGAGGAGACCAACTAAACATGTCCGTATACCATGTCTCTATTATTAGTAACTTTTAAAATCTTTTATAATGAATACCCTTGAGACCATCCAATTTGCGAATCTTACCATCAGAAGCTTCACAGTTCCAGCATCTATTTGTTTCCATTGGTTCCCTTCTTTATCAAAGCGGAAAAGCTTTGCATTCATACTTCAGCACACAGCTTCAAAGACAAAAATATTAAAAATTTTTGATTAAATTACAGTATAAGCATCACATTTACACAATGAGCATTGCATTCATCAAGTTGAGTTAAAATGTTGAACTACTAATTTATCTACTGAATCTATTGAGTTTGCATTATGACATAAATCAAATTGCGGTAAATACTTTCTTTCATTGTCGTGAATATCTAGAAAGAGTAACAAATCAACCTCCACGTATAATTCCATGCATTTTGCTCAGTTTTGGCTTTTCAAGCAACTCTCATCGGTCGGTCCACTCTCACTTCACAATTTTTAATTCTCAAATAAATTAGGCAATTCCCAGCACTATTTTAGCCCGACATTATACATATAGTTCCAGAAACAAAGCCGAATGAAACACAAATCAATGCGATTATGAAGTCAGTTAATGATTTTAATCATCTTTCTCTATACCAACTATAATTGATGCAGAACAGAACACAATCATATCAAAATATATTCTTCGTTGGCAATCGGTTGTCAACATATAAAGAAATTAAAGCCACAAAATCAAAACACACAGAAAAAGGGACTTTGTACATACAGATCAAGGATACCACTCCTTAAGCTTGACAATCCGAGCGACTTGAGCACGGTTTTCAATGAACTTACTGAATACAATGCGAGAAGAAAAAAAGAAAAGAAAAAAAATCACTTGGAGCAAAACGGCTGATTTATTAAATATTCATATTGAGATGTTACACAACAAAATGGGCTTAGTAAAGAGCTCCTTTACATTAATTTCAAGCGTAATTTATTGGAATTTTGAGGAGAAAAGAGCATGCAATATAAATTTAAAAGGGTCCACCATGAGTCTTCCCTTATGTGTACCAAAAATAGAACCTTTTTATCCCAACCTTTTCCGTTGCCTTGCCAACGTCTATGATTTGTTTGTGTCGTCAATGATACTCTTTTCTGTGTCAATTGTTCAGCAGCCCGCTTGAGGATGAAACAACTTTTTATTGTAACCGTTGTTTTTAAAGAGCAGTCCTGTAAAGAAAGAAGAGTGAAAAACCGATTGAAGAAACTGATTGAGTAAAAAGGAAGAGGGAAGGCAATACTGTTTTCTGTGTTGATTGTTCACCAACCTGCTCGAGGATGAATCTACTTTTTGGAACTGTTGTTTTAGAGAGTAGTCTAGTTAAGAAAAAAAGAGTGATAAACTGATTGAAGAAACCAAAGAAGAAAAAAATGAGAGGAAGAGAGTGAGCGTGGAAAAGAGAATCGTCTGGAGAGACTGCGGGTTTTAGTAGAACGTGAGGAGATATGTTTTGCTATATGCTCGACATGGGCAGGAACAAAATATAAAATATACAGTTAATTAGACGTATAGAATAAACGTGTGGAGTCGAGTAGCAGATACTACTCCATTCTTATTTAAATACATTAGATAGATATAGAGTAAAGGTGTACAGTAGACACCTTAAATATAACGAGTAATCGGTGCATGTGTATAAAAATTAAATAGAGCAACAATATTAATATAGATAAAAAGTTATTTTAAGATTGTTTATCCTTTGAGACATAATTTGTCCTTTATTAAACTACCAAATCGAATACTACCTTCCCTCCCCCCCTTCCCACTGCTCCTGGAAAGCTTAAATCCCTTTGTATTCCCCAGCATCTTTCGAAAACCCCTAACAAATGAATCCCTCTCTGTCCCCATTCCCTAATGCTTCTTTCACCTTCTTTTCCCCAATTCAAAACCCTAACCCTAACCCTAATTTCATCCCAATCTCCAATTCATTTCCTCCGTTTCCCCAATCCCCACCTCCCCAATTCCCCGCTCCGTCCGCTGACCTCCCGACCACGCTTTCAACAATCAAATCCCTAATCGATCTCACCGACCGAACCCTAACCGATCTCTCGCCCATTCTCCCTCCAAAACCCCAAATCGAAAACAATGTCCCCTGCCCTTTCAACCCCCATCACCGCATGCCCCCAAAATCGCTCTTTCACCACCATCTCCACTGCCCATCCGATCTCGGTCTCGATAGCTCAATTGGAACCCTAAATTACCCCGAAACCCTAAAATCTGCTCAATATGTGGCAAAAGATCATCGCATTGTGGAAAAAGTTGCTGACCCTGATTCCGAATTTTACTTTACATTTGATGATTTTACTGATTTTAGCTCCACTATCAATTTCTTTTACAGGGATTGTCCCGGTGTTGTGGCCTTTCCAGTTGAGGATGGCAATGCTAAGAAAGGTTTTGTTCTGCCTGGTTTTTTATTAATTGAATGTGCTGATTATGTAGCTACTAATGATGTTCGGGATATTAAGCTTGAGTGGTTTGAGAAAAAGGGGATTCGTGTTTTGCCTTCAGAGTTTTGGATGGTAAAGAATGAGATTGATTCCTGGAATGATTACCCCGATGCATATTCGTGTAGTCTTCTTTGTTTGAGTTCGTGCATGGGGATGATTAGAGTCAGTGAGCTGTGTAAATGGGTAATAGTAAATTCTCCACGATACGGTATTGTGATCGATGCGTCCATGAGAGATCATATAGTTGTATTGTTAGTTCTGTGTTTGAAGGCAGTTATGAAGGAGGGAGTGCAGTTGCTGGAGTTAAAGGATTTGGGAGGTAGGGAAGGGGATCTGGGTTGGTTTAAGTGTCCAAAATTGGTGAAAGTGCTGATGTGGTTAGCATCTCAGCTTTCTATTTTGTATGGAGAAGCAAATGGGAAGTTTTTTACCATTAATTTGCTGAAAGAGTGTGCAGCAGCTATTGGGTCTAGGATGTTATTATTTCCTCTTGATCGAGTAAGTGAGTCTAGCAGTGGAAGTGCAGTGCTTCAAGATTTAGGTGCAGGTGATTTTGATTTAAGAGAATTTAAACAAGATGAGTCACTTCTGGGAAAAGAGAGTGAACTAGATAAGTTGCTGCATGCAAATGTCAGTAACAAGGCTATTTCAGCATCCCAAGTTGCTGCAGCTATTGCAGCATTGCATGAGCAGTCCTTGCTTGAACAAAAGATCAAGGCTTTGCGAGGATCACAATTGATGTCCAGATATCAGCGGTATGTCACTTTTATAGGTAACTGGTTGTGACTGATTGGACTGCTCGTTTCAGCTAAATTCATCAAAAAAATGAAGGAAATAGAAACTTCAGATTACTTACCTTTAAAAAAAGAGAGAGAGAGAAACTTGAGATTTTAATCTTTTTCTTTAATTGCTCCTCAGAGTTTTTTTGAGTACTTTAAGCACTATGGCCCACTCTATGTTATTTCAATCTGTTATGTATTAATATTTGGACCTGTTATTGCATTTAAAATTACAAGTGACTTTTTCTAGAAGTTTAACTTGATGGATTTGTCATCATCTTACATCTTATATGCTAATTTAAGATTTATATCTACAACCAAGCTAGAAGTTTGAACACAAAATCTGGTTTGGTTTTATGTTTAATTCTTTAGTCGTATGACATTATATAGGTCAGTACAGAACGATATTTATATGCTTGTCCAATTTTTTTTTTTTTTGTTGCTGAGCAAATCAGGAACTGTTGTATCTACACCTCTTTGAATTGGTAATATTACTTAAAATATGGTCTTTTGTTTTTCATGATCTTCAAAGGTTTTTCTTCTAAGTGATTTTCTCTGTCATGCATACAAATTGCTTTATGATTACCTGACTCTTGAGATTTTGCTCTGTGTTTATTTAATTTTTCCTGGAATCAAATTTCTTTTTTAGTGAGATGTCTTTTAAGATGAGCAAGAAGCTTATTCTGAGTAAATCAGTTGCCATATTTAGATTGCTTGAACATGATGATGTTTCAAAACTTGCTGATGAGGAGAGAAGGCGTCGTCCTGATTACAGACCTATTATTGATCATGATGGACTTCCTCGGCAGAAGCCATCAATGGAGGTACTCTACATGTTAATTTCTACTTGTTGGTTGGCATAAAGGATACAAAATGCTATGTTTATATTCAAAATTGAGAGCAATTTGATGAGATGAGATGTTTCCTCAATGCCTGAAGCTGCTAGTGACATATAATGAAGGGAAAATAGAAAAGGGGTAACAGGAAATATAGTTGCATTGCCATTGGGTTTGGTTAATCCTGAGAAGATCCACTATTTATTACCAGCTGTAGGGTTGTTTTTATCTTTCTAATAAGTTATGCTTCACGCAAATCTGTTAGTCAAAGTTTGATTATTTGTACCCATCATTAATTTATTGACAAAGTTTATTCTTCATTGAAGGAAGTGACAAGAACAAAGACTAGAGAGGAGTTATTGGCTGAAGAAAGGGATTATAAAAGGAGAAGAATTTCATACCGTGGCAAGAAATCAAAGCGCAGTACTTCAGAGGTAGGAGCCCTTATCTGCAGAAAACAAATATCCGCATCTTGTTTACTCGAAGCTACTTTCTACTCTATGAATTATTTTCATTTTATCATATGCAAATTACTTCTCGTGATATCCGTCATGTTCATAAGCGAATATAACTCCCTTAAGAAGGTAATTCCTTGTTATCGATGTTGTGAGATCCTTATGACTGAAAGGGTGATTGAGGTTTGGTAATCTCTTATATTATGGATAAATCAAGTTGGTCATTATGAAATTTCTCTTATCACCTCATCAGAGATTCAGCTTCGATGAGAGGCCATTTCAGTGACATGTAATGCCAAATTATGGGTAGACTTATTAAACTTTTTCGCTGATTGTTTGTTTGGTAGACTGACCTTAATCTAGGCCTTTCTTCTATTTAGTGTTAGTTGCTTAGTAAATGATTTTTTGCATTGTAGGTTATCAGAGATATTATAGAGGAATACATGGAAGAAATAAAGCAAGCTGGAGGAATTGGGTCTTTTGAGAAGCATGCTGAGGAAGGGATCTCTGCTCCTAGATCATCTTCAGAAAATGGTGTCTCGAATGCTACTGTTGATATCCTAGGAAAAGGCAGTTACAATGATTCAGCTCGTGGACGAATACAACCGGAAGTTGATAACAGATCTACTTGGTATATAGATACTTCTAAGAAGGGTGATAGAGCAAGAGGTGATTATAGATCTTCAAGAGACTCTGAGAGCAAGATTAGGACTGATGTGCAGAGATGGAACCGCAATTCCAGAAGTCCAGATAGAAGCAAAAGTGGCAGGTGGTTTCAAGAACATGGTAGTGGGAGGGAATGGGATGCGGAGCTGAGTAAACATATGCTTCAAGAGACGGAAAAACATAGAGATGAAAGGCGAAGAGGTAGATGCGAAAGGCATAAAAGATCCCTCCATAGTGATAGTAGATCATCTGTTCATCGAGGTAAAGATGATAAACTGTTAAAATATAGGGATAAAAGGCGAGGAGAGAGATATGAAGGGTATTCTTCAGATTCATCGATGGAAAATTTAATGGAGGATAGATATGTTCCTCCCAGATTGGAAGAAGAGTAGCATATCGTGATGATATATATTGAGTGCTAGTACTGTTAGAACATACAGAGATGAAAGGCAAAGAGAGATATGAAAGGTATCCTTCAGATTAATTGATAGAAGATGTAATGGAGGATAGATTTATTCCTCCAAGGTTGAAAGAAGATTAGTGCATCATGTTGACCTTCAGGTGCAGAAGCATAGACTACTGATGTGTTTACTACTCTTTGGAAAATATCCTCTATTTGGAGTTCTTTGGAATTCTCACAAGAAAAAAGCAAAACTCAATCCTTATCTTTCTTGGAATTATCTGAGGTAAAAAATTCAGTCATGCTGGTCATACTTATTAACTTTTAGTTTTATTTGGATTCTACGTCTCTATTTTGACTTCAATTCAATTCCATTACATTATTGTGCAGTATAAAGTCATCAGGATTCAGCAGTCTTGTCTGTTCCTGTATCCTCCTTTGTATCCTTTACATTGTTTTTATTACCTTAAAGATGGTTGTTGATCTTATCCCTCTGTTTCATGGATACAGTCCATTTACCTCTTGTTTATATATTGTAGCTGTGTGTATGTCATACAAACTACTGCCAATTCTAATAATTCCATTTAGGCTCCATTTGGTTCATCTTTTTTCCTTTTTTTGGTGTCCATTGGAATTTTGCGTTTCGCATAATTGAGATATTAAATAGATGAAAATATAATTCCATATTTATTCTTCTTCTAAAATTAAATATCCAATAACTATTCGTAGTTATAAAAATACCAATGAGAACAATCATCTCCAATACAAAAAATATATTTCAAATTTTTTCTTATAAAGGTATGTTTATTTTCATTTTTCAATTTTGATACTTCAATCACTACTTTTATAATAATTTTGAAATAAAAACAGATAAGATACAAATAAGATAATTTTTAAAATATTAGATGTCAAATAGATATAAATCAGATATAGAAAATATACGAATCATATATAAAATAGATACAAACATAAAAAAGACAATCAAAACCGTACCTTATTTCCATCATATTTGATAATTATCGTTTCTTTTGATATTGTTGTTAGTTTAATGCTACTTGTTATAGTGTTTTATGTGCTTGTAATATTATATCATAATGATTACGTCCTCCCCGATTTGTCTATTAATTTTTCACTATCTCAAGGAGGGTTCAATTATGTAGGAGCAAAGCAACTTTTCTAGGAATTTGTGTGTTTGCACCATTATTTCATCTGAAAATTTTGTAGGTTCCATTGAGGTCAGTCACATTTGCTATTTGAGAGTTTTGCAGGGAATTCAGGTATTGATTTTTCGCATAACTGTGGTGATAATGAGCTTGGTGGGAGTTTGAAGTCAATTTACGAGAGAATTCTCATCTCTCTACTAGGTATACCGGCTGCAGAGGCTGTACAGGAGAATTCAGTACCTTGTATTGATTTATGAAGGCCTGGAAACACTTTCTTTAAAGTATTTTGCAAGGTATCACAAGTAAACTTTAGTTTATAATCTTTTTTGTGGAAACTATGTATGCTGGATAATTTTTTTCATTGTTTATGCATAACTAGCATAAAATATCGGTAGTCTTCTTTCTCCACCTGTTGATTGTATGTCTTGGGTCTCTTGTTCTTTGCGCTAAATAGATATGACAACTTTATCAGGCTGTCTCGGAGAGAAAATAGGTTAATGGAAGGGATTACGATACTCTCCTCTATTCCGAGCAACAGAATTAGTTCTTTGATTATGGTTTACTTGGTTGCCATCCATTTTTATGATATTGGAGGTTAAAGTCCTTGGGTAGGATGTTGAGAATGCTATTGATTGTCTCCTTAACACGGTGAAGTTCCACTGTAAGATTGGTTTTTATTGGCACTTGAAGTGTGATGAGCGAAGTGCTATGCAAAGTTTCTATAGGTGTCCGGAATCTCATGCAAACATCATAGTCAAACATTAGAGAGCATTTCAGTGGAGAAACAGAAAAAATGATAGAGAGCATTCCAATACATCAGAATTCGCGTGAATAGGAGAAAGAAGAAGTCCTTTGCATAACTTTGCAGAGTCAATTGCATATTGCATAGTCTCTGGTCCCCCCCAACACTTCTTATACTTTAATTTGTAATTATGTTATTGGGCGATTTATGGTGAAGTCCTTGCTACTGACGGTCTAAGAGCTGTGAACTTTCTTCTCGAACATCCTATTTTGATAAGTGATTGGGAGTACTTAAATAGAACCCTAAATCTCGAAAGAAATAATACACATAATTTTTGGAAATTCAACTTGTCATATTAATTCAGAAAAGTACTGCTTATAGATTACACCCATGTCTTCCCTCTACCCGACTACAGCATGGAAGAATTGCCCTCCCATTTTCTACCAAAATTTTAGGGCATGTGTGTTGAATAACCACTCAAAATATCAACACAAAACTACCTACAATGATAACAATAATTGATATAACTTAAAAATAAAATACTAAAAAGGATAAAATTAATATTAATTTGTCTAACTGATTAACTAATTCCTATTCTTACCCCTATTCCTATACAAAAATTGCTGTGGCTTTATTATAATCGTGTTATCCATATCATTGCCTACCCTCCTTCAAGATACAACTGTTAGGAGGAGTAAGAGGGATGATATTATTGAATCTTTTAGGCTTAGTTACCATGAAGGGTTTGTTGGTGACATTTATTGCCAATTTATGAGAACAACGTTAGCTGGGCTATGGTGTCATGCGTGTAGCATTAGACTTGCTCATCATGCTAAATCGGCTCGGAATGGCCATTTTACGGATTGATTTTTAGCAAAATTGTGATTGGCCTATGTTGTCATGGTTTTGGATTGGTTTGCCGGCCTTTGAACCGGCTATTTCGGTGTTATCGTGAGACTTGCGGTATTAAATATTTTCTTAACAATCAACGTTGAAATTGGAGCAGCGAAAATTTCACGAGCAATGTGAGGTAAGGGTGAATAGTCTCTTATATGTTTTTATCATTAATTCAAGATATTGAATTCCTTAATGAAGATATTTCTCGGAGAACTCAAAATTCGTATTTGTATAGTGCTACAGTTTAGATAATGGACCATCGGACACTTGTTTTTTTAATTTCTATGCTAGCAACTGTTTACTTATAAATAAGCAATGTCGTTTTTTAGTCGGTAGTAAATGAGAGATTAATAACTAGCTATCACACTGATTTTGATAGCGGTCAAGCATTTCCTCTATGTCAGTTATTATTATTAGATAACCATGCTATGTTTTTAAGTTGTCTATATCTGGAGAATTTGTTAGATTTTTAATATAATCATAATAAGTTTTTAAATATATTAATAATATTTTTGCTTTACAATGAGAATCTAAAATAGTGGTTACAATATAAATACGAATAATGTTTTTATAATAACATAACCACTTCAATGCTATATCATATATAAATGTGTAGGTTTGAGTTCTCATAGACCTAAATTAGCATATCAAGTATACTGACGACTGATATAACGAATAAATATATACTGCACTTATAAACTTGCAGTAAAGTCTTAGTAGTATTATAAAAAATTTTGAAAATCTTCAGGGATTGGATGCATATATCTCAATTGTTAAGGAGAATATCAACTTCATGTATGTTGTATATTGTAAAGTTATATAGTAGATTATAATAAGAAATGATGCTATGTAACAACTCGTATATGGAGTTTTGGTAGTATTGCACATTCATCTTAAATTTTTGGAGCTTTTTCTCGTGCTCTATACAAAAGTCTCTCCACTTTTTGTGAGGGGATGGCTTCTACATTATTATCTTAATCATGTTTTTAATTGGAGCTATACTGTCTTGTAAAACTACAATGTCATCCTTAACACACAAATTAATGATATGACATACATAACGTATATAGAACCCCCCCTCCCTCCCTAAATGCAGGTTGACAGTAATTTTGTAGATCAGATGTTGAGGCTATATTAGCACTTATAATGCAAAACCGATAGAAAAAATTTTCCTAGTTAATCTATATTTGTTTAGGATTTTTTTTTTTAAATAATTTTATAGATATTTTGCACTGTATGGTGCTCATTACATACCTTTAGAATCAATAATTATTTATTAAATTGTTAGTTGTCTTCTATCTAGTAAGTAATAATACTTATGTAAGAATTATTATGAAAATGATCTGTTCATATGTATGTATATATAGATAGAAACGTGTCAAGTGAAGTGCATTTATTTGCGAGCTCTTTTTTACCTTTGTGATAAAGTTCCTATATGGCTCAGGTTAACTTGCTGTGGTTAAACTGTCGTGAGCTAGGGTTAAATGTTTCCTCCTCATAACGGTTTTGCCATTCTGACACACTCGCATTAAATAATAGGTGCATGTTGATTAGATATTGCGTTATGTTGTATTTGTATCTCTCTTGATTGTATCTTATTAGCACTTATTCGAATGAATTGTCACTTTAAGCAATTTATTGCTACGTACTGTCTATTCCTATCTCTTCAGGATGTTTTGACCTCAAGTGTTTATTGAAAATACCATATCTCTTTTCTGTTTTCCAAGAGTAACTCACATCGTAGTAGTTGTAGAATACTCTCGAGTTTCCTTTTTCATTTGTACTTTTTTAATAATGTACAATAAAAATATTAGATTTACTAAGTTGAGGGAGCATGCTTGAGTCTAAAGGCCTTGAACTACTAGAGACATGTTATCCCATATATTGTTCTTTTGTTTTAGGAATCATTTCTATCTTGTGTTCCTTATCTTCAAATATGCTTGTGGGGTAACTTATTCGCGGGGGTTTAAATTCAATGTGTTGTGTAAGGACACTCATGTGGGAATGTTTAAATTTAGGATAACGTTCATGGACACTTATGTGTAGAGGTGTAAATTGAGAAGAAGGTGTACGTTGGTAACTCATTCATTGAGGTTTAAGCTCAATGTCAATAGGTAGTGTGCCTTAATAACTTATGTGTTAAGATTCAAGATCGAAGCCTAAAAGCGATGTATCTCGTCATTCGGCGTTCTTCACTACCTCGTGTGTCCTCTACTCGCTCAATTTGTATTTGTAATCTAGGTACACTTGAACGTCGTCGAATCGTTATGGCTTAGAAGACATACTGATTCTAACGCTCTTATCCTTACCTTTTCCATCAAATGAGGGATTGTGTTTCTTTTTTGAAAATGTATGGCACAAGAATCGTTATATGGATATAAATGTTTTTTTTTTTACTATAAAAAAGATTTACAATTAAGGGAAATAAATAAATTGCAAGACAACGTAAAACATAAATTATTTAGCGAGTAAGTGTGTAAATATTTTAGTTAATGCAAATAGTTTGGTGAAGTAAAATAAAGAATTATTCTCAGAGTTTTGTGGTAATTAAAATAAATATTTATCTAAGAGTGCTTTATAATTGCAAAATACGAATGTAGAATAATTAGAGCGTTTAAATGTTTTTGTGAAGGGGCTATAACTTTTATACTCTCCAATTTACAAGCAACTCACCATTTTTGTGTATTTTGTTTAAATTTTCAAATTTTAAAATGAAATTGTTGGTTTGATTGTAATGTTTGAATTTTCTAAATTTTATAAAACGTTCCATCTACATGGTTGCACTAACATCTAAGACTTTTTTTTCAACGTAAAATGTTTTGCACCATTGCAATTGTTTGAGTACTTTATGCACTATTCAAATTTTAATATGACAATTTGAGTACTTTATGCACTATTCAAATTTTAATTTGACAATTAACCTTTCCACAAATTCTACCGATGGAAGAAATGTATGTGGGAATATTTAGGCATAGAGATAAAGTTAAAGTTATGAAAAAGTTATCAAAATTAGGAGAAGTTTGAATGGGAAAAATGGAAAGAATCATGTGGGTTTGTGTTAGATAAAAATAAAATGAAAGAAAAAATAATGTGTAAGGAAAAATAAATTAGATAATTTGGAAAGAAGGGGAACTTGTAGATTGTTAATTGTTGTGCCTTTGTGTTTTTTATTTTTAATCAAATGCAAGTAAGTTATAAATTGTCCAGTCGGTTGGTCTTGGGGGCAACCAAATTCCAGCTAGGCTAGGTCAAGTCTAGGCTACTTCATGGTTTGGACTTGATTCTTATATGGGTCTATTTAGCATTACTTAGGGTTAGATAACAATTGCTTCTTTGATGTTTGGGAAATTTAGATGTGTGGTCGATACTCTATGGAATTTTTGAAGGTAAGAGACATGATATATTGGATCTATCTTGACTTTTAGTAGCTTGCAGTTTAGAATTCGTACATAAGAGTGAACTATCTAGAAAATAAATTGTTATTAGCTCAAAATTATGACATAGTTATAAGAAATTTAGTAGAGATAAGTTTTCAAAGTTGGAAATAGACACCTTAAATTGGTATTATAGATATAAGATTATGGTATAATCATCATTCATTATTTTACAAAGTCAGGATTTGAGCTTTCCAATACAATAAAATTATGGGAGTAATTTAAGTATTTTATGGGCTAATAATATGGCAAGGCATGACTTTAAATAATATGTCTTGTAAATATATGTGTATGCAAAATAATTTGTATAAATATTAACATGAGACATCAATCATGGGTACATATAGGCATGAAAACTCAATAAACTCATAAAATTATATCGACCTTTTGTAATCGTTTCTTCTTATGGAAATCTTCTTCTCTCATATAATTTCACTAAGCTCATGGCATATGCCAGATCTTAGGGATGATGAAGTTGTATAAGCAATTACTTACACCTTTAAGTCATTGAGAAAGATGATGACTTTTTATTCAAGAGTTAAGATGCTTGCTCAAATTACTAGATGTTCAAATCAGTGTTGTTAAAGCTTCTTTCCAAGAAAAGTGAGGTTGATCTCTTAAGCTTGAAAAACCATAATTGAGCTTGACCTTTAAGATGAAAGGAGGCTAACTCCATGTGTCTTCTTCTATCGTGTTTTGGTGCTTAAAGAAATGTTGACACTTAATTTATCGATCAATCTAAACCCTTGTAAGGATTGGTTTTGAATTATAAACCTGCTCGAAGTCGGCTTGGATGGCCAACAAATCAACTTGACCTAGATGTGGTATGGCTTAAATAGCTCGACTCAACGAGCTCGTTGGGTTAAACCGATCATTCACGATTGGCCTACATTTAATATAAAAAAAAAAAAAACACAAAGATACTATAATTAACAATTTGCAAGGGCTCTCTCCTTCTCCTTTCAAATTATTTAACTTACTTTTTTCTTTCAGTTTACCTTTACCCAACACAAACCTAAGTTTTTTTTCAATTTTTCCATTTAAACTTCTCTCAACTTTGGTGACTATTTGAGAACTTCAGTTTTTGTCTCCATGCATAAATATTCCCACATGAATTTCCTTTGTCGGTAGAATTTGCAAAAAGGTTAGTTATCATATTGAAATTTGAATAGCGCGTGAAGTACTTAGATAATTTCAATGGTGCAGCACGTTTTGTGTTGAAAAAAAGTTGCAGATGTCGATGCAATCGTGCAAAGATAGAGCGTTTTATTAAATTTAGAGAATCTAAATATTGTAGTTGAACTAACAGACTTGTTTGAAAATTTAAATGAGATGTGTAGACCTGACCTGTTAAGTTGCTTATAAGTTGGAGGGTGTTATCACTCCTTCACAAAAATATTCAAACGCTCTAATTATTTTGTCTTCGCATTTTGCAATTGAGAAACTCTTAGATAAATATTTCTTTTAGTTACCACAAGCCTTCAAGTATAATTTTTATTTCACTTCATTGAACCATTTACATACACTTACTTGCTAAATAATTTCTATTTTACGTTGTTTTGCAATTTCTTTCTTTCCCTCAATTGTAATCCTCTTTTGTAGTAAAAATAGAAAAGAAAAACATTTATATCTATGGAACAATTCTTGTAGTGTATTTTTTTGGGAAAGCACAATTCCTCATTAAGCGGAAAAAGTAAGCATAAGGATGCTAGAATTGGTATATTGTTTGAGCTACAATGGTTTGACAACGTTCAAGCATACTTGGATTATAATTATGACCCTGAACAAGTAAAGGGCACATGAGGCAATGGAGAATGTCGAACAATGGGATATACTGTCTCTAGGCTTAGATTTTGAATTTTAATGTATGAGTTATCAAGGCACATCACCTCTTGTCTTTAAGCTTGAATTTCAACGTATGAGTCATTAAGACAAACTATCTTTTGTGTTCGAATCTTCATGCATGAATATCCTTAAACATTTTTCTGGATTTGAATCTTCTCGCATGAGTATCCTTATACAACCTGGTGGATTTGAACCTCTATAGATAAGTTGTCCCACAAACATGTTTGAAGATGAGGAAGACGAGATAGAAATAATTCTCGAAATAGAGGAGCAACATATAAGACAATATGTCATTAGTAGTTTGAGGCCTTCGAGCTCAAGTAAGTGTCTTAAATATGGTAAATTTAATATTTTTACTATGGATTATCGTAAAGGTACAAATGAGAAGGGGAATTCGATGGCATTCTACAACTACTGTAACGTAAGTTACTTTTGAAAAATGGGAGAAGGATATAGTACTCTCAATAGGTACTTGAAGTTGAAGTATCTTGAGGAAGTGGGGATAGATGGTATGTAGCAATAGATCGCACGAGGCTACAGTTTGTCTAAACAAGTATTGATGAGGTATGATCAAGAGAGGTACAAGTGCAACCTAGCACAGTACTCGTTTAACATACGCTTGTCATTTAACGCGAGTGAGTCAGAATGGTAGAGTCGCTATGAATAGGAGACGTTTAACCCTAACTCATGACAATTTGGGTGCAGTATGTTATCTCGGGCTATGCAGGAGCTCTACCATAAAAGTAAGAAAGAGTTTGCAAGTAAGTTCGTTTCACTTGATATATTTGTGTTCACATGTGTAGACATATGGATAGATTCTTTTTGTAATAATTCTTATATGAGTGTTACTATTCATTAGATAGAAGATAATTAATAACTCAATAAACAATTATTAGCTTTAAGGGTATATAACGAGTGTCACACAGTGTAAAACATTTAGAAAATTATTAGAGAAATCTGAAACTAGTACAAATTAGTTATGAAAATTTTTTCTATCAGTTTTGACAATGCAAGTATCAACAAGATCTTAATAGCTGATTTGTGAAATTACTATCAACCTGCATTTGGGGGAAAGGAAGGGGGTTACCATATATGTTGTGCATGCTATATTCTTAATTTGTGTATTAAGGATGTCATTACAATTTTATAGGATAGTATAGCTTTAATTTAGAACGTGGTTAAGATAATAACACAGAGGCCATCTCTCCACAAAAAGTGAATGAACTTTTGTACGGAACTTAGAAAGAGGATCCTAAAATTTAAGATGAATGTGCAATACTGTTAAAACTTCACATATGAGTTATTGCATAGTACCATTCCTTATAATAAACAAATATGTGACTTTACAATGTACAAATTGTATGAAGTTGATATTCTCTCTAGTAATTGAAATATATGTATCCAATTGTTGAAGGTTTTGAAAGTTTTTTATGATTTTACCGAGTTTTTCTAGTAGGTTTATAGGCCCAGCATTCATTATGTTGGCCGTCAGTATACTTGGCATGCTACTTTAAGTTTGTAAGGACTTGACTTTGCACACATGCGTATACGATATGACATTGAAGTAGTTATCTTATTATAAAGATATTTTTTGAATTTATCTTGTAGCAATTATTGTAAATGCTCGTTGTAAAGCGGAAGTATTATCGATATATTTGAAAACTTATTATGGTTATATTAAAGATTTAACGAATTTCGAAGATATGTAAAGCTAATAAGTACAATAAGAAGTCTCAGTAGTGACGGTTGATATGGAGAGATGCTCGGCAGTTGTTAAAGTCAGTATGATGACCAGTCATCGGTATTTCATTTGTCACCCACTAAGAAACGATATTACTTATTTATGGGTTAACAGTTATTGGCGTAAAAATTAAAGAGACAGCGGTCTCATGATCCATTGTTTGAGCTGTAACACTATATGAATATGAATTTTGAGTTTTTCGATAATATCTTCGTCAAGGAATTTGATATCTTAGAATAGTGGTAGAGGCACAGAAAAGACTACCTATCTTGTATCACTCATAAAGTACTCGCTACTTCAGCTTTAACGGTTGTCGTTAAGCAAACATTTAGTATAGTAGACCTCATTCTCGACGATCAGTAAGCCTTTTTATCCGTTGTCAACATTAAGACAAGTGTTTGCACAGAAGACTAGTTCAAGGCGGTCTATAGACAGTAAGAACTATGTGGGACATCAAGCATAAAGGATATGATTACTTCTACGATTGGAACAAGTTTGATGGAAGCTTAAGCTCAGCTACGGGTTTCACTCTTAATCACAAACAGCTACCATAAGGAGATACATAGTGAGTTTTTCTTTTGTTCTTTTGAAAAAAGTTTTGTTACATAGAAAATTTTTTTTTCGCAATTACTCTAGAAAACTAAAAAGTATGGTTTTCCAAAAGTAGTGATTTAATTTTAGGATTTTTCAAGTTATAATCGAGTGAAATTATTTTTCTTCAAAAAAATTAAATTAGATAATCACATACACTTGGATTCTTTTCACCTAATTTAAAATTGACCAACAAACTAAATGTTTAATAAATATCCAAATTGAACTACGATTGTTTGATTTTGATTAGCAGATATATAGGTACTTTCGGGTCGACCATAAAATCAACTAAAACAAATTCTTCCCATCCCCTCATCGTTGAAATTCTCTAATATTGAACTTTTATAGTAATTTTTTCAATCAACAAGGATCGATAAAAGTGGATGATATTTTATTTTATATGTTTACTTGAACACTACATTTTGATCATTTAAAAATTTTTTTGTAATGTAATAGAATAATTTACAGTTTGGAGTGACATTATATTTTACTTATTTAATGTAGTTTGATTGATTAGATATATATTACGAGTTATGTTATATAAATGTACGCCTTACATTATACGATAATTTTCCAAATGAAATCTATGTGTGGGAGAGAATTGATGATTATTTAGAAGAAACCTCATTTCAAAAATTAAAAAAAAAAAAATGAAACAATTGGTTTAAGGCCCGATGCTGGCTCAAAATCATGAATATACGGGCAGGTCATAGTTCAGTTAGAAACTAGCCTGTGAACTGATGATTCAAAGCATGCTTGGCTTGTTGAGCGGGTCTACATCAATCCCCATAAGATCCACGATGTCATCGTATGATTAGAAAATCTACGCAGGCAAACTTGCGTACTAAACTACCCGTAACTTGATCTCCATTGTTTTAGCGCCTTCCATCCTATCATGCGCTACTCCAATCGTCTGTTACACTTCTCTTGCCTTCAACTCCATCAGCTTGTACGACAGCTTTAGCAACTGTGAGAGAAATTGTTTGTTGTGATGCTTCTTGCAACTTTTGCTCCCATTACTTTTCAATCCGCCCCCTGTTCCTGTTCCTATCTTGTTGATGCATCCCAACAAAAACTTCTAACTGCTATCGAAGAGCTTGTAAATCACTCATTGTATTCTACTCTGCTACCAAGTTGTTATAGGATTAGGGGTTCATAATCTCGTTCTTAGGCGATTTACAGTAAAGTCCTCACTACTCGGGACTTCCCTCTTAAAACTTCCAATTTCTATAAAAGGTATAATGCACACAATTTTCAGGAATTAAAAGTTCAAAGGAATTGTAATTTTTCTAAAGATTGGATGTGGTTATTAATTTATGGTCGAATGAAAACCTTATTGTAGATTCTACAAGAATTTTTATGAAAGCCTTTTTATTTGCTTCTCTTTGATGTTAGTATTTCTTTCCCAAAATGTATCTTAATTTTGGGCCTATTTCTTCTTCCCATGATCAATTCAACCTCTAATAAATAAAGATATACCTTGATTATATTTCATTTCTTCAACAAGCTAACTTATGATTAATTTTTTTAGGAAATTCCCGACCAAACAATCTCAATGAAATCTTTCGATTTTCTATTTTACTATGTTTAACTTTACATATGCCTCTATCTCTACAGTAGATTGAATGCACGCAAATGGGCATAAAATAATTCTATATTGTTCCTATTAGCAACTACTTTGGAGGAATGTTTTTCTTTGGTGTTAAAGATTTAACAACTATCATGTAACTCTAGAATATTTCAATTTATAGTTTTACTTATTATCTAGATATATAAAGAAAGATGTACGGTTTAATGAGGCTATTATAAAATATGTACTCATGGGCTGTACAAGCTCTTCTATTCTGATTCATAATTTATCTTGGCTATTTGTTACAACAATTCAGGGAAATACTACTTATACATTACACCCATGTCTTTCTTTTTCCCGACTACTACACTGAAGAACTTCCCTTCTATTTTCTGTCAAAATTTGGGGGACATGGTTAATGAATAACCATCCAAAATGTCAACACAAAACTATCCATAATGATAAAAATAACTGATAAAAAAGTGAAATAAAGAAATAAATGTGCAAACATACTTAAAGAAAACGGTTGATAATTAATATTGATAATTTGTCCTTCTAATTAACTAATTCCATTCCTCCCCTTTGTGCCCATACACATTCTGGCTGGGCTCCTTTCGCATTGATCGTATCAACTTCCTACTAGTTTGATTTTAAAGGAAAGTACTCAACGATCTAATTTAGATCAGAAAGCAATTATAGAACTTAGCAAAATACATGCTTCATAAATGTTATCCAAATCTCTCAGCAATTATTAGAAAGATTGGATTGACATATTCGATGGATTCCGTTCTGTCTACAATGAAATTAGTTAGTATCTGCCTATTTGGTTGACTGGTTCAGTTTCGCTACGATACGCATGAAATTTCGCCCCCTCATGAAAGTTACACAATATATGATCAAAATTAGATAAAATGAGATGGAGGCTATATTAGGTGAATATCAATAACAGGATAATATCATATTCATTACCTTAGCGTTACATGTTTGTATAATTTCATACTTGAAGTTTTTTTCCGTCTACATATGTAAAATTTGAAAGTACTATATATTATACTCGATCAAGTTTTTACTTATCATATTTTGCCCTTAAAAGTTTGATATTGCTTAATATTAGATCCAATTTAGTTTGTACTCATCAAATTTACTACATCCATTGTCTTTAAATAGAATATGTGACAAATAGCCATTCCTCAAAAAGTATGACAAGAGATGTAATAATAGATTTGACAAATTTGATTAGGTATGACATTTATTAACTTTAATTTCAATTGTATAATTGAAACAATATCATTAGTTTAGGCAGTTTTTTATCATTATCCCAAAAGTGACAAAAGAAAGGAGTTCAATGGAACATGTAGAAATAAGAGTATCGTTGGACTTCTTAGGATCAAAAAGTTCTCGAGATAAAAAGTACCAAACTTTTATATATATATTATTTTGGTATCGAAACTTTAAATTTTTTCGTTATTAACATCTCCACTCTTTGAATGGATAAATTAGTATTCCATTTATAATTAATCCTAAATGACACACCTCAACTTTCATTTATTTATTTTTCTTCCAATTCAATGCTCAAACTTTAATTTGTAATCCATTTGAGTCAACTTTTTAAAGCGTGAAAATAGGTAATTTCTTCATAATGAATTTTATAAAACTACTTGTAAAAATCAATAAAATAACAATAAGAACAATAATAACACCGAAAAAAAAAAGAAAATAATAATATGTTGAAAAATAATTAAATAACAAGAGAATGGACCTAGATTTTGAAAATTTATTTGCATGTGACTTTTGCAAACAATATCTAATTTTTGCGAGTTTTTATATCACCAAATGAATTATCATTATTATTTATCAAATACTGAAGCAATCCTATGTTAATTGTTTTTCGACTCCAAGCCAAGGAAACCAATCTCGTGCCCACACATAGTCTACTTTGTACCAATAAGTTCAAATTAATATCATGCCAACTCTATTGGTTGATATGGAGTTAGAAAAAGATTAGTAGATTGTTTTAGTTGATATGAAGTCATATTAGTGTTGAGATAGAGTTAGACTATTGCCATGAAGCTAGAAAAAGATTGGTACATTGCTTCCTTAATGATACTATTGCTATTGCTGCTGCTAGCTGCCTCTCTTAGGTGCTTTGGTAATTTTACGTTTGGCAGCCTCTCTCGTACCTCCTTCCTACCTCTTCTTCCTTAACACGATTTTCCCGCTATAACAAGAAAAATGCATGTTTATTTGTGTATGGTAGAGATCATTAAGGAAGCTCACTTTTCATTAAAATGTAGTTTGGTTGTTATGGAAAAGTGTTAGTTTATTACCTTACGCATGTCCTGTTTGGAACCTTTTCTTTGCCTTTTCCTAATGCCTAAAGATATGAAATATGTAAGCCCTTTATATTAATATTTAATTTTTCCCCTTATATTAATTGTTCAACCTCATTGCAATATCCTCTATTCCATGATACTAAGTTTTTATTTCAATATTTTCTAATTTTTTATAGACAGGTTCCATCATTGAAGACATTTTGGATATTAATTGAAGCAAAAACAAGTTGCTTTGTAAGAATGAAGATGTGGGTTTGTCATTTACTAAATTTTTTTTTGGTAATATTACTTTTATCCCATCTAAGTTAGCCCTTTGGAAATTTGTATTCTGGAAGAACTTGTACGATATTAATTTCTTGGATAATTGTTCTATGGTGTAACTCGATAGTATGTGTTTTATTATTTAAGATCTGTAGAAGTCATCTTTTGTAGCTAATGAATATAGTACCTCAAAAGCGATCATTAGTTTATATGTGATAGTTTAACTTATGAAAATAATAATCTTCATTCCAATTAAGTTCCACATGTTTTATGCAATATTAATAACCAAATATTGAGGATAAAAAAATTTTATTTTTCTAAATGTCTTAAATTTTCCGAAGTTCCATAGGTTTTACTATAGGTTATATAAGCCTTTCATTTGGAAAGAACTTTCAATGCTATATATGGATTACTTTTTCAATGTTATGTAAACTTAAAATTTATAAAAAAGATACAAAAATATTTATAGATTCTACAAAATGCCTATAGATTCTAGAAGGTTTAGGTTTTAGGGTGATGTAAGGTGAATTCTATTTTCAAAACTTAGGAATTGATATCTTTTAGGATAGAATACAAGTAAAACCTTATATTTTATTCACCTATACCCATTTACTCCTAGCAAATATCATATTTTATTTGACGATATAAAAACTTGTAGAAGTTGGATTTAGGCTTCAACAGCTATGTTAAATAAAATTTCAACACTCACACTTACTTTTTGTTATTTAATGTTTTTAATATGTCGGGGTTATTCATTGTGAATTTTTTATGATAATTCTACAAATGTTATTAGAAAGAATACATATTTGTCTCATTTCAAAATGTTTTTAAGGAGCAAATGGATGATGATAAAAAGAAAGAGAAGAGGAAAATGAAAATTGATGTAGCTATACTTTTATCTTATCAAAAAAATTGAGGTATTAAAATGAAAGGGTTTTAAATTTAGGTATTAAAATGGTATGTAAAGAAAAAAAAAAAAAAGGAAAGCCCCAGTACTTTTGGCTTAGTAGTGTCAAGAGTTGCCATTATATTGAGAGCCTTCATGGGGTCAAACGCGTGCGATGAGCAATTTGAATAATGAAAATGGAATTTCACTGTGATTTGATTGCATTCACGGTGTTGAGATGAATTACTGAAGTTCTTCATAAATTGCCCGCGAAGCATTAAAAGTAGTCTCCTCAGGATCAAATCCTCAACTCTTTTGCCATCAAAAAACTACACAGATATGTCCATATAACATCTAGAGATGAAGCTACATTCATGGTACAAAAATACAACACTGTGAAGTAGCTAATTCTTAATTAGTCCACGAAAAAAATTGAACCAAACTTCTTCTTGTCAGATTTTGAACCCCCTTTTCATGCTTTGCAATCTGGTACCAGACATCTTGAAAAGAACCCCATCACTTTTTTCTGCAACAAAGAAAAAATTTCAGCAAGACTCAATAGAACCAAAATAACCATGCAATGCAGTCAAATGAATTTAACTATCAAGCTAAGCTTCCTTTTCTTTTGCTACTAAGATAACCTCATCTCGACCCGAAAAAAGACGAAAAAAAAAGTATATATATATATATATATATATATATATATATCTAGTTTTTGAATTTACCCGCTTGGTGGTGTGGAGGAGATGAGGAGGGATCTTGTAGAGATCTTCATCAACAGCTTTAGCAATGACTTTCGCTTTGGGCTCAATAGGTTGTTTAGTGCGTAAATGAGGTTTGGGGTATGGAACGGCGTCGTTGTGCAGATCATAGTTTTGAGCAACGGTACGTTGCTTTCTGGGCATACGCTGGTCCAATTGATCAGACTTGGTGCCTTGTTTGCCCTGCTCCTTCACTTTTGAAGCTCTCCTTTCCAAAGCACTTGCCTACATACAAATCCAAAACATTCCATATGATAAATAGTTCTTAAATTATACAAAGACCTCATTTGTTAAATTTCTAGTTAATTTAATAGAACACGACCGAATCATATTATTTTTATTATTATTGTTATTAATTTTTGCAAACACTAGAGTACACATGAATGAGACAATATTTTCCATATTTATATAAAGTTTATTGTTGTATTATATTTATAACAATTAAATATTACTAGCTATGTTAGTTAAAGCATGTAGACTCAAAGATGATTTAGCATAATAATAACTGTAATTAGCTGTAATGATGACAAATATCACGTTAAAGTTGTAACGAAATTATGAAAATGATTTTCTTTCCAAAATAATGGCAACAGGTTATATAAAAACAAAATAGGAAAATAAATAAACCTAATGTCGGCATCTATGTGAAGTATTGAAACTGCTTGCTGACCTCTTGTGACAATTTCAATTTGGTCGGCCAGAAAGATGCCGACAGGGGCTACATGTGATGGACATAAAATTGCTAAACCCATACATTTATGGACTCCTTTAAAAAAAAAAAAAAAAAAAAAGAAACAAACACACATTAATTTGGAAAAACAAGATCTAAAATAACAAACCTATTTTTTGGTTTTTGTTTCTAATATATGGAAAATAAGCATAAGAAATCTTAAATTTCTAACCGTATTACTCCTCTGCATCACATGAAACGAGAAAGTTTCATTTTTCTTGTAATTTCCAAAGCCTGTTCTTATGCCCAGAAGCTACATCTTCCATCCATACCACTAACCGAACATATTTCTAGGACTTACAGTCATTAAATAGCAGCAACAGAAAAATTGCATCGACAAAAACTTAGTATGATTACACACACTTTTTAAAGCAATTGATCAGAATGGTGATAGATCGTTCAACTTATAAAGTATTAACTTCAACTTCCAGGAATTTTTAAAAATATACAAGTAACTTTCTAACCGTTACCTAAACATTAAAACCATCGCTAAATAGCGGGATTTGGGGATTCGGATGGATTGGGGCATATGTATATATATTTAAATGGAATTGCAATTCGGCGCTTGGGTTCCATCTACGCTGTTGGCGATTGCACTAGCAATTAGCTACATATTGTGATGACTCGGAAATGGAGATAAATAATGCATACCTTTCTAGTAGGAGCAACTGTACGAGAAGCTTTTTTCTCAGGAATCGCGTACAGATCACCATGTTTACGGTTGAGAAGCTCACTTTCACCAGAAGAAGAACTATAACGAAGCAAACCAGCATCTCTAGCACACTCAAAATATTGTGTTATTGGTAAATCATTTGCATACTCCCAGTTCCCAAATGGAGGAATCTGACCATTCCTAAAGTAATTATACTCCTGTCAAAAAAACGAAAAAAAGGAAACTTTAATTCCATCACATAAAGTCAAAGTAAAAAAAAAAAAAAAAAAGATCTTAGAAAGTCTAGGAGAGTGTGGGAAACAAACATCACTTACATCCATTTTGGCTTGTTGTGTAAGTGACAAAAAGCGCTAAAAAGAAGAAGAGAAAATCTGAAAAGTTGAGAGTTGTTTGGAAAAAGGTTGGGGAATGAGTTAAAAAAAGAAGAGGGCAAAAGGTTTTAAGGGTGAGTTTGAAAGTAAGTAATGTTAGGAGGATATATTATAAATTCTTTGAGCAGAAGAATCCGAAATAGGAAGTGAGAGAATCTGAAAAGGTAAAGTGTGTTTTGTGCAATGGGGGTGTTGAGTTTAAGGAGTTCTAGCTTTTTCGGGCAACATGGACACCGTCCCGAAAGCCAGAGACAATTGGAGGCTTTACATACAAGATGTCAAATATTATTAATTTATCTGTCTTCTTTTGTTCTTTTTTTCTTTTCTTTTTTCGGCCTTCTTGTTAAACAAGAAATAATAAATGAAAAACCTTTTATAAAGTCTTGTTAATTAGTTGGACACTTTTGTCACAGCATGAGACATCCTGTCGAAAAATATAAAACGGGTCCTATTACCTTCCTAATTCAAGATTTATATATATATATATATATATAAAAGAAAAATAGTTAGAAAGGTTCAATTTTTTTCTTTAATGTTTTTTCTTGGAATTTATCATTTTACTGTTTTCATTTCAAGATATATGTCTTTTTTTTAAGAAAAAGTTAATATAAAACCTTTTAAACAAATATTAATAACGTATGTAAAAAGAGGGATGGAGATTATATTTTATCTCGTTTTCAAAAACTTAAAATCCAAAATAAAGAAAATGAAACAAAAGTTCTTTAAAAGATAAACAAGAAAAAAAAAAAAAAGAGCAGATTATGAACATATCTCTATATGTGTGTGTATATATATATTTATATATTTTGGCCAAGAAGATATTTGTGTATTGAGTCACGGAAAAGAGTTTAATCAATTAATGGACGGCTATGTAGAGTATGACTATATGATTAACGTTGTAGTCAAAGCAACGAGCCATCAAGATGTGAGAGTGAGAGAGAGAGAGAGAAGATCTATGTGATAGGGTGGTAGACCTTCAACTTTTGACAAGATATTAGATGAAATTAGATACTGCGGTTGGAAGCTTTTCCCCTTGGTTTACGCCGCAGTTGGGGGATGACCCATCCCCATAATAATCGACAACCTAAACTTAGGATTACTAATTCAACGCTCCTCGTAGAAGAAAGTTAGCTATTAGTATTACTCCTCCTCCTTTTCTTTTAAAATGCAACAGCTCATTCGACGACGAGTTACATATACACTGTGTTCGGCTATTTTTTATGAATCACAAATGGATAGAAGTAAGCAAAAGAGAAAAGAAATAAATGGAACTAGAATGAAATCTGATTTTAATTTGATGTTTGATAATTCATTAAAGAAATGAATGAAAATGAAGTTAGTATAGGACAAAACTACCCCTTCATATTTTCATCAACCGTATTATAAAAATATAATTTTATAATTTATCATAATTTCTACTCTTTTTCACTCATTTCTTTCCAAAATTGAAAAGAAAGAAAGTGGACCTAAAAAGTGAAAACATTTTTTTCCATTCATTTCATCTCTTTTCCGTTCATCTTTGCTCCCTGTTTAAGTTACCTAACATATCATTTCTTTTGGTTTCCTTTTGTTTCCAATACTTTCTATCGATTTAAACACAATAACAGCGTATCCTTGAATCTTTGCTGATTTACCTTTAAATTTTCAAAAATTATAAAATATCTCTTTAAACTTTAATAAAGTGGCAAATGACTTTTATACGTTACAAATGATTCTTCAAAACTTAGATTTTCATGTGGAAATACTCATTAAACTTATTAATGTGTATCCTAAGATTCCTAAACTTTTATCCTAGTGTGATTTTTTAACTAAAAATTAAAATGTTCTTAATATTATTAATTTATTGGAGTGAGAGAGGTGATATGCAATATTTAAAAGTTTAAGAAATAAATCCATATTAACATCAAAATTTAGGAAGCTATTAGTAATTTCCCCTCAAAATTTACCTTGTCATACTCTTTTAGAATCTTTATTATATATCATCTCTCTTTATTTATTTATTTTGCCAATTATCATCTCTCTTTATATATTTACCACACATGCCTTCTCTATTGCGCGCTTTACCGTGAAGCCTTCCACTCGTAATGTCGCATCGCAATTGAAAAAAAAAAATGCTCGTTCTCCACTCTCGACTCAATCAATATCACAAGCTTTTTCTTTTTTTCTTCCCCCCCAGACATCGGCACTTTGACTATGTAACTTTTGCACTTAATCTCCTTAATATAAGCATATGTAATTAGTATTTCAACTCTTAATAAAATGTGTATATATATATATATATTTTTTCTTTTTTCATTAACGACTTTACTTGTATGAATAATTTTTATGCAAAAATACAAAACCTAAAGTTGCACTTTTAAAAATCTCAACGAAATCTTAAAATATAATCTGCAAATAGTTTAAAAAAAAAAAAAAAACAATTGTTTCTGAATATAATAATTTTTTTTCGTAGAAACTAAACAAAATCTTTTTTGACATAATTGGGGGATTGAGATCTTCTAGATTTCAGAAGGGGTAGTAGTTGATGATTATCATAATGCTATCATTACGATGGTGAAGTGAAGATTTGAATCCTATGAAGAAATGTCGGGAAGGAGTGAGGTCAGCGAGCATGGGACACTGGAGTCTCTTGGACGGCTTGTGTTGACCGTCGACAATCGACGGTACCAGATCTGCCAAGTAAAAATATACAGAGTGTAGCATTTTAGCTGTCGTGAATATGTGTGAGGTATTTATAAAGAATGAGATTGCATTTAATTGATGTTTTGACCGGATGAGACAATTGAGTCTATCTGACGTCTAATGGAGTAATAGAAAAACAACGAAATGACAATTAGGAAATAAAAAATAAAAAAACAAAGGAGCAATAGTTTCTTCCAACTTTATTAAGCACTATTTTTTTTTTTTTACAGCATATTAAGCACTATTGGTTTTTGTAAATTTCATATATATAAAAAGAAAAAAACCTTTTCCCAACCCGTCAGTGGGAGAATTTTCATTTGGGTTTCTTGGCATGAGAACTTGAACTAAAAGCATCTCCTCCAATAAAAATTTTATTTCAAATTTCTAAACACTAGTTAATAATTTAAAAACTTCTTTTTTTAAAAGTATTTTATTCAAGGTCCTTAACACATGATATTGTATCAAAACTCTCCTTCTTGAGGTCTTCTTAAGGTTATTAACGGATGAGAAGAGACCTTAACCTTTTTGGAGTTATTAGCTAATGACCTCAAAAATTAATGTTTTAATTTATTTTTTATTGCTTTTAGTGTTCTATTAGTTTAAATTTCTGTGTTTTAAATTTCGTAAAAAATATAAATAAATGTTAAGAATTTTTTTTAAGAGTCTTGTGGATAAAGTGGAGAGGTCTTTCATAAAAGAAAATTTTAAATTGTTAATATAATATTTAGGAATTTTAAATAGGATCCTTACGGATGGAAATATTCTAAGGATCTCTCTATTTTATCCACAAGATTATTAAAAGAGGTTCTTAACATTTATTTTATCATTTATGGGGCTACAATACATAAATTTAAACTAACATAACACTGAAAACAATAAAATATAAATAAAACATTATCTTTTGAGTTCCTTATACGAGAACCCAAAAGCTAAGGACCTCTCCACATTTATCAAAATCCTCAAAAAGATGGTTCTTGATATAGTTACCAATTTAGGGATATCGGATGGGGGTGCTCTAAGAACTTTGTTATGGAAGTTCTAATAAGATAAAGTAAGATTTTATTGAAACTTCGATCACTTATAAAGGACTAGTGCTAACTTATTCTTTTCTTTTATATTTGATAATTTGTTAGATGTTTCCTCTTCACATGCTTGATGGTGTGCACGCAAGAGAGAGAGAGAGAGAGGAGCTACAATTGCTCTTGAGTTACTTTTAATATTTTTTTTCCTTAATATGGGTCTCATAAGTAATATATCTATAAATCTTAACGGTTTCTTTTTAAGAACTTATAGTGAAGGGATCTAGTTACAGTGAACATGTATGTATTGTGTGTTCTTGCACTCTATATGACCTTAAAAGAATAATGTGGTACTAGCACATAGAGGAGGAACAAGTAATTTCAAGGAGCTCGAATGTATTGGTGAGGGATGGAGTAGCTTTATAAGCTTAACCTACTATTGTTAATGAGAAATAAATTATTTATTCTAAGCTTAGTTTGATCTTTCAAAATAACAATTTGATGGTACAATGTGGTTTCTCTGAATCTTTGAATTCCATAAAAATAAGGAAGAATTCTTTGGTATTTATCAAGTTTGATTGTCGATGACGTCCATCGAATTGCATTGGCAATCAATGGCCGAGATAAATCCTCCTCTTTGTGGATTCCGTCATGCCCCAAAGTGAGGAAATCATAACATTCCCATCATATGAACTATCCTAAGATAGAAATCGACCTTACAATTGCTACCATAAACTTAGTCCATACCAAGCGTACTTAATTCAACCGTTTTGAAATATCAAATCTTGTACCTAATATTAGTGAAACCTATAATAAAGTTTATCAAAATTCCTTTTCAAGATCACTTATAGTTCACAAATTAATAAAATAGTAGTATTTTTAATAAATAGTTATAAATCAAAAGTTTCAGTGTTCTTAAAAGTTTACAAAAGCCATAAGTTTTAATGTTTATGTATAATAAAGTTGGAAACTAGTGGGCGTTCTCAGGATATCTTAGTTAGTTTCTACAAAACAAAAACAAAAAAAAAAAAAAAAAACCTAACAAAAGTCAAGGTCTTACAAGTCTTCAAGTTTCCTCACTTCCCCAACTTAGCGTTCACTAATCTGAGGGTGATTATAGCGTTACTCCATTAATCCTTGATCTTTAACTGTAAAAGAGTCTATATAAATGTGAGTACAATTAGCTCAATAAGCAAGATGGAGATAAAAGAGTACAACAAGCATAAACATGGTTTCCAATAATTTATTTTAGTGAAATGTAATGCAAACAAGCAAATGTAACATCGCATAATGTTAATTGGTCCATTATAATGTTAGAGAAATTGTGTCTTCTTTAACTTGGATTAAGGAGTTTTAACGTGACTCAAATCAAACCAAATCCAAACTTATGTAATGGAGAGTACCCCCATCCTAAGACTCCCCTCAAACCACGGCTCTTAATTTTGCTACGACCTTCTTTTTTGTCACTTAGTTCAATTAAGGGTAAGGAAATGACCATTTTAATTATTCTCATCAAAGGAATTGGTATTTGATTTGATATACCTAATCATTCCTTTAGTCGATTATAATGCACGTCCTTTTAAGTTAAGGGTTAATCTTTGGTTAAATCTTGTTAGAGGTGATTAACAAATCCATAAAGCAAAGAAAATCAAATATAATCATACATAGTAGCACTTAAGTCCACAATTTAAGTAAACAATCACACACGAGATATGTGCATACTTAACTAAGTTATAAGCACAATTAAATGCACTCCTAGGTCTTTGAGTACTTTAATATAGTACTCCCATATGCTGTAATGCATTATCTTGATAGTTTTTTGCTATCCCTATATATATACAATGAATTAGATTTAATCTATATTTGATACTTGAATTTAGTAGTAATTAATTCATTTTATATGATTTTAGTTGGTTTGACATAATTTTTATAAGTCTTTTTCACTTACAAGTTAGAATTTCCTAAGTAGTTCACTAATTTCTTAAGCCATGTTAAGTTATGGAATTCTTTGATTTTAGCTAACCTTAAAGTTTTTAAAAATTATCCTTTGCTTTAACTTCTTAATTTCCCTGTATTCATATTTTACTTTGATCTTTGTCTTTGATTCTACATCTAAGCAAGTTCCTAGTATAATACTTACTCTAAAATCCTTTGAATTAGCCTATGTTTTTACCTAACTTGCTATAACTTAAAGATTTATCTATTTTCCCTTTAACTTCAGCTAAAAACAACATTGAATAACACTTCATTCACCAATTCTCAACTTCATTACTTCCCAACTCTTCATATAACATATCTTAATTCATCATTTAACCAGATTTGACAAGTAACCAAGTTATTAAACCACCCATACCAAGGCAAATTCATGATTTCCTATAATTTCTTGTCGTACAACCCCATTCTCAACTCTAATGTGATGTAAATACTTCATTGTATGGTTGAGCTCAGGTTTTAAGTAAGATCTTTTAGATAAATATACTAAATTTTAGCCAAAAACACCATTTTAAATACAATTTAAAGCTTAAAAATTAAAAAAAAATAAAACATAAGAAATAGTTTTGTGGAAAAATTTTTTTCATAGCAATTTAATATAAATATAGGTAAGTTTATAGAAAAATTTTGAGGTCAAAACTACATTATTAAACTAACTTATTTTGATATTGAAAGTAATTCAGTTTTACTTATTTTTTTAAGAACATATACCATACTTATTAAGTTTGTGTAAAAAAATATTTTTCCTAAATTTTATACTTGAGAATATATAAGAATAAATTTTTGCATAATTTTCTAGGCATTTTTAATATTTTTACAAATTTTTTACAAATCAAATGAAAAAGGGCATCCATTGGAATCTTTAGCTTTGGCTATTAGTGCATTACGTCCCAAAGCAATAGAGTTATAATAGTTCCGTCGTACAAACCATTCTAGAATAAAAGATGACATTACAACCGTTATTTTAGACTTAATTTATACAAGTCGTCCACAATTAACTTACTTTAAAGTAAACAATTCATAAATTAAACATGTTATTTAACAATGAAATTATAAAAAATACATATTTACACTAAAATAACTCGACTATGTTTACAAGATTTAATAACTTAATCATAATCTATTTAAGTAATATATAAATTGATATTAAAAGTTTTAAAGATAAAGTTTAGACTTGAGAGTGTAATTGATCTTCAGTTTTATATTATCACTTCTTAAGATCTAGCAGTTGTTACCTTCAAGGTAATTATATGATCGATTCTTAGTTAGCACCTGTAATAACATCTATAGAGATGTGAGTAACTAACCATTTAATAAATTGGGATAGAGACTTAAAACTATACATCAAACTCAAATAGGGTTATAAATCAAATTAGTTAGATACAATACATGTTCAAATAAATGCCATCATACGATGTTATCCGATCTGTCGTAAGATTAAATAAATTACATCTACTCTAATTCGGGCTAAGAAGTTTAGCACACATATTATTAAATCACGACTAAATCCAGGTTTGTGTAATTAAGACACTGCTCCTCCCATGACTATCTTTAAATCATTGACTTTACTCTTACTGTGACCTCCTTTTCAGTTACTTAGTTTGACTAAGGATGAAAAAGAAACCTATTATGTTATCCAACAATATCTCTTTTGAAGGGGTTGATATTTGGCTAAAGAACCTTAAACATTTCTCCTATTGAGTTACTATGTAGGTCCGTTTTAAACTTACAAGTTATATATTTAATTAGATCTAGTTTTAGGTGTTCAAGCATTTTATACAAATCACATAACTTTCAATATAGAACATTAAATCAGAATCATAAAATTAAATCCAAAAATACGCACACATAGGCATGTGCACAATGAACTATCTAACAAATATAATTAAGTATAATCTCAAGTTCTGAGTATTATAAAGCAATACTCTAAAATTCAATAAAGTATCAATCCCATCGGATTTTCTGCTTGCTTACTCAAGGTGTGACTAATATAGACTATCGTCGACAATCTTTATAATACAAATATTGTTTTAGTATTTATATAACTATTTTATATAGGTTTATTTTATGATTCTTTATGTCATCTTCAGTTTAAGGTTTTATTATACCTACTTATTCAGGTTTTTTGGTCTCTTACAATTATTATTTATTTAGGCTAGGTTTTGATCCGGTTTCTAAATTAGGTTTTAATTTATTTTCTGATTGCAGGTTTTATATGTGAACTCTAGGAACTTATTTTGAACCATTATATAACATTAAGGACATTACACTTGAGTATCATAAATTTTGTATTTACTCCTAATTAGTATTTTCATCTATATGGTACACTATATTTTTTATTTAATTATTGAATTAACTCCCAATATGAGAATAACCTACATTTTTCATATAATTTCATAAATTCATCTTCTAAATTAGATTTATATCATATTTTTAATATTATAATACAATTAATTTTTACTTAATATTTTCTATTTATTTAATTCTTATATACACATATTATACACTTATATCACTTATATCACTTATCTAACACTTCTAACACTACATATATTATCTTTCGCCATCCCATAACAAATCAAAATGTCAATTATATCCTAAATAAGAATTTATACCTAATTAACCTTAAATTACAAAATTAACTTAAAATATACCATTTTACTCATTACATATATATTACATAATACACCTAATAATTACATCCAACACCCTAAATGATACAAACATCATATTATATTATAAATTAACATCCTAAAACACCTAATTATATACTAAATTAGTAATTATCTATTGAATTACTAAATTAACTTAAAATCACCCATTTTGTATATCAGTTTAAGGGTTGAAAATTATCTAAAAATTTTGAAAATAGATTTCTAAAAAATATTTTTATAGTATTTTTTTAAATACTGTAAATAGTTTACACAAAAATTTTGAGCTCAAAACTACACTATTAAGTCATTTATTTTAATATAAAAAACTAATTCGAGTTTAGTCACTTTTTAAGAGTAGTATATTCTAAACCATAATTTTATCAAATTGATATTTTCTCCTAAATTTACGTACAAAAATATTCTAAAATACCAAATTTCATAATTTTCTATATATATTTGATACTTTTAGTAAATTAAATAAATTCGGAAGGAAAATTGGAACTTATTAATTGAAGTGCCTCCAGCCACCAGTGGTGACTTCACTATTGTTAATAGCTCCAAGCGTGGGGTCCACTATTTGGTGGCAGTGGCAGTGGCAATAGTAGTGGCAGTTCCTTCTCGGGTTATTGTCAGATGTTGGTTCCCTTTATAAGCCTTAAATGCATATTATTTTGTCTAATTTTTATAAAATTAGTTTTTCCTCTCTTCTTACCTCTTCCTAATTTTTTTTTTCTAATGCTCAACTAACCAAAATGGGGTTTGAAGAGGTTTTTCTATATTTATAGTAAGAGTTAGGTTTTCTCTTTAATTTTTCTTGTGACATTCTTATCCTTTTCTCTTTCACTTTCCATTTATCTTAATTTAATTGGTTATATTTTTTCTTTAATTCCTAGCATGCCACACCTCATTTCTGGATATTTCCACACTTTTTCATAATGTTCTTGATTTTTTTCTTAATTTTTTTATGAATTTTATTTAATTAATTAGTATTATTTTAATATATTTCGAGCATTTTAAGTAATTTAGCTTATTTTTACCTACATGTAAGTACATATATGGTACGGATAAATACCCCTAAATTTTTTTAAGTTCTTTTATGATTTTTCGTATATATATAATTTATCTCTATCAATTCATTAGTTATCGAAACTCATTTTATGTGTTTCTGATAAATAATTGGTGATATATATAATTCAATATTATAATAATTAATTGTTTTATTATTTATTTTCCTAAATCTAAATTTATGAAATCGTTTTATTAATATTTCTAACTTCATTGTAAAATTTGAGCTTGATTAGATAATTTACCCAATCATTCTAAATTTTACGGACTAAACCCCAAATACTTGATTGCGGAGTTTACATAGTGGTAGCTTTACCCTTTTCAGAAGATCTAGGCGATGGTAGTTGCTGCTTATAGTGAAGGCGATTGGTCCCTAGCAATGCCCTAAGTCCATGAACAATCTAATGCCTAGATTATGCACCTAATTTGTATATTTTTTTCTTAATTTCCTTCTTTAATCTTCTAACCCCAATTGATTTTCCCTACATCTTAGATTGAATGTATAATCTTTTGGAGAGAGTTTTTGGGTTATTGAGAGCTTGAAGGGTGTAAAAATGATTTTTGTTTTCTCTCTCCTTATGAAATTGGGTTTATATACCTAATCCTCTTGCATGTTAATTCATCCTAAATCCTCAACACTTGTCCCTAATTGCTTCCCCACCTAATCTAACATTCCCTAGTTGTTCCATGTTGTGTTATAATTTTTGTTAATTTTCCTAGCTCATATTAGTTTATACGAGATTAATTAGGTATTTTAGTTAATTATGTATATATATTTACACATAATAATTGCACATGGTGTATGTATATACATATATATACATTATATGTTATTTTAAGTCGCATAATAATTTTATTATATAGATAATTTATCTCTACAAATTTACTAATGAAAGGAGCTTATATTACGCAATTACGTTAATTATTACCTAATATAGTAAAATCATATTATTTTAGTTATTTCATTATTATTTTATTATATTTTCAAGTTTTGAGCACACGGAGTCCCGTCAACTAATGTCTCGAGCTTACTTATAACTTTCTAAGTTAATTGAGTTAGTTTCACCGACATTCTAAATTATCCTCTCAAAGTGACTAGACAAAATGTTGGGTCTTACAGATCCTTCATGGGCTACTTCTTTTGACTTGGCTTTTAAACTATATGAGTCTCCTTGAGATAGATTAAGAGCACATGATTGGTCTAATAGTCCATATACCAAGCCTACCATACTATATCTCCTAGTGTCATCTAAAGTTTAAGGATTAAACTCTTTAGACCCATTGACTTAGTTTAAGGAGTTAATCAAGGTCACTAATTGGCTTAAGCTTTACAATCCAATTTACCCTTTTATAAAACCTTAAGATAAAGTGCAGGGTCCTTTAAGGATAACTTCTTAAAATATTGATATGGTAAGTTAGATCCCATAAAGATTTATATGATTAAAGATAATCCAAAGGCATGTTTATTAGTTAAATACTAAATAAAGTACTTATGGTATCATATTAGTATGATAAATAATTCTTTTTTAAATAACTCTTCACTTTATCAATAGGTAATTCACAAATATACTTACCTATTTTTTAAATCTTTTGTGCGTCCTATATCATCGTTACCTTTCAAACCAATCCATAAAATATGTTTGAAAGATTATTGACGTATGAAAAATTATTTTATTGTCACTACATTTTATATTAGTAATATTTTATTTATTATTGCGGAAATACTTAAAACATGGAAAATAGATTAAAAAAATTGCCTTGATGCGTTTTGGTTATTAGCCAAATCGACAAAGTCTTACATTGTTAGACAAAAGGATATGAAGGAAGCAAAAAATAAAGAAAGCATCGATTCTATTGAGGTAACCCCTGGAAGTTAAGCATTGTTAGGTGCTATTGGTTTTTCAAGAAAAATGGGGTGAAAATGAACTAACCCAATAGAGAATATTTTACTTGTTATGTTAATGGAAGGATAATTTAGAGTAATATCATTTGAAATTATCAAAGGCAACTTGGATTTTTAAAATACTAACACTTCTAGTACAATATTAAGTCAGTATTTTATATGAATACACGATTATGTTTATCTTTAATGTTGATTAATTCATTGTTTGATTTTGAGGTTTTCATAGCCTATTTGATATTTTAATTTAAGTAATAGGTCAAATCATATGACTAATGGACCATAAAAAATGGTTGAAATTGTGTATTCATACAAATTATGACTTGGTGTCGTTGAGTGTAGAAATTTTACTATACTAACATTTTTAGTGGAAATGAATACATAATCTTAAGGGGTTTGCAAAATTCTATAGGTTAAATTAGTTGAAATCTACTACATGCTAGGCTAATTGATAGTCAAGGGATACTCAATTGATCGTTAGGACCCAATTGATCTCTTAGACCTAATTTACATGAGATTATTCAATTGATTGCTTAATTACTTGGTCAACTAGGTCTTTACTCTATTGAACTTTGTCAATTGCCTAATGTTCGGCATTGATAGGGCCTTCATATTCTTGGCTTCCAAATATGTGAGAATGATTTTTGTCAAGTCTTAACTTGATTGTGAACTTGGTTCAAGGTAATTCTAAACATTCTCCATGGCTTCACTTATAAATTTAATGAACTCAATTTGTGATTTCTTAACTCATTTCCTCGTGATCGGTCCTTTCAAAATTTACAACTTTTTTGATAAGCTTAGTAGTTTAGGGCTTCCATCACAACCTTAACATCCCAATTTATAGAGTAACTAAAAGTCTAGCAATACATCCTAATCAATCTCCATTTCACCATATCAATGCCTATCTATCTACATAGAGTGGCCTCAATACTTAAACAACAAGTTACGTCATTTTTAATGATCATCCTTTAAAAGATGATGTGAACACCAACTTTATGACCATCACTTTTGGTATTCCTAGCATAGGCTCGAGAACAACCAATGAGCAATTACTTAATTAAAAACTAAGTCTATTGATTAAACCTATGTGTTGTCAATAATGGCAACACATGTACCTAGTATTACTCACCAACTACAAATCACCACATGATATATTTATTAATTGTTTATTCTCAATGGACAATCATTTTCCTTAGGTCTAAGATATTTATTGAGCCTCTTTAGATCATGTTATTATCCTATTTGTTTATGTCCATCCAAGAGCTTAATTGGTCAACCCAAGCACTTACTTAGTCGACTACCTTATCAATTTAGTTGATCATCTCGATTTCTTTTACCTAGTGAAAGACCACGTCTCTCCCCTCGATCAACAGCTTATGCAACTTAGTCCTTGTTGACTACCTTATTAACGTCGATCAATTGCAAGGCTAACTAAATTGACTACTACTCCTTGTAGTTTGACTATTCTCCCTTGCTTTCCACTTTTTAGCATTCAAGCCTTTGATTTCAATTTAAAGTCTCTCGAGACATAATTTAAAACGTAACTTGAAATTTGAAAATCACATAAGTTGTTCTAGAAGTCAAAACTCTAAGTTGTTTAGCAAAAATCTCGAAATTTACTTCAAAATTTTTAATTATTCATAATCTCATAAATTTTCCATTTTTTGGTTAGACTTCGTAATCTTTTTTATAGGAAAGCCATGGGCAAGGTTCTACTCCGTTGTCCTTAGTTTAGTTCCTTCAATGTCTCTTGGGGTTCCATAATCAAAATTTAAGGTTATGTATGTATCCATTTAATGAAACAAAAGTTAGCGACACATCTACCATCTTTCCCCTATTTTTAAGCTATTTTCTAGCATATTTCATATATTCAGCTCATATAAAGGGTTTTAGGCATTTTTCGCAATACGTTAATGTTCGTAAAGGTTCGATCACGGTCATGTTATCGCATCCCAAATCCTAATGAACCTAAATTAGAATTAAAATTTTAATATCAAATTTCAAGGTATAATAAAACTCCTCTATTACGAGTATAAAAAAGAAAGCAACGCTGTAACATGTTTAACTTGCAGCATTGTACCATATCCTGATTTGTAACTTGCATGAATCTTCCTTAACTATATAATATTTAAAAGACTTAATTAAAAGTTTTAATAATAAAGATAAGTTTTATGCCATTTGGAGTTTTTTATATTTATATAAGATATTTTAATTAATAATTCTTTATTTTAATTGAGTTACTTAACTTTTCTATTTATAACAAATCTTGATTAAGTTGTCTAGGTGCCAAATAAGTTATTTAAATCCTCTACATATGTTCTATCACACCAAGTCCTCTATATTTATAAACACAGTTAAATAAACTAATTGAGATATTTCAAAGACTTAGTTAACTCACTCGAAACGTCTAGGATTTAATTAAATTTTTGAATAAACTTAATAGATCTATAAAACTCAATATCTAAACATCGGAATTTGGTTAATTTTTATTGTAAACTTAATTTTAGTATACTTATTTATACAGATAATTATACTCCACGAAATGACGGAATTGAAAATTGCTAGTGTTATCCTGCAACCACATGTTCATATAAACTTCATTCTTATACATATATTTTACATGGAAAGACTAAAATATAGAGTTGCTTGTAGGTAGATTGCACAGATACCAATACTTCTGAACAAAATTAACGTGCAAGTCCTAAGTTTTGACTTTGTCACAATTTTAATATTGGGGCATGTGTCATGGTCCAATGCTTCCCTCCCTCGTGTTTGCTCACAAATCTCCACAGCTTTCGCCTTTTGAGTGCCCTCCAATTTACAGTAACCGAGTGTACTCTTTCTTCCCTTGAAGAAATTGAATACAGGGTCAAAAAAATTTAAATATGTGATAATAAGTATAGAATAATAATTTCGGGAAAGTTTATAAAATAAATATTTCTTGAGATAGAAGTCTAGATGCTAGGTTTCTCAATCCGACAATTCTCCCATATTCAGCCACAGCAAACGCCAATTTGTGCCGACCGAGAAGGATCCCAGAGATCAGGCTTTACCACTGAAAATCAATATTTTTTCGAGAAATTTACAGGTTATTGCGATTAAATAACCATTTTTTTTCTTTTGAGGGAAAATAAATAAATGAATGAATAAAAACCGGTCGTTCAGAATATAGAAATTGCACCGTGGAGACTGGAAAAAAAACTTTTGGCATTCACAGTGACCATAAAACTGTTCTGGAGTAGGAATTAAGGAAGCTGAAGAATGAAGAATCAAGCTGAACAGACTACAAATCCAGAGTCACCAGCTCGAGTACAAGCTACGTTTTGGGAGACGAGTATCTTTTGTGCTTCTCTCTAATTTTTGTTGCAATGACGTGTGCATATGTAATATAAATTCTTTCGTTTGATCAGTAAAGCTATTCCCTTAGACCACCTTTAACGCGTGTGACATAGCGCATCATCCGAGAACAAGTGACGAGACGAAAGTTCTTGCAACGTTAAAGTGGGATGCGTTGGCATTCTCTGGTCCAGGCGCGTTACTCTGTCTAGTAACGTGAGTTGGGTTTTTTTTTTTTTTTTTTCTTTTTACTTAAACGACTGTTTACACCTTTACAATATCCAACATTACATTGTAATTCACTTCAATGTATACTTTCTAATTTTTTTTTTCACTGCATAAATAGGCAATTTTAAACATCAAATTTTTACCATAATTTACTTTATTATGTATACTCTCTTTATTTGAAAATCAAGAGAACTAATGGATCTTAATAATTTTTAAAATTTACCACTATTTGAGCTTTCACAAAATATTCAAAATTTTCAATTGCCTTTGACTTTACAAAGCGGCTCTTATTTTTCATTCAATACATATTTTCAACATCTCTCAAATTTCTAATATCCCCTAGAAATTTTCTATTATGAACCAATACCTACAAAATTTTAATCTAGCATTTAATGTTAATCAAAATTCAAGAAATATGATGTCTTCATATTTTCGATGTCTTCCTAATTTTGCATCTAAAAACATTTAACAGTACACTCCAACTGGAGCAACTTCTTTTCAACTCCCATTTGATCAGTCTCCTCAAACACTAGGTAGCACAAGTTCATAGTACTCACAATATTTTACACAAATAAATTTGGAGGATTAGGATGATAACAATATTGGAGGAGATTATGGTCGTAAGAAAAAATGAGAATAGATTGGTGATAAACTTTTTATTTATGTATAGTTAAGGGTCTCGACCCAATTGTTAGACATACCAATTGATGCAGACTTTTTGGCAACGAATCCATGAAAGCTTTAAGGAAGATCAACTTTATGAGAAGGATAAGAATCTGCAAAAGCCAACTTGGCGACAATGCAAGGCTTGATGGCATAAAAACTCAAAGGATGTAAGAAAATTTGGAGCTTATTATGACTAAATAAAATGACGAGGACAAAGTGGAAAGAACGAGCAAAATTATGTAAAAGATGTACATAATCTGTTCAAACAAAATGACAAAAAATAATGCACGGTGGAGCATTGTTGGCTGATATTGCATAATGAACTGAAATGGAGATCTAAAGTTAGAAATGCCAGGATAAGCCAACGTAAGTGGACAAAGTTGGGTAAAGCTAAAGCATATACTAATTCATCTTCGAATAATGATGCATCGGCGAATGAAGAGGTCATCAAACAAGTCATATGTCCTCTTGGTAGAGTAGTAGCCAAAAGGAAGGCTAAAGGTAAGACAGAAAATAACGAGGTAATAGAAAGACTAATTCAAAAGGTGGAAGACTTACGTGCACCAAATTAGGAGAGAGTCGAGGTCTTGTGTAAATTTATTAAAATTCAAGAATAGAAGGAATGTTGAAAGCAGCTTAAGTAAGAGAAAGGAATAATATTTGTAGATAATTTGTTAATTGATGAAACACAAAGACAATGAATTGAGGAGATACGTAAGGAGATATTGATGAAAAGAAGCAATCAATAATCTCATTTTAGCTATTGTAAAAACAGTCGTTGATGTCTATATATATATATCAATGTTACTAAACCTAGATTGGCTTGATTGCTTAGACCGATTCAACCATGAACTGCTCTATAGATAGATCTAGTTGTCTTAAGAAACTTAGACTTCAACTAACCCAAAAACACGTCATCAAATTGAACGGGTGAACTGGGTTTCACTGTGAACCATTCGAGTTTGACGATTCGAAAGGTACCACTAGAGTGCTTAAAATGAATAACTATAAGAAAGCATATGAGGTCAAATTACTATGCGACCCTAGCATGAGAGGCCTACACATTAAGTACGTAACATGTGCCAGGAATTAGGATGATAAGGGTATCCTTTTATACTTGTGAGCCTCCTATACATATTTATAGGAGCATCGATGTGGGACTAGGTGTTATAGCTTAAGCTAACTTGTGTTAACAAAATGTGAATCCCACATGACACGATACATTAAAGAAGAATATATGAGTCCTCGTAATAGTTTCATTTTTTATTTTACTTGTTGAGTTACTACTATTGTATATGTTCTTATTTGATTTTACCATTGCAATTTTATTACACATTCATTTTATTAAGGATTAAAAGCATTAGAGGCTAATCAATTTTTGAATGTAAACAAAGGCATCTCATTCCCTTATCTTTTGCAATCTAAATTTGACTAATTTATTGTTTTCTTATAGTTTTAGAAATTAAATTTAATATAACAAATCATTTAGATAGTCAATAATATGTAATTTATATGACATATAGGTAGTATTTTTAAAAATTTATTAACCTCGGTTTGACCCCTTGACCTTCGAACCTTAGCCTTGTTCAAGTTAAAGGTTCGGTTCAATTTTGACAACATTGATATATATATTTCTCATTTTCATTCAAAGCAACTCTATTCCCCTCTCTCTCCTATAATTATGTCAACAAATAACTCTAATTCTAAGATGGAAAGAATAGCTATTGAAGTAGCTGAAGAAATGTTTTTTTTTTAGACCCAACAGGCGAGACTAATCAATTCCTTATATAAAATGCTCCTTGAGTTATATAAAACTTCTTCTTAGAGAAAACAAAAGAGAAAGTAGATATATAGATGTAGAGTTGAAGGACAAAATCATTTATATAACAATTACATCTCAAATAACTTAGTGTATACGATGAGTAATTTCAACGAAGATTTCGTATGAGGAAAGCTTTAATCTTTTGTATTGTACAAGCACTTGAAGATTGCTCTCTATTTTTGAAACAAAAGAGAGATGCTATTGGTAAACTTAGCACCTCACTACTACAAAAATGTATCGTAACTATGTGGATGTTGGCATATGGAGTAGCAGGAGATGCTTTAGATGACTACTTACGTATGGCTAAAAGCATGATAATAAGATGTGTCAAGGAAATTTGTTCAAGGAATCACTACTTGTTTCGATGATAAGCATTTACGTAGGCTTACTCTTGCTGATATCAACCATTTGCTTAATGTTGCAGAGTAACATGGATTTCTAAGCATGTTGGAAAGTGTTGATTGTATGCATTGGGAGTTGAAGAATTTTCCATTTGTATGGTAAAGCATGTATACTCGAGGTAATCATGGTTTTCCAATAATCATGCTTGAAGTTGTAACTTCATATGACACTTGGAAATGACATACATTTTTTGGTTTCCCAAGCTCTAGTAATGATATTAATGTACTAGAGCATTCACCCTTTTTAATGACATTTTAGAGGGATGAGCTTCACCATCTTATTATATGGATGGTATATATCTAGAGTGATCAATGTCAGGTCCATCTAGTCTAAATGGGCAATTATTCGCTAAGCACAAAGAAAGATGCATAAAGGATGTTGAGTGGGCTTTTGGAATGTTATAGTTTCATTTCCATATAATTCATGGATATAGACACATAATTTTTGCCTCTTAGTAATCCTAATTTTTGATTTATTTATTTTTTAAAAAAGGGTCCTAATTCAAAAATAAAAATAAAAATAAAAAAATTAATAAAAGATAAAAATAATAAAAATTAACAAATGATGAAAATACCAAAAAAATAAGAAAAGGAAAAATTATAAAAATTTTGTAGCTTTTTAGGAAGTAACTTATATTAGGAACAAATAGTTTTAGTTTTAGCTTTAGCTTAGTTCAAAAAAATTATTTTAGGGAGTCGCGTGATTTAAGTATAATTTAATTGTATTGAATGTCAAGGTGTAAGCCAACGGCCTAACGGATAAACATTAAAATGTTGGATTGGATTTATTTTGAGGTCTTGGGTTTGAATCTCACTGGATACTTAGGTGTCTTTTATTTCAATTTTTTATTTTTACAAAGAGAAGCGAGTTGAACGTACGTGATTCATATCTAATTAAAATCATTTCAATCTAGTTTGATTTTATTAAATCGGATTTGAATTAATTTAGATCTAGTTTAATTGTTATCAAATCAGATACAATAAATATGAATGGATACTATTGGATGTGATTTGTTTTGGGTTTATAAATTTACACACTCGCCAATAAGAAAAAACCAGTTTCATCTTCAGCTAATCCTAATTCTGCGTACGCTGTACACTCGACCAAATCTCAAGCATATTGACTGACAAGCCACCGATCCCCTATGAGACCTTCACTGCATACAATCGATGATCAGCTCTCCCTACGACCGCACTGCATGTCTACTGTCCTTCACTACAATAAACATCAAGTTCAGCATTAAAATCCAAGAACAACCCCTGTCTAGCTTCGCCCGAACGCCTAATGCCATTGCAATTTACGTATAAAAACATGTACGTAGGATCACATCAACACGGATACTGTAGTATACGTCCAAACACCCTCCACCACTGTTGCACTTCAGTAACTCTACATAGACCACAGCTCACAGCACGACCGAACAACAGCAGCACGGTCTGGATAGCAACACCAGGTGAATAGCAGTACGACCAAGTGAACAGCAACACATTTTGCACAACAACAACACAGCGCACAATTCTGCACTGTCCCAATGCCATTGCACATGCATTTACCCTTATCGTCGATAGCCAAGACGAACCACGTTCCACAATCTACACACAAATCTACACGCGACAACCACAGTCATCTCCACATCACTAGAATAGTAGAGCGAGCACGATAGTGACACCCTACGCAATCCTCACGTCTCATCCAATATGCCGTCATTGTCTTCTCCATCCACAAGCAGCACTGGGCACAACAAACACTACACTGACTCTAAACCAGCGATACAACACACCAATCACGACCACTATGATACGAGCACGACCTGCATCGACGACATACTCACCATCAAGCTGCATATACAACTTCATAGATTCTTCACTACACAGTGGACACAAACAGGTAAGGCTCGATCTTCTTCAAAATTTTTTATTATTTATTTATTTATTATTATTATATTATCAGTATTATTATTATTTCATTAGATCCTTAGTTATTTATAATGATAACAATATATATAAGTATGTAGGTATATATTAGCTTAGGTGATTTTTTTAATATTAGTTTTTTATTATATAGATTAAGTATTTTATATTTTATTTATGTAGGTAGTTGTTTAATAGTAATAATATAGAGATATATATATGTGTATGTTAGCTTAAGAATTTTTAGGATTAGGGTTTTTTTTTTTAGAATTCTTTACATAGGAAACTATTTTTTTTAAAAAATAAAAATAAATAAAAAGCCCCTTTTCTAAAAAAATTTATAGGACTTTTAGAAGAGTTTTATTTTAATAAAAGAGCTCAAGAAATAGGACCCTTTAGCTTTTATTTGAATAAATTAAATTGGTAACAACGTAAACCAACGCACTAAATTTGTTTTTAAAGAACTATAATCGTCTGATTCCGGCTAGCAAGTACGTAGGCACTTTTGGGGCAACGATAAAATATGTAGAAACTTAGGTCTTTTTTTTTTCTCTCTTTTGATTTTATTTATTTTTTAAATATGATAATTTAGAAGAATAATCCTAATTTCGGTAAATAAATAGTGGTACCCGTTAGGGTTTAATAAGTTAGCCCCCGAATTCGGCTTCTTCTGGTTTGTATTAAATCGAAATCGAAGATTGGTAGCTAAATCGTAATCAATCTACCCAATTGATTACGGTTTTCTTTTCTTTTTCCCGACTATAGTTAGGTGGCGACTTTAAAAATTTTTATAAATAAAAAAAAACTGGAATTTTCTGATTTCTTTAATCGAGAGTTAATATTAAATGGGTTAGGGTTTAGTATTAATGGGAAACAGGAAATCAATTTTAAATAAAAGAAACCAAAAAATCAGGCTTGACAGTTTGGCGACTCCATCGGGGACACTAGAGGGCTAGCTACTAAAAGTTACCGAAAATAGGATTATTTTTCAAAAAAATAAAAAAAAAAGATGAAATAAAAAAAAACTTAGGTATGTTATTTTATATATTTGTTTATTTTATTTCTTTTTACTAACATTTTTTTTTTGTTGTAATAGTTTATTTAAGGGGGTAGTTTTGGGGGGTTTACTTTTATTCTGTTTTTCTGCATCATAAATGCATGGTAAACACGGTCAGAACCAGGTCATCTTAGGACATTAGGAGGGAGGTTATTGTGTAAGCTTCGGATGTTGTGGAGTAACCACCTTCTGAGGCCAATTAGGCTACCCCATTCAAGTTCAAATGCAACCATAGAATCGTTGTTTTAAAAAACGTAGTGGTTGTAGAACTTGAGAAGTTTTAGAACCCACCCTTTTGCATTACATGAAAACTTTTCTTTCAAAAAATTGCAAGAACCTATGATGTGGCAGATTTAAATGGACAAGGGCAGTTATGAAGTTACGATTGTAATTGTAATATTTCCTTGTAAATGATTTGTAATAATTTTATGTAAAGTTTAGAATACGTTATAATTGTAATTTTGATTTTGATTTTGATTTTGATTTTGATTTTTATCAGTCATGGCTAGATCAAGTCAAGAGCCTTTTGAAGACATTCATGTCCACCTACTGCATTGGCCTTAAAAACTACTTCAAATGTGGTTTCGACTCTTTAGCCCAGATAAGTAGGACTTTATCAAGAATAGGATTAGGCCCATCCTCTCTCTACAGAAGATCCCCATGAACATCACTCTAGTGTAGACCTTAGTCCACCTATGGGAGCCCGAATCTACCAATTTTTGTATGGGCCTACATAAACTAAGCCCAACTTTAGAAGAATACTCCCAATTATTGTAGGCTCCTATAATGACTGATGATGTCTATGTCCCAGACTTGGAAGCTGCAGTACCCAAGATCTTCAGTAAGTTGTTGGGAATCAGAAAAACTGAAATAAACCGGGTTCTAAATCAAGGAAAGACCATTCGATTAGAGGATGTCATGGATTGGTTTTCTACTGAATTGAAGCATAGAGAAAAATGGGAGGTTTTTTGTGCAAATTTAGAAGCATGGCACCAGTACTGAGTCAACGCTTTTATATTGGTGGTCTTCAATACTATCTTGTTCCTTAATGATAGACGTCGAGTCCACTTCAAAATTGCGGAATTCGTAACCCAATTCCTTGAAGGGAAATCATATGTCCCAGCCTTTCTGGCCAAGCAGATCCGGTCACTGAACCATCTCAAGAAAAAAAAAACGAGGAGATCTGAAGACTAATATGGTCCTACTGGTGGTCTAGTTCGTTAGCTATATGAGAAGTTACCAACTTGATTTCAATTGGGCTGAGTTTACTCAGCAATATGATCTCATCAAATTTTTTGAAGAAAGAATTGAGCTACCAGAAAATATAGCTACCTGCTACTGGGTCCAATACTTTCAGAGTATGAAAGCGGAAGAGTTGTTGTTGACACCCAGGTGGTTTACAAGTAGGGAAATGATAAGAGGGTGTGAAGACTTCAAGGTGGTCCCTCCGATCAGCTTCAACCTCTGCACCGGATACGTCCCAACCAATGGACTCATTGAGGACATGATCCCCATACCATCATTAGAAACTGTCTCATTGGACTTCCATAACCCTGGCATGATGGTGGATGATAAAGTAGCTAAGCTCTTGAGCATCCGAGCTCTTTGGTACACAAGAAAGACCACCCCTACCACTAAGGGCATAGCAGCTAGGAGCCAGACAACCAAAGGATTTTTTTATCACCAACTAAAAGGGCTGAAAGATATGGAAGACAACAAAGAGAAGGGAGAAGTTCAAGTTGAAACTAGACCCGAGAGAACAAGTAAAAAAGAGTAGGAGTTAGAAAACCGTTGCAAGGAATATCATCAGAAGATAAAGGCATTGGAAGGGCAAAGAAGAGGACTAAGGGCAAAGAAGAGGAGGCTCTTATGATCCGAAAGAGGAAAAAGACGTAGGATGAGCTTACCAGCCACCAAAAGATTAGATTTTAGATTTTAGGTTTTTTTTTTTTAATATTTTCTTTAAAATGTTTTTTTCGAACAGAATGGGAGATCTAAGGCTTCACAATTGCAAAAATTAATAAAAGTTAGTTAGGTTTTGCCACATCAAAGGCTTCTTCCCAATTCTTAATTTTCCATTGCATTCGTGTGACATGCATCTTGCATTTATACGATTAACAACTCTTTCTTAGAAAAATGTAATATGTACTAACCCTTTGTTGAGTTCTGTCTTCGCCAATAAGGTAAAATTTCAAGATAGCTCCCAAACATCAAGTCTTTCAGAGAAGTTTGATTAGAACATGTTCCCAGACCAGGATGGCCACTACTCAAGGAAATGATGGAGACCCTGAGATCAATGATCCTTCTGAGCTGAGGTTTCATTCCATAGAAAGGGCTATGGAGAAGATGGTAGAACAAATGAGCTTCCTAGCAGATAGCATTACTTTGCTTCGAGCCACAGCACTGGCTAATGAAGAAAGCTCTAAGACCCGTTATGGGAAGAATATATACGCTCCTAAAGTAGAGCACAAATGTCAAAAAGACCTATTCGAATCAAAAGGAGTTTACCCGAAATACAACCCGACCTTTGAACTCGACACGTATGGGGCCTTGAGACCTGTTGACCAAGGGCCTAGTACGGATAGCTTGAAAGAACTGGAAAAGAAATTAACATAATAGATAACTAAGAAGATGAAGGCACTTGTAGGGTATGATGGATTTGAATAAGTTGGGATCATCGAATTTTCTGTGTATGACATAGGATCATACCCTGAGAAGTTTAAGGTACCAGAATTTGAAAAGTATAACGGGACGGGTTGCCCGAAGCTCCACACTAGCTTGTACGTCAGGAAGATGGGTAAATATGTTCAGTATGATTTACTCATGGTACAGACATTCCAAGATAGTCTGACTGGATCGGCCTTGACTTTGTATGCCCAACTTGATTTGAACTAGATAAATACGTAGGAGAAACTTGCTAGAGCATTTTATGAACAATATAAATTCAACGTAGAAGTAGCCCCAACTATGATGGACCTAGTTGTCCTACGGAAGAAGAATAATGAATCATTCAATGATGGAGGTCCTTAGCTGCAAGAATCTCTACTCTTACGACTGAGAAGGAGCTCACATCAGCTTTCATTAACACCTTGGAAAGGCCCTACTTCTCTCATCTCATCGAGCAGGCCTTGTCCAGTTTTGCTAAAGTAGTAAGCTGCAAGAGCCAGCAGATAGAAGACCACCAGTGTCATCATCTGGTCTTAGACCAGCCAGCAGTAAGCCTAAAGAATCTACGGTCGGTATGGTAAATTCAAATGCTAGATCAAACGCTCAAGTCGCTTTCAGGACGAATCTTCCTTCCACTTAGCAATAGTTCAGAGACCAGCTTCATACTAACAGGACTTATAGAAAATTTACCAAGATACCGATTCCTTTAAGTCAAGTCTTCGAGAAGTTGCGAAGGGATAATTTGATATGGTATGAACTTCCTAGCAATCGATATCGACCGAGAATCTTTGACCCTACAGTAAAGTGTGAATACCACTATGGACAAGTGGGGCATTCAACTGATGCGTGCTAGAGATCGAGGAACAAGATTCAGGACTTAATAGATGAAAGGATAGTGCAGTTAGATTTTGTGGAATCCCCGGTTCCTAATGTTAACAATAATCCCTTACCTAACCATGGGCTGATGATTGGTATGGTTTTTTATGACTGTGCCGTTAACGTCATTGATTTAGATAAGAAGCCCAAGGTTTTTGAGTTTTATATTAGCAACCAGACTCCAGAAGTGAAGAGGTACACATTTCACGTACAGTTGCCACCGGAAAATTATAAGGTTGCTCCATTTAGCTATCACCTGGTAAATCAGGAAAAACCAGGTCCTTTGATAGGGGGCATTACTCGATCGGGAAAGATTTACCACCCAAGAGAGGAGCATGGGAGGAAGGTCATACTAGGAGAATCAAATGATAAGACGGCGACCGAACGCGTTGAAGGGCTATCAGCCTTTATGAAGATGATCAAGTTAAGTGAGTATAAGATTATGGATCAACTCACTAAGACTCTTGCGTAAATATCATTAATGAGCTTGTTAATCACATCTGAACCATACAGGAAGGCTTTGTTTCATACTTTAAATGAGGTGAAGGTCCCTCGTGAAATTCCAACGAAGAAGATGGGACTGATTACTAATTCCGTCTGCACAATGGATCAAATTTCTTTTTTAGCTGAAGAATTAGGCGAAGAAGGGAACAAACATACAAAGCCACTCTTTATCATGGTAAGGAGTAACTAAATAATCATCACCAGGGTGCTCATTAACAACGGATCATCGCTGAATGTCTGCCCACTCGCTACCTTGGATTTGCTGGGCATCGATATGTTTGCAATTAGGCTTTCTTCCACAACAATTAGGGACTTTGATGGTTCCAGAAAAGAGATTATAGGAGAGATTGATTTATCTGTAAGTATTGGCCCTCAACACTTTACTATTCAATTCTAAGTCATGGACATTCCAAGATCTTTCAATCTACTCTTGGGAAGACCTTGGATTCATGCAGTAGGGGCCATACCCTCGAGCTTGCACGAAAAGTTGAAGTTTATCTCAAATGGCCAGGTGATTACAATTCTGGCAGATCAAGATTATGAAATTTACAAGGAAACAGCTATACCCTACATAGGAAGTGAGGGACAAGAAGAGCTAGGATTACAAATGTTTGAAGAAGTGAGCATGATTACCAGTCCCGACAGAGAAGATTATAGAAGAATAGAATTTAAGGGAGGCCAGATCGGCACCTACGGCCTTGGCTACAATCTTACCCCGGCAGAAGAATTCCAAAAGAAGTAAGCGAGGGGCAAGAGAGGTAATAGATTATACCATGCCTTGATGACCTTTCCACCGCTAGCTGAGACATTCATACGGGAAGAGACTCAAGCTCGGGAATCTGGCAAAGAAGGACCAACAAGCTCACCACACAAGTTCCAGCATCATTTGAATAACTGGTTCTCCATTCCGACGAATGGCAGCAGGTCTTCCCTAGGGTAAAGGGTGACCTGTAGTTAGTATTTTCTGAATTTTTATTTTCAATAGTCATCGTTTCAAATGTATCATCGAACCTTTCATTCAAAATTAGTTAGGCCTTTATCTCATTTGAGATCCACTTCCATTTATTCAATGAAATCTTAGTTCGTTTCTTTCCTATATTGCGTTTTAGTTCTCTTTTGCTTACGTACACTTTTCTTTATGCATTCTTATTCAGATCCAATGAACCAAGAGAAAACTAGGAATACCTTACACAGGTAGAAAATGAGAATATCGATATTGCTTCCAACCTTACTGGGTTAGTCGTCAGGAGCGATGTCGTTGACTACAGTAATATACAAGAGGAATGGCAAAAACATGAACTGGGTAGAATCACTATTGATGAACCGATTGAGACAATTAATGTGTGGAATGAAGAAAATCCTAAGAATCTAAAAATTGGGGCAAGTTAAAAAGAGAAACAAAAAATAGAAATGATTATGTTATTAGCCGAATATCAAGACGTGTTTACTTGGTCGTATGAAGATATGCCTGGGTTGGACCCGTTGATTATAGCTCACCGTTTACCCATACAAGAAGACGTCAAACCAAAAAAGCAAAAATTGAGGAGATTTTGACCTAACGTCTTGCTGAAAATTAAAAAAGAAGTAAAGAAACTACTGGAAGTTAAATTCATTGAAGTGTTGGATTACCTGGAATGGGTAGCTAATATTGTTCCAGTAATGAAGAAGAATGGGAAAGTTAGAGCGTGTGTAAACTTTCAAGATCTCAACCAGGCAACGCCTAAAGACAATTTTCCATTACCTCACATTGATGTCTTGGTGGATAATAAGGCCGGAAATCATCTATTCTCTTTTATGGATGGTTTTTTGGGATATAATCAGATCCAGATGTTCGAAGAAGATAAGACAAAGACGACTTTCATTACAACTTGGGGAACATTTTGCTATAAGGTGATGCCATTTGGGCTTAAGAATGCAGGTGCAATATATAAGAGGGCCATGGTTGCAATTTTTCATGATATGATACATAAAGAAATAGAAGTATATGTTGATGATATGATTGCAAAATCTAAGGAAGAGGAAGATCACTTAGAAAACCTGAGGAAGCTGTTTGATAGACTGAGAAAATACCACTTGAAGTTGAATTCGAAGAAATGTACCTTTAGCGTAATGTCAGGAAAATTATTGGGGTTCATAGTTAGCCAAAGAGGTATTGAAGTCGATCCTGATAAAGCCAAAGCCATAATTGACATGCCTCCTCTACAAACACTTAAGGAAGTACAAGGATTGTTGAGGTGTTTAAATTACATAGCTCAATTCATATCACAGTTAACAGATAAATGCCGCCTTCTTTTTAAGCTATTAAAGAAGAACATGAAGATCAGATGGAATGAGGAATGCGAAGAGGCTTTCACTAAAATAAAAAAATACCTCACGAAACCTCCAGTGTTAGTAGCTCCTAAGCCTGGAATGTCGCTGTTTTTGTACCTAACCATAATGTTCGAATCTATGGGTTCCGTGCTTAGCTAGAAGGATAAAGGAGGGAAAGAGCGGGTCGTTTACTATCTAAGCAAGAAGTTCACAGAAGGGGAGTAGAAATACTCAGAAGTCGAAAGAACTTGTTGTGCATTGGTTTGGGTCATGCATCAGCTTAGACAATATACACTTTATTATCAAATTGAGTTGATAACACAACACGATCTTTTGAAATATTTAGCTGAAAAACCGACTCTCATTGGTAGAGTTTCAAAGTGGCAGATGTTACTGATAGAATTTGACATTAAGTATGTGAGCCAAAGTTCAGTCAAGGGGCAAGCCTTGGCAAATCAATTAGCAGAGAATCCCTTTGAGGATACCCCTCAAGAAGTATGAGTTGAGTTACCTGATGAAAGTATCCTGGTAGCAAGAAATGATTTTGATTGCAAAGTAGTCAAAAAATCTTCAGGGTGGAAAATGTTCTTTGACGGAGCAACTAATGTATCCGGATGTGGAGTCGAGGCAATTCTGGTATCGCTTGAAGGTACACAATTTCCAATGGCTGTGAGACTGGCTTTCCCATGTACTAATAATATTGCAGAATACGAGGCGTGTATTTTGAGACTCAAAATCGCATTGTTTAAGGAGATACGAGAATTACAGGTATATGGAGATTCTTCGTTGATCATAGGCTAAGCTCAGGGTGAGTATAAGACGAAAGACCCTAAATTAATACCTTACCGCTAACACCTGGTTGAGTTGATAACCAAGTTCGAAAAGATTACATTTATGTACGTACTAAGGGTTCAAAACCAATTTGCTAATGCTCTTGCTACTTTGGCATCAATGATCCAGATATCGAGAGGAATGGAGATTCAACCACTTAAAATTGAAATTGAAGAAAAGCCCGCTTTTTGTTTGGCAATGGAAAGTTCATGTGACGAAAAGCCTTGGTATCATGATATCAAAATATTTCTACAACATAGTGTGTACCCCGAAGAAGCAGAGAAGAAGGACAAAAAATTAATTAGAAGATTGGCAACTTAGTACTTGATAAACGATTCTACGCTATACTGACGATCATTTGACGGTATGCTTTTACGTTGTGTAGAAGAGAAAGAGGTAGAGATGCTAATGAAGGAAGCGCACGAGGGAGTGTATGGACCCTACATGAATGGCTACATGCTTGCTAAGAAAATCATGAGGATGGGGTATTACTAGTTAACTGTAGAATTGGATTGCATCGGACATGTTAGACGCTGCCATTTGTGCCAGATCTATACGTACAAGATAAATGCTCCACTTCAAGAATTGCATACATTTTCAGCACCATGGCCTTTTTCGATGTGGGGAATAGATATCATTAGCTCGTTCACTCCAAAGGCATCTAACGGGCATCGATTTATATTGGTAGCTATTGATTATTTTACTAAGTGGGTTTAAGCTTCCTCCTACTCTAGTGTGACGAAGGGAGTAGTGGTCAAGTTCATCAGGAGAGACATATTAGCTCGGTATGGTATGCTAGGGATAATTATTACTGACAATAGTACGAATCTGAATAATAAATTGATGTCAGAGTTATGCCGACATCTCAGGATCATTCATAGAAATTCTACTCCTTATCAACCTTAAATGAATGGAGCCATGGAAGAACATCAAAAGAATTATTGAGAAGATGGCCATTACGTATCGAGATTGACATGAGATGTTACCATTTGCACTCATGGCCTATCGAACTTCTATCAGAATATCAACAAGGGCAACCCCCTACTCGTTGGTATACGAAATGGAGGCTATACTGTCAATAGAGGTCGAGATCCCATCTCTTAGAATATTGTCGGAAACTCAGTTAGATGAAGCTGATTGGATAAAGAAGCGTATTGAGCAGTTGAATTTAATTGATGAGAGGAAGCAGACAACTTTATGCCACAACATCTGCTATCAGCAATGAATGGCCAGGGCTTTCAACAAAAAAGTGTGACCCCGAAGTTTTGAGTAAGGAAACATGGTGCTGAGGAAGACTTTGCCTAACACAACTGATTCGGGAGGGAAGTTTGCTCCAAACTATAAGGGGCCTTACATTGTGAAGAAAGTATTGTTTGGGGGAGCTATCATCTTGTCTCAAATGGATGGTCCGGACTTGAAGGACCCAGTAAATGTCGATGCATTGAAGATGTACTATCCTTAAACATCAATGGAATTTTTGTTCAAATTTTGAAATGCAAACAATCTTACTATTACTGTGGTCTCATTTTCATTTTCTACATGCAAAGTTGGTATTCCTAGTAGTTGTTAGCATTGGATAATATCCTTAGCCCCTTTCTCATTCCACTAAAAGACCTCATTTCTCGCTCCATCCTCTATCTAAGTAAACCTTACACATAAGAAGCACAAGAAAAAATAAACACTTAACTTGAAGCGATGCTTATTGATGAAAATTCTTTTAGTACTTTATTGTGGTTAACTCCCCAAGAAAGGGAGACTTGTTTCCTATTTTTTAGGACATGGCCATGTTTAGAAAGAGTAACGTGTGGCATATAAGTAGAAACTCGCTTGAGAACAAATGTTTACACAAAAAGCCGATGTTTGGACTGGAAATTTAATACAGGACATCTTCGTTTGAGAAATAAATATGTTTTACATTCGTTTCAGGCTTAAGTTGCTTTCACAGAAAGAAAAAAAAAAAAAGAAAAAAAAGGGAAAGTGAAAAAAAAAAAGGGTTAGAAAGAGATGGAAGAAGAAAGAAGAAGAAGAGCAAGAATAAGAAAAGGCAATGGTAAGGATCAAAATCGTTAGTTCTAATCGGACTGCTCAATAAGACGTTTGACTACTTAGGAACTATTACTGAAACCAGGTAAGTGGTTCTAAGCCTGATAAAACATTGCATCGACAATTGGTTTCCCCCTAAGGATGACAACTTGTTTTCCAAAAACAATAAATTATTAGGATGGCTGGTTCTTAGAGCATAGTCCCAATTTATAATCTCTTAGCGAGTCAGCTAGCTTGTAGAGCGTGGTCCCAATCCAAAGTTCCTTAGATTCCCAGTCACTCGACTTATAGAATGTTGTCCAACTCATAATCTTTTGGGAATTTAGCAAGCTCATGGAGCGCTATCCTAACCAAGTTTTCTTATCTTTAGGTTTTAGCCAACTCTAGGAGCGCTTACCTAATTCTTCATTCTTTAGGTCTTAACCAGCTCAAAAGGCGCTTTGACTGCCTTGGTTAGTTAGCTTATTATGGCACGACTAAGTTTCCTCATCTTTAGGTCTTAGCTAGCTCAAAGGGTGCTTTGATCGCATTGGTTAGTCAGCTTATTAGGGCACGACCAAGTTTCTTCGTTCTTTAGGTCTTAGGCAGCTTAAAGGGCGCTTTGACCGCCTTGGTTAGTCAGCTCATTAGGGCACGACTAAGTTTCTTCGTTCTTTAGATCTTAGCCAGCTCAAAGGGTGCTTTGACCACCTTGGTTAGTTAGCTCATTAGGGCATGACCAAATTTCCTCATCTTTAGGTCTTAGCCAACTCAAAGGGTACTTTGACCGCTTTGGTTAGTCAGCTCATTAGGGTACAACCAAGTTTCTTCGTTCTTTAGGTCTTAGCCAGCTCAAAGGGTGCTTTGACTGCCTTGGTTAGTCAGCTTATTAAGGCACAACCAAGTTTCTTCGTTCTTTAGGTCTTAGCCAGCTCAAAGGGTGCTTTGACAGTCTTGGTTAGTCAGCTCATTAGGGCACGACCAAGTTTCTTCGTTCTTTAGGTCTTAGCCAGCTCAAAGGGAGCTTTGACCGCCTTGGTTAGTTAGCTCATTAGGGCACGACCAAGTTTCTTCATTCTTTAGGTATTAGCCAACTCAAAGGGCACTTTAACCGCCTTGGTTAGTCAGCTCATTAGGGTATAACTAAGTTTCTTCATTCTTTAGGTCTTAGCCAGCTCAAAGGGTGCTTTGACCGCCTTGGTTAGTTTGCTCATTAGGGAAAGACCAAGTTTCCTCATCTTTAGGTCTTAGCTAGCTCAAAGAGCGCTTTGACCGCCTTGGTTAGTCAGCTTATTAGGGCACGAACAAGTTTCTTTGTTCTTTAGGTCTTAACTGGCTCAAAGGGTGCTTTGACCACCTTGGTTAGTTAGTTCATTAGGGCATGACTAAGTTTCTTCGTTCTTTAGGTCTTAGCCAACTCAAAGAGTACCTTGATTGCCTTGGTTACTCATCTTATTAAGGTACAACCAAGTTTCTTCATTTTTTAGGTCTTAGCTAGCTCAAAGGGCACTTTGACCACCTTGGTTAGTCAGCTCATTAGAGAACGACCAAGTTCTCATTATTCTTTTTAGGGATTTTTTTCAAACTAATCATCATCAAATGTCTTAACATTCCTTAGGATAGAGTCGTCTTGAGGCAAAAACGGTGTTTTTTTTGTCTTTGTGGCAAAGTTTGCTCAAACTTTACCACAAAGAGAAGCAGTTGTAAATGCCTAATTTTTGTCCCTTAGTAATTCTAATTTTTTATTATTTATTTATTTATTTTTTAAAAAAGGGTCCTAATTCAAAAATAAAAATAATAATAAAAAAATTAAAAATTAATAAACAATGAAAATAATAAAAATTAATAAATGATGAAAATACCAAAAAAATAAGAAAAGGAAAAATTATAAAAATTTCGTAGATTTTTAGGAAGTAACTTATATTAAGAATAAATAGTTTTAGTTTTAGCTTAGTTCAAAAAAATTATTTTAGGAAGTCGCATGGTTTAAGTACAATTTAATTGTACTAAATGTCAAAGTGCAGGCCAACAGCCTAACGGATAAGCATTAGAGTGTTGGATTGGATTTAATTTGAGGTCTTGGGTTCGAATCTCACTAGATACATAGGTGTCTTTTATTTCAATTTTTTATTTTTACAAAGAGAAGCGAGTTGAACGTACGTGATTCATATCTAATTAAAATCATTTCAATCTAGTTTGATTTTATTAAATCGGATTTGAATTAATTTAGATCTAGTTTAATTGTTATCAAATCAGATACAATAAATATGAATGGATACTATTAGATGTGATTTGTTTTGGGTTTATAAATTTACACACTCGCCAATAAGAAAAAACCAGTTTCATCTTCAGCTAATCCTAATTCTGCGTACGCTGTACACTCGACCAAATCTCAAGCATATTGACTGACAAGCTACCGATCCCCTATGAGACCTTCACTGCAAACAATCGATGATCAGCTCTCCCTACGACCGCACTGCATGTCCATTGTCCTTTACTGCAATAGACATCAAGTTCAACATTAAAATCCAAGAACAACCCCTATCTAGCTTTGCCCGAATGCCTAATGCCATTGTAATTCATGTATAAAAACATACGCATAGGATCACATCAACATAGATACTGTAATACACGTCTAAACGCCCTCCACCACTGTTGTACTCAGTAACTCCACACAGACCACAGCTTACAGCATGACCGAACAACAATAGTACGGTCTGGATAGCAACACCAGGTGAACAGCAGCACGACCAGGCAAACAGCAACACGTTCTGCACAACAGCAACACAGCGTACGATTCTGTACTGTCCCAACGCCACTGCACACGCATTCACCCTCATTGCCGATAGCTAAGAAAAACCACATTCCATAATCCACACATAGATCTACACGCGACAGCCACAGTCATCTCTACATCATCGGAACAATAAAGCGCGCATGATAGCGATACCCCATGCGATCCTCACGTCTTGTCGCCGTCGCTGTCTTCTCCATCCACAAACAGCACTGGGCATAACAAACACTACACCGACTCCAAACTAGTGATACAACACACCAATCACGACCACCGTGATATGAGCACGGCTTACATCGACGACATACTCATCGTCAAGCTGCATATACAACTTCACAGATTCTTCATTTCACAATAGACACAAATAGGTAAGGCTTGGTCTTCTTCAAATTTTTTTTATTATTTATTTATTATTATTATTATATTATCAGTATTATTGTTATTTCATTAGATCCTTAGTTATTTATGGTGATAACAATATATATAAGTAGGTAAGTATATATTAGCTTAAGTGATTCTTTTAGTATTAGTTTTTTATTATATAGACTAAGTATATTATATTTTATTTATGTAGGTAGTTGTTTAATAGTAATAATATAGAGATATATATAGATGTGTATGTTAGCTTAAGAATGTTTTGGATTAGTTTTTTTTTAGAATTCTTTACATAGGAAACTATTTTTATTTTAAAAAAATAAAATTAAATAAAAGTCCCTTTTCTAAAAAAATTTATAGGAATTTTAGAAGAGTTTTATTTTAATAAAAGAGCTTAAGAAATAGGACCCTTTAGCTTTTATTTGAATAAATCAAATCGGTAACAACGTAAACCTAGTCAATTTTCAAAGTTAAAATAAGCCAACGCACTAAATTTTTTTTTAAAGAACTATGATCGTTTAATTCCAGATAGCGGGTATGTAGGAATCTTCGGGGTGACGATAAAATATGTAGAAATTTGGGTCCTTTTTTTTTTCTCTCTTTTGATTTTATTTATTTATTTTTTAAATATGATAATTTAGAAGAATAATCATAATTTCAGTAAATAGATAGTGGTACCCGTTAGTGTTTAATAGGTTAGCCTCTGGATTTGGATTCTCCTAATTTGTATTAAATTGAAATCCAAGATTGATAGCTAAATCGTAATAAATCCACCCAATTAATTGTAGTTTTCTTTTTTTCTTTTTTTTCTCAACTCTGGTCAAGTAGCGACTCAAAAAATTTTTATAAATAAAAAAACCGGAATTTCTTGATTTCTTTAGTCGAGGGTTAATATTAAATGAGTTAGGGTTTAGTATTAATGGGAAATAGGAAATCAATTTTAAATAAAAGAAACAAAAAAATCAAGCTCGACAATGGACCATCACATTTTTGGGATCAGATGATATGGGGAAAATTATGAGAGTATACATAATTCTACATAATGTGATTGTTGAGAATGAAAGAGATAAGTATAGCTTCAATTTAGAAGTTCTAAATTATGAGTCGGGAGAGAGTAGTGATTTGTCATCTTACATTTCTTACAATTATATTACAGATTATGTAACGTACATTTAGAACACTATTTGACTTCGTAATAGGGTAAAGCACCATCAACTTCAGAAGGACTTGATTAAACACGTGTGGCAACGTTTTGGACTTACTAGTTAATACAGAGTAGTTGGTAATATGAAATTACATGTTAGCTTTTCAAATTTCCTATTTTCCAATTTCTATGTACCTTAATTGGTAACAATTTTAACCTATATTAATGTCCTTTTGTTCTACTTCCTATTTTAAAATCATTGTTGGCTTAAGTAAATTTAGATTAAATTAATTAAGATTTTTAATATAGTAATTAATATAATATTTATTATGTTTGATATTGTTTGTTATCAAACATAATTAACATTAATAGTAATTATTACTTTATCTAAATATAATATTTGTTAATATTAAAATTATCTTTACAAAATATTTAAAGTAGTGGTTAAAAAAATAATAATAGCATGAGGCTCACAAAACTTAAAAAAAAATGCGAAAAAACTTTAGTGAGAAAACTAAGGATAAAGCACAAAGTTACTTAAAGATAATAGTTACTTGATAAGCCGATATTGCAAAGTAAGTAACTCTTAGGCTCTTTTTAGTTCATCTTTTTTTCATTTTATTGGTGTTTGTTTGAATCTTATATTTTGAAGAATAAAATATAAAAAAAATGGAAATATAATTCCATATACACCCCTTTTCTAAAATTAAATACCGAACAAATTCCAATAAAATTATCCTTTACTTTATTTATATTTACAAAAATATTAATCAAATCTTTTCTTTTAAAAGTATGTGAAATTTCATTTCCCAATTTTGATACTCCAATCATTATGTTTATCATAATTATGAAACAGAAATAGATAAAATATAAATAAGATGGTTTTTCAAATACTAGCTTTTAAATAAATTCATATGGGATACAGATTAAATATAGAATATATACAAATATAGACAAAAAAAAAAAAAAAAGACAATCCAAATAGGATCTTAAAGTTACTATGAGTTGGGGATGGTCTTACATGCATGTGCCACAGTTGGCATTGTTTCTATCTTAAAATGATGGCACATTTACCATTCTAAATTTATATGATGTAACTAATTAAGTATTGATGAATGAGCTACATAATGTGTGTGATGCAAAATACAATTATAGGAAGAAAGCTAATCTACTACGTATAATAAAGAACTATTTGACAATAAGTAAGCTTTTGCATGATCTTATCTTGGTAGGTTGGTGGGCTTCAATAGCATTTTAGAAAAAAGGATAGTTTTGATTCACTTGATGTAAACTTCATGGAGAGAGGCTGACTGGCTTCAAATTTTTTGGCCCAACTATGGCTATTAGAGCATCATCCCAAGTCATTAGACAAGAAGTTGTTGGTAGGAACATAACTGAAAGACTTCAATTTCGCTTTACTAAACTTCATTATCTTGAGACTTCCATTCACCTTCTTTGAGTGAAACCTTTATTTGACATTTCAAAATCTTAGCTCAGTCTTCCTTACTTCAGCTCCCTCCCCATTCAAAACCCTTGTCCATAAGGTAGCGTTTGGTTATAAGGATAACACAGGATAAAGATAATTAAACAAAACAAGTATAAAGAGGACTGGATTGGATAATACAAGCTTATTGTATTATTTTTTGTTTGCATAGTATTGGATATAAAATTTATATTAAAAAATTAATTATTTATAATTCAAAATAAAATAATTTTTTGTAATATCTAAATAAAAATAATATTCATTAACTTAATATTATAACATGAAGGGGCATTTTTGGAAATGTAAAATATTTTTTGTTTTTGTCTAGTGAATTTAACTTTTGTACTATAGTTTAAATGTGATAAAATTTAGGTATTTTGTTCAGTCCATTAGCCTAATTTTTGTCCAGTTTAATATTATAAAAATTATGCAACTAAAAGCTACCTAAAGGTGAATCAGGGAAACTTAAACACAAATAGGAGAGGGATTCCTAAATTACCTAAGAGATGACTTGTTCTTCTAATGCACCAAAATCGTCATCTTATTTCAACTTACCTAATAAAAAATTTGTCTGTTTTTAATTGAAAATGGTAGAAATGAGTTACCATTCATTAATCACTTATCCTCCCCTAAACATTTAATTGTATTTTTCAATTGAAATGAAATATAACTATTGAAATTGCATTGTATAATCTAAAATGTGCCCAAAAAGACATGATCAAAAGTGGATACTTAACATGTTTTCATTCTTCTAAGGCCATCACAAAGGGATATGAAAACCAAGTTGTACTTTATGCAGTATCAAATTGGAGATATGAGCAAATATAATACCTTTAAGGAGCTATCCTGGAATAAACTTGTTGTTGTTTATACCTTCTATTTTCTTACTTCCTCTTCTTACATAACCCTCACTTAGAGAAGGAAAATATAAGAGGACTTCGTGGAGGATATAGTTAAAAATCTGTATAATTTTTTCATGATATTGGACATGGATTGGATATATCATAGAGGATACTTCAGAAAAAAATGTGCGCTCGTCCATAATGGAATTTGATGGGTAAGATTTTAAGTTAACGCTTCCATTATCTTCTTTTGATCGAACAAATGATTCATTAAAAATAGAAGCTTTTTGCTTAATTTCATATAAAGTCAAATTCTCAATTTTTCTAGGATTCTTCTAATTTGCGGATTGCTTAGCTTGATTTTTTCATTTTTTTATTGTTTCTCATAACTTGATTTAAACTAAATTCTATACTTATTTAGTTTAAACTCTTGATTAAAGTTAAAGGAAACTCGATTTCCTCATTTTGAAAAATATTTGCAGTCGCCACCTGATAAAATCAGAAAAGGTGATTAAATTAGAACCGAATAATTGAGTCGATTCTAATTTAGTTACTAGCTTACATTTTGGAAACCATTTTTAATTTTTTTTAAGGAAACTAGATTTCTTGAGTTCGAAGGTTACCTTATTAAATCTTAACGGATATCACTTTTAACTTTTCTAAATAAAGTTTAACATTTAAAATACCCTTCTAAAAAAAAAACAAAGTTTATTTACAAGTAAATAAGTAAAATTACATCTACTTGTAAAAAACAAAAAATTGAAATATAATTTACAAAAAAGGGAAAAATAAACATTTTACATGTTTTAAATGCCTCAAAAGTGGCTAAATGCCCGTTATTTAGGATAAGATTTTTGTAATTCATTTAAGAAAATTTCAATGTGTTGGTGATTTTTAATTCTAAAAACATTTACCTTTACATCTTTTAATCATTCATTTTGTTTTAGAAAAATACTAGGAGAAGGGTCCTAATTTGATGCTTTATTTTTTTTTGAAAAATTTTAAAAAGAAATCCTAATTTGAAAAAGAATTTATTAATTTTTTTATTTTTTGGAAAACAATTTTTTTAACTAATAAGACTATTTTTTTTTTGTTTTATCAGTATATATCCTTTTTATTCTTGAAAATTTTCTAAAATAAACCCTTAAAAAAGAAAGAAAGTAACAATCTATTTGTTAAAACAAAAGGGTGTTTTCTTATTTTCTTTTTGGCTTTTTCTTTGTTTTTATTTGTAAATAAATAACTAAATATATAAACAAATAAAGCAAAGAAAGACCGGACCTGGATTCACAACTTGTACGTAGGTCGAACTTAGTAATGGGTATGGTTGGATCTGGGTCGTGGGCGTGAATTTGGGTTGCCAAGAAGAACCAACTCTAGCTGTCGTGGGTAGAATCTAATCACTTTGGCCACCAAAACTAGGAAGGAAGGTGATTTTTATGAGTATCTTATTAGGTATTAGGGGCTGGTGGGTGGTGAAAGTAGGGAGGTAGGGTGTAGACAAGACGCCATGGCAAATAGTAGCATTTAGTGGTACTTGAATTAGATATGGTGGTGGTGGGTTGCGTGTAAGCTTAGTGGCATAGGTTGAGAGTCAGAGGGTGGTTAGGGCAGGGGTAGGGGTTTTAGAGTGTGGTGAAGCTTCCAGTGGAGTTTTTTAGTTATGGTTAAGTGGTGGCAATGGTTTCAAAGGTGGTAGTTTTTAGCTCAGGGCTTGCAGCTGTCATGTGTAAGTAATTGTGAGTAGCATTTATGTATGTATGGTGCGTGTGTTGGATGTCTGCTATTATTGCCGTGTTTGGGATTAAGAAAGAGGAAACGGGCCATGGGTGTGAAAATGTGATGCTTGTGTGTGTGTTTAGGTACACAAATGGTTTGTATGTTGGTAGTTATAGAGTGTAGTCGAGGTTGCTGTACAGTGTTTTGGTCGAAGGGAGATGGGGTGTCTACTGTCATTGGATTAGGTTGGCTAATAGTGTGTCGTGTAGTTGGGTGTAGATTCTACTGTGCTTGGGTAGCTTGGCTGATTGAGTCACATGGTGGAGATTGGGTCACTGAATTGTATATGCAATATGTTTCTATGTTAAGTCTGACTAGGGATTGATGCTTGTATGTATTGTGTTTTAGTGTTGAATTTGTCCTTCTTATGTTGAGTAGGCTTCCTTTTATAGATTTTTGCTTCAAATCAAATTTGAAGCTTGGGATTAGCATATATCAACCATGGATGAAGCTCGTATCTTTTTAGTTTTATCAAATCAGTATTAGATGGATCTTACTACAAATCTTTCAAAGATCTAGTAGTTTTAACAATGATTGATTAAGAATTCAACAAAATTTATTAAAAAATCATTAAAGATTTAACAATATCTTGTGCAAGTTTGGTTTCTAGAAGTACTTGGCCAACATTTTAGTGAAGAAGAAGATGGTCATGTGTTAGGCATGTGACCAAGCAAAAAGGAAAAAAGATCTACCTGATGCTTCTTGGGAGAATTAAACCAAAGACCTTCTACTTTCATCTACACGTGCTTACTGGTTGAGTTGTGCTTAGTTTCTTAAGATACCATGCATGCAAATAACTCTTAAGCTTGTAATCCTAGGCCCAATTTAATTTAGGTTTTCAAACCTAACCCAATTCAATCCAATTTTACTTAAAAACCATCCACATATGCCTAAAACAATTAAATAACAAAAATATACATGCTAAAGAATTCTCTGCTCAATTTTAATTTAGCGAATCCAGGGTCTTTGTTAATTATCCAGATAAACTTATTTTACAATTCAAATTTTAAAGTGGACAAAAAAATCCACTTACATGAGTTCAAATTTTACTATACTTTTTCTAAAATATTTTTAATGAAGCCTAAATTTCCTAAAGACCTTGAGCTTACTAAATTGCGTGTATATTTTCAAATATAACTTATTTCGACCTTAAACGATTGACTGACTTGACTTGGACACTTTTGACATTTTGTATTTATTCCAATTTTTCTCAAATTTTTTTTCTATGTATTTTTGAATTAGGACACTTTTCTTTTATTCAAAAATGAATTAAAAAAAGTAAATTAAAACTATAAGAGGGCAAAAATGAGGTTTCTATAACTATCCCTCTTTATGGTAAAGTTAAAGCAAAACTTTACCACAAAAACAAAAGAGACACCTTTTTTGTCTTGGAGGTGAATTGCACTAGGAAGCGTTGCATTCAACTAGTTATCTTAGGTTTGATCCATTAAGGATTTGGTAATAGTGAAGGCAGGCACTCTAAGAGTTGGCTGAAACACAAGAATGGGTTTTTTTAGAATGGTATAGCGCCCTAGGAGCTGGCTATACCTTAAAAAGTCTTGAAGAAATGGAAGCATTTTCAAATTTAGTAAGACTTTAAAAGTGACATGGAGTGAAGGGTAGTACCCTAGGAGCTAATAAGAACCTTAAAATGATATTGAATAGAGGATAGTGCCTTAAGACCTAGCAAGGACCCTAAAATGATACTTAATAGAGGGATACCCTATGTAAGTTGGCAAGAACTCTAAAATGAAAGCGCTATGTAAGCTAGCTAAGGAAATCAATTTGAAATGTGGTAATGTTTTTTCTAAGCTAACTGAACTAGGCGTAAGGGTTACCGAAAGACTAGTAACCTTAAATAAGAAACCCGATTGTACTTTTTTGAGCTGACTAAATTTAGTAAGAGCGTCTCTAAGAAACTAACAACCCTAAAAAAGAAGTGATTTGAAACCTGGTCATGCTCTTACAAGCTAACTAACCTAGGTGGGAACGCCTCTAAGAGATTAGTAACCCTAAACAAGAAGTGATTTGTAACCTAGTCGTGCTAGCTAACTAACTTAGGTGAGAGTGTCTTTAAGAGACTAGCAACCTTAAACAAGAAGTAATTTGAAACTTAGTTGTACCTTCACGAGTTAACTAACATATGTAAGGGGATCTCTAAGGAACTAGCAACTCCAAACAGGAAGCGATTTGAAACCTAGTGTTGAGTTTGGTTTTTCACCTCTCGGTTCTTTTATAAAATTAGGTCTTTTTTAAATTGATTAGTATTAAAACCTTCTCGTTAAATACCAACCCTCGACTAGGGTTTAAAGAAAATCGATCCTTTTTATTTTGAAAACAATTTTAGAGTCGCTACCTGATTGAAGTTGAGAAAAATAGTTAAGTTATAATAAATTGGGTGGATTAGTTATAACTTAGCCACTAATCTAACAAGAAAAACCCATTTTGTAAAACAGGTTTTAAAACCAGAGATCATGGATTTGGGGGTTAGGAATTTTAATCCCTTACGAGTACCATTGACTTTCTAAATTTAACTTTACATTTTAAAATCACCTTTTTATTTTATAAGACAGAACTTAATTAATTACTCTAATTGGAAAACTTAAATAATCTAGGAAAAAGGAAAATTAGGTTTTTTTTTTAATTATTGTCGTCCTGTAGGTGCTTACGTACCCGTTGTTCGAGATCAGACATATGTAATTCTTTTTAATGAAAACTTTAGTAGGTTGAGTTGATTTTAGTTTTTAAAATAGCCGAGTTTATGTTTTTACCCATTTTGATTTATTTAAAAAAATTTTCCAAAGTACCTAAAATTGATTTTTATTTTTAGAAATTCTAAATGATCCTAATTTGAAAAATGGTTGATTTATTTTTATTTGATTTTTGAAAAATCAATTTTCTAAGTGATAAAAAGAAATAATAATCTTTATTCTTTTTATTTACTTATTTATTATTATTATTGTCATTATTTTTATTTTATTTATTATTTTACTTATAGAATCTATTTCTATTAAAATAAAAATAAATAAATAAATAGACTGCTTCCTTTTTTTTTTTTGTTTCTTTTTGTTTTTCTTCTCTTTCTTTTTTCTTTTCTCTATTTGTCATTTATAACATTTACAAATAAACAAAAAACAAAAAACAAACAAACAAACAAGGTTAGCTCAGATTGACTTCGGATCGGCTTGGACGACTTAGAGGCGGCTTAGATTGGCTTGTCGAATCACTTCGACTTATATCGGCTCGGTCAGCTTGAGGTTGACTCACTTCGGTTCGAGGTCGGCTCACTTCGACTCGGTTAACTCGAAAAATCCGATGATAGTGGTTTTCGTAAAAAAACACTATAGGGGATGCTAACCTAGAGAGAGAGAGGAATCGTACTAAAGAGGGGAAGCTTCGATTTTTGTTTTTCTAAAATTTTTCAAAGTTTTGTTGTGTTTTGAAAATGAAAAGTAGACCCTTATTTATAGGTATCATGGTCGTGTTAAGGATGGAAAAAATTAAATATAATATGATTTTCTTTTAATTTTGGATTAGACGAATCTAGACAATATGTGGTACCAAATACAGAGCTGCGCGTATGGGAATGTATTTAACTTATGCAGGAGTGTGTCTACTACACTTAGAAGTGAGTTGGTAAATGACGTAACAATAATGTGGCCTATGACGTAGCGTGTGATGTGGCGATGACATGGCAATGAAGTGAGAAAAGAAAATAAAGGATACATTTTGTACCTTCCATGAATTGAATCTAGGATCTCTAAGTCATATGCAATACCAAGTCCAAGTGCTTATCTAGTTGGGCTATTGGTTTTTCCTTATTCATAATTACACATAGGGACCAATTCGGCCTGGCCTAGATTCAAATCTAAGCTTAGGCTCAATGACCTTTTATTCAAAATTATTTAAATTAAAATTATATTCTATTTAAACAACTTAAAAATTTATTATTTTTTAAATTCCCTATTTTTTTTCTATTTTCTTTTATTTTCTAAATTTCTTATTTTTTTGTATTATTTTTTTTCTAGATTTCCTACTTTTTTATATTTTTCCAATTTTCTTATTTTTTGTACTTTTTTCCTATTTTTATATTTTCCTAAAATTCTTGTTTTTTCTAAATTTATTTATTTTTTGAGTTTTCTTTAATTCCTTATTTTTTTTTTGTATTTTTACTAATTTAGGACCTATTGAAGAAATAAAAAATAAAATAAAATAAAAGGGGCAAAAATTGGGTGTCTATAGCTAGTTATGCTCTTACGAGCTGACTAACTTAGGCATTTGAAAAGAAGAAGTATCCTATGGGATAACGCTCTATGAGCTTGCTAAAATCCTAAAAGAGAGATTGATGAAGGGAAAACGCCTTATGAGCTAGCCAAAACCTTGCGAGAAATGCTTTGAGTAAATGTAATGTGTAAAAAGTATCTTAGTTTTCACGTTAAAAAAGTATGGAAGCACTTACTTGGTTTTGTTGATAGCAATCAAACAGTTAAGCCTTTTCATGAGGTCCAGTCAAAACTAGGATTCTACTCTTGAAACAAGGGACATAAAGTCTTGCTTGCTATCCACTTATTTACAAAGTTAAGTAAAGTGGCCTAAAATATGAAATGTCATCTTCTTTTGAGTAGCGAGGTCATTATCTCAAGCTTCTGATCTCGCATAAATTCTTAAAGTCTCAACTAAAATGCCTCTTAACTTCCTCATGTTAAGCTTAGGCTTTGGTATTTGATTGGGTAATGATTATTTGTCATGAGGTGTTTGCTCCTTTGAATGTGACATTACCTTGAAAAATAGACAAAAAATCCTCCATTGGGGAGGGTAAATAGTAATAGAGTGTTTTAATGTTTTTATTAATTGTCATTGTTCCAAGGCATGCATTCATTATCTCTCGTGTTTACAGTATATGGGGTTTATTTAAGTAGAGTAAGAGAATAGGACTTCTTGATGTAGCGGGGAAAAGTGTTGGGGTGTTATCCAATGTTGATGACTACTAGGGATCCTAACTTTGCATGTAGAAAATAAAAATTAAACCATAGTAACGCTAGGATTGTTAACATTTCGTAATCTAAGAAAAAATTCCATTGATTTTCACAAGTAATACAACTACATTGCATCAGCATTTACAGGGTCTCTTAAATCCGGACCATCTATTTGAGATAAAATTAAAGCCCCTTTAAGCAATACTTTCTTTACAATATAAGGACCTTCATAATTGGGAAGAGTCCTTCTCAATACCATGTCTCCTTCTTTGAAAATATAGGGTCGTACTTTTTTGTTAAAAGCTCTAGCCATTCATAGCTGATAGCATATGTTATGATGTAGGGCCATTAACCTCTTCTCATCAATTAGATTCAACTACTTGATGCATTTATTTGTCTAATTAGCTTCATCCAACCAAGTTTGTGATGACACTCTAAGAGATAGGATCTTGACTCCTACTGGTAATATAGGTTCAATACCATATACTAATGAGTAGGGTGTTGCCCTTATCTACGTTCTAATAGAAGTTCGATAGGTCATGAGTGCTAATAGTAACATCTCATGCCAATCTCGATATGTAACAGTTATCTTTTCAATTATTCTCTTGATATTGTTATTAGTCGGTTCTACAACTTTATTCATCTAAGGTTGATAGAGAGTGGAATTTCTGTTGATGATCTTGAATTGCCGATATAACTTTATCAAGACTTTATTGTTAAGATTTGTACCATTATTATCAATAATTGTCTTTAGAGTCTTGTATCGAGCTAAAATATCCTTCTTGATGAACTTGACCCTTACTCCTTTTATAACACTTGAGTAGGATGAGGCTTCAACCCACTTATTGAAATAATCGAAGGTTACTAGTATAAAACAATGATCATTAGATGCCTTTAGGGTGATTAGGTTGGTGATGTCTATACCCCACATTAATAATGCCCATGGCACAAATAGAACATGTAATTCTTGAGGTAGAGCATTTATTTTGTTCGTATAAGCTTAGAACAAGTGGTAGTGCTCGACATGTTTGATATAATCTCCTTCTATAGTCAACTAATAGTATCTTAGTCTCATGATTTTCTTGGCAAGCATGTAGCCATTCATGTGAGGACCATATACTCCCTCATGCACTTCCTTCATTAAATTTTTTGCTTCCCTTTTGTCTAACATCGTAGTAGTGTACCTTCAAATGATTATTGGTATAAGGTGGATTCACTTACTAAGAATTGAGTGGCTAACCTTTTGATCGTCTTTTTGTCCTTCTTCTTAGCCTTATTGGGGTATGTACCTAGTTGTAAGAATGTTCTGATATCGTGCTACCAAGGCTTCTCCTCACATGTATCCTTATTTGCCAGACAGAAAGCAAGCCTTTCTTTTATTTCGATCTTAAGTGGCTAAATTTATACCCTACTAAATATTCAAATCATGAATGCCAAGGTGGACAAAGCATCAGCAAACTAGTTCTAAGTCCTTGGTATGTATGTGAATGTAACTTCTTCAAACCTGTGTACTAACTCGGCTAAGTGCTGGTGGTAAGGCATTGATTTGGGATCTTTTGTCTTGTATTTACTCTAAGCTTGATAAGTGATCAATGAAGAATCTCCATATGCTTCTAATTCTCACATTTCCCTATATAAGGCCATTTTGAGTCTATAATATATGCTTCGTATTTAGTAATATTGTTAATATAAGGAAAAACGAGCCTTACAACCATTAGGAATTATGTACCTTTAGGTGATATTAGTATTACCCCAATTCCACACCTAGACAAATTGGCGGCTCCATCAAGGAACAACTTCTAATTTGAGGGGTTTTCAACTACTTCTTTATTAAAAGCATCTTTAGTTACCAAGATATTTTCATTGGGAAAACTGACTTGCACTTCTTGAGGAGAATCCTCAAGGGAATTCTCTACCGGTTGATCTGGTAGGGCTTACTCCTTGATTGAACCTTGGTTCACATACGTGAGATTGAATTCTAATAGTAACATTTGCCACTTCGAGATTCTACCAATTACAGCTAGTTTTTCCACCAAATACTTTAGGGGATCATGTTGTGTGAGTTGCTAAATGTAGTAATAGAGTGTATATTATCTGAGTCGGCGCATAACCTAAACTAATGCATAACATGTTCTCTCAATTCCTGAATATTTTTGCTCCCCTTTTGTAAATTTCTTGCTCAAATAATAAATAAACTCACTCTTTCCCTTCCTCTTTTTTCTAGCCAAGCATGCATCCCATAGATTTTGATAATTTCATGAGGTATGAAAATAACAGCCTTCCAGGTTTAGGAGTTACCAATACTAAAGAGTTCATGAGATATTCCTTAATTGTCGCAAACACTTCTTCACATTCCTCATCCTAACTTACGTTAGCATTCTTCCTCAATAACTTAAATAGAAGGCGACATTTATTTGTTAGCTGAGATATAAACCGTGCTATGTAAATCAAATGGCCTAACAAGCCTCTTACTTCTTTGATTGTGCGTGAAGGGAGCATGTCAATTATAGCTGACTTTGTTGGGGTCCACTTCAATGCTCCTTTAGTTAATTATGAAACCTAGCAATTTCCCTATTGTTACCCTAAAACTATACTTCTTTAGGTTCAACTTCAATTGAAACTTCCCTAATTTATCAAATAGCCTCCTCAAACTATTTACGTGATCCTTCCCTTCTTTGGATTTCACAATCATATCTTTGACATATACTTCTACTTTTTTATGCATCATATCTTAAAAGATTACGACCATTGCTTTCTGGTAGGTTGCCTCAGCATTTTTGAGTCCAAGGGGCATCACTTTACAGCAAAATATACCTCAAGTTGTAATGAAGGTTGTCTTAGTCTTATCTCCTTTAGACATTTGGATTTGATTGTATTAGGAAAAGCCATCCATGAATGAGAAAAGAGTGTTCTTGGCTGTATTATCTTCTAGGATATCAATATGGGGCAAAGGAAAGTTGTCCTTAGGTGTTGCCTAATTGAGGTCTCGAAAGTCCATGCATACTCTAACATTCTCATTTTTTTTTTATTATTGGAACAATGTTGGTTACCTATTCCAAATTATTAGATACCTCGATAAAACCAACTTTAAGTAGCTTCTTAACCTCTTCCTTGATTTTCAGAAGGATGTCAGGTTGGAATCTTCCTAACTTTTGCCTTTTAAGCTTAATGTCTTCTCGCGTGGGTAGATGATGAATTATGATTGGAGGGTCTAACCTAGGCATATCTTTATAAAACCATGTAAACACATCTTGATATTTAGAAAACTACATGGTCATTCTTACCTTTTGCTCCTCTTTCATTCCCTCTAATCTTTAAATTCTTTGGGTTATCATCAACCTATATGTTAATTGTTTCAGTTCGTTCATCAATGGAAATTCTACCCAGTTCATATTTTTTCCATTTTTCTCGTATATCACTATGGTCATCGACATCACTCTGACAAATAACCCAGTAGGGCTAGAAGTGATATCGATATTTTCATTGTCTACTTGCATGAGGTATCCTTAATTTTTGTTCGAAGCATTGGATCTGAGCAAACCATATAAAGGAAACAGAAACATAATGGAGGAAAGAAATTGATATTTTATTCATTGAATACTGAAAAGGTTCTTATTAGTACATTCAAAACAATAGCAATTAAACAACTGATAAAATACTTAAACTACGATTTACCCTTTACCATAGGGAAGACTTATTACAACTTACGGAGATAGAGAACCAGTTGTTCAGATGGTGCTGGAGGTTGTGAGATGGGCTCGTTGATTCAACTTTGTAAGGGAATTCTTCTTTAGCAGATTCCGAGGTTTGAGTCTCTTCTCGAATGATTGTCTTGATTATTGATGGAAAGGTCATTAGGGCATAGTGCAATTTGTCACCTCTCTTGCCCTTCATTTGTTTCTTTTGAAACTCCTTTGTTGGGGCTAAGGCTATAAGTATCAATATGGCCTTCTTTAAACCTTCTCTCCTTATTCTCTAGCTCTTCACTTCATATATAGGGTATGGTCATTTCCTTGTAAATATCATAATCTTAATCTTTTAAAATCATAATTACTTGGCCATTTGAGAAACTTTGCCTTTTGGTGTAGGCTTGAAGGTATGGTCCCGCTGCATGAATCCATGTTCTTCTTAAGAGTAAGTTGAAGAATCTTAGGATGTCTAGAACTTGGAATTGAATATTGAAGGTTTGAGGGCTGATATCAATGGGCAAGTCTATCTCCCCTATGATTTCTCTTCTGGATCCATCAAAAGCCATAACCATTATAGAATTAAGCCTAATTGCAGTGGCGTTGACACTAAATAGAACCAGGGTAGCAGGTATGCAGACATTTAACGATGATCCATTATCAATGAGGATTTTAGTAGTGATTATGTCATTACTTCTTACTACTATAAAAAGTGGTTTGGTGTGCTGATCACCTTCCTCTCCCAATTCTTTAGTTGAGACAGAGATTCGATCTATGGTGAGGATAGAATTGGTGATTAGTCCCATTTTCTCGGCTGGCATTTCATGAAGGACCTTAATCTCCCTCAAGGTTAGTAACAAAGCCTCCCTATGTGGTTCAGATGCTATCAACAGACCCATTAATGATATTTGTGTTGAAGTCTTAGCGAGTTACTCCATTATTTTGTATTTGCTTGACTTGATCATCTTGGTAAAGGTGGATAACCCTTCTTCATATTTAGCTATTTTGTTACTTATCTCTTCCAACACATTCTTCTTGATATCCTCCTTCGGGTTGTAGACCTTCCCAGATTGAGTAATTTCCCCACTAGAGAACTTGATCTACCTTGATTTATTGCCTGATAGTTAAATGGGATAGCTTTGTAGTTATTTGATGCTACTAACATGTGGAAAGTGTACCTCTTATCTTTTAAGGCTCATTTGTTCTTGTAGAACTCAAAAACTTTGGGTTTCTTATCCAAAACCGTTCATGTTAACTGAAAACTCAAAGTCATCATAAATCATGTTGATAATCATGCCATGGTTGGATAGGGGATTATTATTAACATTTGGAGTTGAGGCTTCTATGAAGTTTGGTTGCATTGAACCTTCATCTATCGAGTCTTAAATTTTGTTTTTTAGTCTCCAACATGTATTAGTTAAGTGCCTTACCTATCCCAAATGATATTCACATTTTTTCATTAGGCTCATAAACTATTAGCCTATGCCTTTCACTAAGGAGCTCATACTGAATTGGATTATCCTTTCGTAAGTTCTCGAAGACTTGACTTAGAGGAATTGGTATCTTGGTGAATTGTTTGGGGGCCTTATTAGCTTGGGGTTAGTTTCTAAACTATCATTAGACTTGAAGTGAATTTTCCTTAAAAGAGACTTAAGCATTTGGTCTGGTATTCGAATTAACCATGTTAACCGTAGATTCCTTAGACTTATTGATTGCTGGTTTAGAAGCAAAGGATGAAGCGATGGTCTTCTATTTAATGGTTCCTAAAGCTTGTTAGAGGAGATAGTAATTTTAATCCTACATCCTGCCGCCATGACCTCTGCAAAACTAGATGAGGCTTGCCCAATGAAATAGGAGAAATAAGGCCTTTCTAAGGTATTAATGAAAGTTGAGATAAGCTCTTTCTTGGTTGGATACCCTTGTAACTAGGGATCTCTATCTTTTAGCATATTCTTTGAATGGCTCATTGTTCTTTTTCTGCAGGGCGATCAAGTCCATCATGGTTGGAGCCACTTCAACGTTGAACTTATATTGTTCATAAAATGCCTTAGCGAGTTTCTCCCATGTGTTTATTTGATTTAGGTTGAGTTAGGCGTATTAAAGCCGAACCTATCAGACTGTCCTAGAATGTTTGTACCATGAGTTGGTCATATTGAACATACTTGCCCATTTTTCTCACATATAGCCTGGTGTGAAGCTTAGGACATCTCGTTCCATTGTACTTTTCAAATTCTGATACCTTAAATTTTTTGAGATAGGCCCAAACATCGTATGTAGAGAAATCAGTTATTCCAACCTGTTCAAATCCATCATAGCTCTAAGTGTCTTCACCTTCTTGGCTATTTATTAGGTTGGCTTCCTTTCTAACTCCTTCAAACTGTCTTGGTTAGGCCCCGAGTTAACCGGCCTTATACTTATCGGGAATGCATATGTACTAGGCTCAAAAGTTGGGTTGACCTTTGGATAGACTTCCCCTAACTGAAACAAATCTTTTGGATAGTCATCCTCTACTTTGGGTGGTGGAGCCTCAGTACTCTTACCATAATGGGCCTTTGAGCTCTCTTCGTTGGATGGTACTGCAACTCAGAGTAAGGCAATGTTGTTAGCAAGAAAACTCATATGTTCTGCAATCTTTCCTACGATTCTTTCCAAGGAGCAAAACCTCAACTAGACAGGATTGGTGATCTTGGATTTGTTGTTATTGTTGTTGTCATTTCCTTGAGTGGTCGTTCTAGTTTAGGAGTGGGTTTTAATTGGACTTCTCTGAAAGACTTGATGTTTGGGAGCTATTTAAAAACCCGGTAAGAGTGCTACACAAAAAGTTAGCATAAATATACATTTTTCTTTAACAAGAACATAAAATAAATGAGCAAATGCAAACATATGTGGCACATAGATGTAAAGAAATTTAAATTGGCAAGCGACTCCTAATGTGGCAAAATATTAGTAACTTTTATTAATCTTTGCAATTGTGAAGCTTGCTTTACTTATTATATTCAAAGAAAAGTTCCTAAATGAAAGAAAAAAGAAAAAAGAAACTATATTTTATTCTTCTTGTTGTAGCTAGATTCGACTTATACTTTCTTCCTCTTCTGAATCTTAGTAGCCTCTATCTCCTTGCTCTTGCTTCTAATTTTCCTGAGTTGTACTTCTAAGGCCTTTATCATCTAATGGTATTCCTCATAGCGGGCTTCTAGTTCCTACTCTCTTTCTCATGCTTTCTTTGGTGTGGTTTCAACTTGGACCTTTTCTTTCTCCTACACCTCCTCCATATCCTTTAGCTTTTGAAGTTGGTGATAGAGAAATCCTTTAATTGTTTGAGCCCTATTCAGTATACCTTTTGTAGTAGGGTTGGTTTTCCTCTTACACTAAAGAGATTTGATGCCTATGAGCTTAGACGCCTTTTTAGCTACTAGAACATAAGGGTCGCGAAAGTCAAGTAAAATAGACCTTTGAATCACATTCTAAATAAATAGGTCTATTAGCCAGAAAGTACCTGATGCAGATGTTGAAGCCAATCAAAGGTACTAATTTGAAACCTTCACACTCGTTTACCACCTTGTTACTCAAAAGCCATCTGGGTATCCAAAGCAATTCCTTAAGTTTCATGTTCTGAAAGTATTGAACCCAATAATAGGTGGCTTTATTTTTAAGTAACTGGATTCGCTCCTCAAAAGACTTGATGAGATCATATTGTTATGTAAACTCGGCTTGGTTAAAGTTGAGTTAATGACTCCTCACGTGGCTAATGAACTAAACCAAAATTAGAGCCAAGTTGGTCTTTAGATCTCTATGTTTCCCACTTTTGAGGTGATTCAATGAGCGGATTTGTTTAGTTAGGAGAGTAGGTATATAAGACTTTCCTTCAAGAAATTGGGCTATTATTTCTGCAACTTTGAAGTAGATATGACATTTTTCGTCTAGGAATAGTATGGCACCGAAGGCTACTAAGATATAGGCATTAACTCGATGTTGGTTCTAGTTTTCTATATTTGCACAAAAAATAGTCCTCTTTTGAACTAGAATCCAATTTGTCTTAGCCTTTCTGACTCTTAGTAACTTGCTAAAGATTTTTGGTGGAGCAATTTTAAGGTCTAGAACAAAGATATCATTAGTAATAGTTGAAGCCTAGAGCAATTGGGAGTACTCTTTAATGGTTGTACTCAATTGTATGGGCTAGAGCAAAATGCAATGGCTTTAGGCTCCCAAAAGTACACTAAGGCCCACATTAACGTAATATTTGAAGTAACATCTGCAAAGAAAGTATGGGCACAATCTTACTTTTCATTAGTTCCTGCGTATCAAGGCTAAAGAGTTGAAGCCAAGTCTTGAGTGATTTTTAATGTCCATGTGGTGGGTGAACATAGATCTCCTCAAAAGCAGTCTAAGTTGATTTGGCCATGTTTATAAAAAGTAAAATTACAATCCAAACCTCTTCTAAACTTTACGTGTAATCTTTACAAAATATTTATAAGGAAAATTATGGCAATGATTGCAAACGAATAATACAAGGAAAATATAATATCTCCTGTTACACCTTGAAGCTGCAAAGTTACAATAGTTCCGCCATATAAACCAACCTATGATAGTAACTGACCTTACAATGCCTATCGTAGATATGATTTACACAAGACGTCCACGACTCCTCGCTTTGAAGTAAACAGTTCAATTAAAGTTTAAGCTAAAATTTACATAAAAAGTTAGAACCATCATTCATATATATATATTTACATCCATATTGTCTTAAAATCCCAAGAAATTACACATACTATAGTAGTCGGCTAACTTACATCTCATACATTAGTTCATATACCTAAAGTACTATCAAGACATTAAAAAAAGAAAACTTGATTGTATAGCCATGTGATCCTTACTCCCCATAGCTTCTAAAGAGAACTGACCTTAGGATAATTATATCGTGACATATCAGTTAGAAGTTAAAACTTACAAAAGAATCTATATGGATATGAGCAACCATAGCTTAGTAAGTTGAATTGAAGACTTATGAAAGTATAACAAACACAAACAAGGTTATCAAACAATTAATTATATGCAATGTAACAAACAAGTGCTATCACATAACATAGTCTGGTCCGTTAATGCAATTACTCATAACCAAATCTAGGTTTGTGTAATGGAGACACCATTCCCTCTAAGACTATCCTTTGAACCAATACCTTTATTCTCACTGCGACCTCCTCTCCTGTTACTTAGTTTGGCTAAGGATGAGGAAAAGACCATTATGCTATCCAACACTATCTTTTTCGAAGGTGTCAGTGTTTGGTTAGAGAATTCTAATGGTTCCCTAAAAGGTTGCAATGCATATCTAATTAGGGTATTTAAGTTGGTTATGATTAAGTACGGTTTGGGGCAATCAAACAATCGTACACCATTCCATTCACATCAATCACTAAACACAACATAAAATTTAGCACGAAATCAGATACTTAAGCACATGCGTACATAACTACTTACAAATACAGTTAAATACAATCCTAAGTCCCCAAGTACTCTAAAATAGTACTCCAAAATACGATGAAGTATTAAACTCAACTTACTTAGAATCCTTGGTCGCTCACTTAACCGGTTGCAGGTTGACTCGTCTTTGTGTGTTCTACAATATAAATACACTTTTAATAGTTATATCTTGATTATATATATACTCTAGGTTATGATGTAACTCAACATTTCATTTATACATATTATTCATTACTAATTCATTCTAAGTTAGTTTAGGATTTGGTTTTTGAATCCGATCCTGATTTAGGTTCTAAATCAATTCCAATCTACAAGAATTATTCATAACTTCTAAAAATACGTTCCGAACCATAATGTGAAATTAATCACATCAGGCTCAAGTATCCTCAATATCACGTTTAGTCCTAAATTAGTATTTTAGTCTACTCGATACATTCAAATCCTCATTAGTGTATCGAATTTAATCTCTAATGTAAAAAAATTTTACATTTTTCCTATAATTACTTAAATTTAAGTTTTGTACCAGATTTAATTCGTATTAATATTATTATTATATTATCCATTTTAACCTAATGTTTTAAATCTACCATAATTCCAATTCCACATATTATCAAAATTACTTATATTTATTACATAATACCCCTAATAATCACATCTAACTCCCTAAATACCATCATTATCATACCACATCAGATAGGAATATCTTAAAATCCTTAATTATGTATTAAATCAATAATTATTCAATTAATCATTAATTAACCCAAAAAATCCTAATTATATACACATTTTAAGAGCCTAAAAATCATTTAAAATTTTTGAAATTTAATTTCTGAAAAAGGGCTTCATAGCACCATTCTATATTACTTAAGTAGTCTACACAAAAAAATTGAGCTCAAAACTACACTTTTAAGGCTATTTAATTATAAATTGAAATATGCTCGATTTCTTAAGTACCTTATATTTTCAAATGTAATCAAATCTAACCAATATTTTTTCCTTAGCATTTTTCAAGTATATTAGGTAATTTTGCGTATTTTTGCCAACGTATAAATACACATGGAGTACAAGTAAATACTCTTAAATATTCTTTATGTTATTCTATGATTTTTAGTATGTATATAATTAATCTCTAGCGATTTGTTAGTTATTGAAACTTATTTTACGCATTTCCGATAAGTAATAAGTAATATACTTAAAATTTGATATTATAATATTCTATTATCTTATTACTTATCTTCTTAAATTCAAACTTATGAGATCACTTTTACTAATATTTCTAGCTTTTTTTTTTTTTTAATTTAGACTCAATCAGATCCTTTAACCGATCTCCCTAAACTTTACATACTAAATCCGATCCTATAGTTATAGGGTTTACATCTCCACAGTTATAACTTTTCGTTTGGGTATGCTACATTATGGGTTCTTGCCAATCCTTTGAAAAGGGGTTTCATGCATGCAAAAAGGTAGGTTCTAACAGTTCTCAAGTTCTTTAACCTTGTGCGTTCTTGAAGAAACGGTTCCTTAGTCACATCAAAATTTGAGTGGGGTAACTTGATCAGCCTAGGAAGATGGTTATTCTACAACTTCTGAAGCTTACACAATGGCTTCCTTCCTAAGGTCTTAGGATGACCTGGTTCTGACCATATTTACCGCACATATGATTCAGAAATTAAACCCATCCCCCCCTTGCCCCGCCCCCAAAGGTCATTGCAACAAACCAATTAGTACGACTAGTTATATTTAACAAAAAAAATTTACACGAAAAATTTACAAGTTAACTTAGGTATTTTGAAAATAAGCTTAACTTCGGAAAGTTTAAGTGATTAGTCATCTTGACGTCCCTAGTGGCGTTGTTAAGCTATCTTGCTTGATTTTTTTGATCTTTTTTTTATTCATTTCTTTTAACTTGATTTAAATTAAACCTTATACTTATTTAGTTTAAACCCTTAACTAGAGTTAAAGGAAACTCGGTTTCTTCATTTCAAAAAATATTTGGAGTTGCCACCCTAATAAAATTGAGAAAAGTGATTAAATTAGAACCGAATAGGTGAGTTAATTCTAATTTAGTAATTAGCTTACATTTTAGAAACCTTTTTAGACAAATTTTCAAAGAAACCATATTTCTTGAGTTCTGGGGCTATCATTTTAAACTTTAACAAGTACTACTTTAGCCTTTTTGAAATTAAGTTTAACATTCAAAATACCCTTAAAAAAAAGTTTATTCACAAGCAAATGAGTAAAATTACATCTACTTGTAAAAAATAAGGAATTGAAAAATAATTTACAAAAATAGGAAAGATAAAAATTTTACATGTTTTAAGTTATCTAAAAGGTACCTACATACTCATTATTCAGGATTAAACTTCTACGATTTATTTAAGAAAATTTTAATATGTTGGTGATTTTTAATTTTGAAAATGTTCGGACTTACATCTTTTAATCATTTATTTTGTTTTAAAAAAAAATACTAGGAGAAGGGTCAAAATTCGATACTTTATTCTTTAAAGGGAATTTTCTTATTTTCTTTTTGGCTTTTACTTTTTTTTTTTTCATTTGTAAATAAATAAATAAACAAATTGTAAACCCTACAATTTTAGGTGAAATCCGAAGTAGTCAAAAGTACCCTTCGTTTATTCCTAAAGATCAACTAAGTTAAGAATCAAGTTGAATTTAAAAAGTTGTATTCATTGACTTCATAACTATAATTCAATTTGAAGGTCCTAAGGTCGATAGTAATCCTAGAAATCATCCTAAACCCTAAGTAAGGTAAAATCTTGACTCAAATAGTTAAAGACCCTAAGAGGGAGTAATGAGTCGTAAACTACTAAAACCCTAAACCCTAAAAGAACCACAAGAATAAGATAACTTATGAATCACATGAGTGAGACTTATAACCAACCACCCACATCTAATCTCTTTTCAATTTAATCTAATTAAACCAAAGCCAATAGTAAGGATTTAATTGACTTATCATTTGATAACTTCCATAAGTTTGAGATAAGGTAATTCTCTTATCTCTATATAAGTTATACTATCTATAGATAAATGATCTAACTAACCAATTTATTTAATTCCAAAATCCAGTTGATGTGACAAGCCCCCATACCCACAAGTATACACACTACGCCAATTGGAGAGGGAGAGAGGGATGGCATGCTTCTCATCTATCCATTCAATCTATTGTTATGTTCAACATGTCATGTTTAGGAAAGTTGAGCAAGGCAGGTAACTCTATCAAATTCCTTGATTTGAGGACTTAATTGAGGGCAACAAAACCCCATAAAGAATCGGCCACCTTATGCCATTCACACACTCTTTGGTTTTCAAATTTTAAAGACACTTAAACACTAGAGCAACAAAGGAAAAACACCTCCAAACACAATAGCCAAACCATCCACTTCACATATACATTACACGCCACTTCACTCCTTTTTATGCCCCACTCTAGCCACTTTAGGAAACCCCTTAAGTTCACTCCCTGGTTCACTAGCTAGGAAGACACTCGGATGATAAAAAACAATTACATCCATAGGAGTAAAAAGGAGCAAAGGGGTACTAAGGAAAAGGAAGGTAAAAAGCAATAACTAAGGAGAACTAAAGGAAGCCAAATCACCACTCAAACATCCATCAAAGTGCATCCTACTTTGGATATCTTTAGAATAATATATGTAGAGATCCATTTCATGCTTATATAGATGTACCATGTACCTTAGAAGTTCTTTTACTTAGGTCAAAATGTTAGTTCCTTAAAGATTCTTCACAAGTAGTAAGATATAAGTATCATAGCCTTACTTTACTTTTAGTATATTGTATACCATACGTAGTAATCCTTGTATTTGAGAAAACCATGGAAATTAAACCCTTATGAATTACCAAAGATGTTAGATGTTGGATGTGTGATGTTCAAGGCTTGCCTAAGTGTTATTTTTTACTTATCTTAAGTTTCCTATACTTAAAAGTAGCTTTTGGTAAAGGAAAAACCAACATATGAAGTGTTAGTAGGAAAAATCACCACCTAGAAGCTTAATCAAAACTTGTGCCTAAGAGGATGTTATGTTCTATATTCTCCACTTAAAATTATGACAAAATTATCCACTTATAAAGAATAAAACAAGTAGGAGTTAGTATAAGTAAGTGTAAAGCCTTGGTTTAGCACATAAGCTCAAGGAAACAAGTAGTTAAATGGAAAATGAGTTTAGGGGCTAAAAAAGAACTACTGACCAGATCTATAAATTATGTTTAAACCACTTAAACATAGTTAAAAATAAAGTAAACAAGGTGAAAAGACTAACCAAGACTAGTAGGGTAAGTGTTAAAGGCCTAAAACTCAAAATCGGGCCCAAAACTCTGATCCGCCTAAAAAATTCACCGAGACCTTACACAAAATTCTGATCAACACCTCTAGCTTAGGAAAAAGATCTTATAAGGTCCATAGAAAGCCCACATAAAAATTCCCCAAGCCAAACAAAGTGATAAATATTGTTAATACATGAAACAAGCCTATTTTGATCATATAACCGACCTACAAGTTCAAGAAGTATGAGTCAACAACAAGGCCCTAAATGATGAATGAAAAAATGACCTTAATAAAAGTATTTAAGCCTAAAATGAAGCCCCAAGCCTAAGCCCTAAATATTTTACAAAGTATTAAAAAGCCCAATAACGATTTCAAGCCCCAAAGAGGACTTAAACCTTGGGAGCATTACTGTTTTGACTAGTTGGCAAAATTTCAAGCCCCATATCCCAACTCTAACCATACTAAGTGAGACTACATTCAAAAACGATATAAATCAACTATAAGATCATAAAAATCGGATTTAAAATGAGAAAGTTATATGCAATTAAAGATTCAACACAACTTAAGAAAAAGTTAAGACCAAGTTAAGAATATAACTTAACAAAACATTAAGTTGATATTTTAATATATATATATATATATATTTCATATATAATATATTCTTAATATCGTATTTCTAATGTTCAGGGGACTTTACTCTTAGGGATGATCTACCTCCAGACTATTACAACTAAGCAGCTACGACTGAGTAAGTAACTCCTGATGACTACATGTTTGATTTTGCCTGTAATATAGTTACACTAAATTGATATTATAACTTGGATGCATGTGGGTTTGGGAAATGCTTGTGTATTGTAGTATGATTGGTTATATGGCATAATGATAATAAGAAACCGAAATCGCTTGTGTGATGGTATTATGTATTGTTGTTATGGTATGAAATTGTTTAACCATTAAATAACTTGACTTAAGTAATTATCTAACTATGAAATTAAAATAAGTCATGCATCACACTTTTTGTATCATAATTATATTGATTACCACCTCATGTAGAAGGTAGGAAGGGACTCACAAAAGCAGGGGCTACTAAAGGGATTACTTTAGGCATTAGTATGCCATATTATTAAGTTCCTATCTTAGTTGATGGGTTTATTAGGGGCTAAGAGATGCTAATCGTAGGTAAAGGGCCAAGTTTTGTGACTTCTGCTTAGGGCGTGAGATGTGGACTGTAGGGGTCACCATACCGCTAGACTTAGAAATTTTGAAAAATGATCTTATTTCTCATTAAAGTAAAGTATATTTATGCATATATACTAAGTATGTCAATAAGATGATTTTAGTACATAAGTGCAAACTGTATAAAAACATAAGTGCTAGAACTCAGTTGTTGGTTTGTATCGGTTAATAATCTCTAATCCTAACTATAGGGAGCAAAATTTCTAAGTTGCATGTAGCTCCTAGGCCACTAGATGTATTGTTTGGCATATTGTTTGTCACATGTATTCATATGGTTGTTAATAATACATATTGTTGTGAGGCATGTTGGAGGGATTAGCTTACTAAGCATAAGCTTACACCTCCATAGATTTCTTTTGACGCAGGGATAACTCCTCGTTAAGCCAAGCTGCAAAATGCTCGAGGTTAGTCTTATGCTGGGATAGGACTGTACGATTTATGGAGCAAAAGAGGGAGCTGTTAGTGTTGGATAGGACGTGTACAGCTTTTGTATTATTGAATAGTTGGACTATCAGTAGCTATTTAGATTATGTATTTTATTACTCTTGTTTTGAGAATGTTATGTCCTATACTTTTAATTTGATGATATATCCAATTATTTAGTAAAGATAATTACTGTGCTATGATACTCTTTGTCTATATATGATTAATAGAACTAAGGGTGGAGGAGGCCTTGTGCGTCATATGAAAGGCCAATAATCAACAAGGGAGTTAATCATTGACTTTTGTATGGTGTATGGTGATCTACCACGACGAAGATACTATTCGGGATGTGATACAAATAAAGCAAAGAAAGGCTGAACCTAGATTCACAACTTGTACGTAGGTCGGACTTGGTAATGAGTTGGTTTGATCTTAGTTGTGGGCATGGATTTGAGTTGCAAAGAAGAACCAACTCCAACTGTTGTTGAGGGTCAAATTTGATCAATTTGGTCACCAAAACTAGCAAGGAAGGTGATTTTTATGAGTATTCCATTGGGTGGGGAGGGGCTAGGGTAGGAAGGGGTGTAGACTTAACGCCATGGCAAATGGTGACCATTAGTGGTGGTTTAAGTAGACGTGGCGGTGGTAGGTTGCTTATGAGATTAATGGCAGCGGCTCAAAGTGAGAAGATGGTTGAGGTAGGGGTTTTAAGGTATGGTGATTAATGGACTGTCGACCTCTAGCCTCCTTATTTATGCATGCCTCGGGTGCCTATAGTCTCTTATAAGGAGGATATTCTCACATCAACCTGCTAAAGATAAGTGCTAGTACACGGAAGCATAGTAGGTGAATTCCCTGAGGTCTTGGCTTGGATGCATTTTTCTATGCATGAACCCTTGCCCATTCATTGACTTGCTTAATGCCAAAGCCGACCTGCTAAATACCGAGGCCGAGGTGACTGCGCATTGAGCCCAACTCCAATCTATAGACATGATAAGTACCGAAGTTAAAGTCAAGGCCTCAATGTGTCAAGCTCTACTTATTCAACTTATAGAACAGTAGCATCCCTCTTTCGTCTCGATAGTTCCAAATACCATCCATCTATAGAACCACAACTTCATCGCAGCTTAATTACTACGTGTCACGCCCCGAAGCGGCAAAATCGTAATAGCTTCGTTGTGTAAACCATCCTAAGATAGAAGTTGGCCTTACAACCGCTATCTTAGACCTGATCTACACAAGGCGTCAATGACTAACCCGCTTTGAAGTAAACAGTTTGTAATTTAGATAAAACATTCATCTAAGAAAGTGAGAAAATTTATATATATATATATATATATACCATAAATTCAGTTATTACATTATTCACAAATGAAAAATTCTAATTAAAACAAAACTTAGACCTTAAGAATATATGTTCGCTCTTCAATGTTTTTCCTCACTCCCTAGGATCCAGCAGTTGCTAGCTTCAGAGTATTTGTTGCTACTTCTTAGCCAGCACCTACACGACGTCTATAGGGATGTGAGCAACCACAGCTCAGTAAGTTAGGATGGAGGACTTAAAAATATACTATACACACAACAAGGTTTTCAATCACTTATTAAGTGCAATGCATGTGCAAGCAAATGCCATCGCACGACATTGTCCGGCCCGTCATGAGATTAGAGAAATTGCGCCCGCTCTAATCCGGGTTAAGGAGTTGCTGTTAATGCAACAGCTCACGACCAAACCCAGGTTTGTGTAATGGAGACCTTGCTCCTCCCGCGACAATCTTCGAACCACTGTCTTCACCTTCACTATGACCTCCTCTCCTGTCACTTAGTTCGACTGAGGATGAAGAAGGGACCATTTTGCAATCCTGCGTTATCCCTTTCGAAGGGGTCGGTATTTGGCCGGAGAGTCCTAAGTTCCCCTAACAGGTTGTCATGCATGTCCGATTATGATTACTGGTCGTATATTAAATTAAGTCCAGTTTAGGGTGATCAATCATTTCATACAAATCATACAATACATGCTAGAGTAACAAACAGAATCATAGTATCACCCATAATCAAGCACATGCACACATTCAACTATCTAACAAGCACAACCAAACATAATCTTAAGCCTCCAAAATACAGCATTGTATTAATCCCAACTTACCTCGACTCCTCGCTCACTCACTCAAGTTCCGACTTGCTCAAGCCATCGCCGATCATCCCTATAATACAAACGTGGTTTCAGTGTTTCATATAACTATTATAGGTTCATTTTATCCTATAACGCTTATTGTTATGTTTTGTTTAGGGTTTAATATGCCCTATTATCTAGGTCTTAAGTCTTTTACAATTATTCTAGGTTTGGGGTTAGGTTCGGGTTCGGTTTCCACATTGATTTCTAAATTAGGCTCTAGTTCTATTTCTAAGTAATGTTTTAGATTCCAACCCTAGAAATCTGTTTCAACCCATAATATGAAATTAATCACATTACTTCCCGATCTCCTAAATACTATCATTACCCTTAGTCAGTATTTATTTTACCCGGTATACTTAAATCCGTATTAGTGTACCGAATTCACTCCTAATGTGAGAAATTTTTACATTTTTCATATAATTTCATAAATTCAAGTTTCCTATCTGATTTATTGTACATTTTTATTATTCTCAAAATATCAATTTTTATTATAATATTTTCTATTTATTATATTTCTAAAAATTACATATTATATATTATTACCTTTTATGTACATAATGCACTTCTAATATTTCTATCAGCCTAATTACCATCTCTAACATCAATTATCATTTCAAAATGTCTAAATTCATCCTAGATTAGGTTTTACACCTAATTATCCTAATTTACAAAATTAACTTATAATTTACTATGTTTTTCTATTACTAATTTACTACATAATTAACCTAATAATTACATCTAACACCCTAAATGCTACAAGTAACATACTCTATTAGATTTTCACATCCTAAAACATATACTTATTCACTAAATCAGTAATTAATCATTTAATTACTTAATTAACCATAAATTACCCATTTTATGCCTCATTTTAGGGCCTAAAAATTATCTAAAAATTTCAAAAATTAATTTTTGAAAACGGGCTTCATAGCACTGTTCTATATCATTTAAGTAATCTACACAAAAATTTTGGGCTCAAAACTACATTCCTAAGGTCATTTATTTCTAAACCAAAATATGCTCGGTTTTGCATGATTTCTTAGGGACCCTACATCACGAGACTTATTTTCATCAAAATAATATTTTTTCCTACAAACTACATACAAAAATATTCCAGAATAACAAAATTCATAATTTTCTAATAATATTTACTATTTTTACAAAATTACACAAGAATCAGGCTGGAAATTGGACTCACCGATTTGGGTGGCTCCGGCCACCGCTGGCTGCCATGGCCTTGTCAGCCGACCTGGGCCATGCCACCACCGTGTGGTGGTGGTGGCCGTCCACTCTTAGCTGCTCGTCTGGTGTGGGTTTCCTTTGAAAGCCCTAATTGCACAGTTTCTTCTAATTTTTTCCTAAACCAAATTTTTCTCTTAATTTTTGCCTCTCCCTAATTTTCTTTGATTTGTATCTGTTCAAATGAGCTTCTAAATTTTTCTTACTATTTATAGAGCTTTAGTGTAATTATTGTGCATTAAATTGGACAAGACAATTACCTTATCCCTTGATTTTTTGCTTTTATGTTGTCTTAATTTAATTGGCTGAATTTTTTCTTATTTTTCCCAGCTGCCACGACCCAATTCTGGATCATTCATGATTTTTCCTGATTTTCCTTGATTTTTCCTTATTTAATTATGAATTTTCTTTAAGTATTTTGTATTATTTTAGCACATTTCGCATATTTTAAGAAATTACGCGTATTTATACTTACATGTAAATTTACATATAGTACAAATAAATATTCTTAAATATTATTTAGGTCATTCTATTATTTTTAGTATACATATAATCTATCTCTAGTAATTTATTAATTATTAGATTACACTTTTTACCTTTTCAGTAATTAACAATTATTATGCTTAAAATTTGAAAATTTTATAGTCTCCTATTTTATTACTTATTTTCTTAAATTCACGTTTATGGGGTCATTTTTACTAATATTTCTCTCAATAGTTTATAATTTAGGCTTGATCGGATCTTTCAACCGATCAAAACCTTAAGTGATTGGTTATAGGGCTTACACTACGTCTTAAGAATCATCAATATGAAGCCATTGACAGGCTGCCACTTATCCTTACTTTTCTAACATTTGTATTATATTCCCTTTTTGTCATTTGTCTTATTTACTCTTTTCATACATTTTAAGAATCTCCTTTTTCATTGTCTTTTTTATAATTTTCTTTATTTGTATTGCTTCTTTAAAGGACTTGCTATTAATAGTCCTTTTACTATAACCACAAGGCATCTTACATCCTTTAAGATATTGAATATTCTTATTCTTTGTGAAATATCCCTCTCCGAATACAATTTCCTCTTACACTCTTACCTAATTTTATTGAGTAGCTCAAGATTAGTGGTGAGTAGACTTTAACATTAACTTGTAAATCATATCATGTAAAGCTTTAAGTCGTATTGTGTTTGTTAGTGCATTATATCCTCTAAGTAGCTCCATGGAAGCTAATGTGTTTATGGACCCTTCCATCCTATTTTCTTTGATATTTTGAAAGACCCATTCGCTTACTATCACCTACAATAAGCCTTAGTGATTATTGAGCTCCCAAGTACATCATGTAATTCTAGTCTCAAAGCTTAAGTTTGCAACCGAATGCTAAGTTTCGAAGTAGTTGATCTTGTTATAGTATGTGTTAGTGTGTTCTGTTTTCTTGCAGGAAAACTAAAGAAGTTCTGAATCACTATAAGAAGTTGTATTACCAAGTTGTGTAAGGATTTTCTGTTAGAGTTGTTGATTTTCTGTAGTCTTATATTGAAAATGTTGAATCCTAATATCTAAGGAGAGATTAATAATATTGAAAGTGATGCTCATGATTGTTACGCCTCGAAGCAATAGAGTCGTAACAGCCCCGCCGTGTAAATCATTTTAAGATAGAAGTTAACCTTACAACCGCTATCTTAGACCTAATCTACACAAGGCGTCCACGACTAACCCGCTTTGAAGTAAACAATTCATAAATTAAATAAGTTGTTTACTTGTGAATTTAAGAAAAATAAATATTCACGTTAAATTAATCTGAGTGTATTTACAAGATTTAGCAAGCTATTCACAATCTAATTGAGTAATTTGTAATCTAATATTAAAAACTTTAAAACAATTCTAACTTGAGAATGAATTTGGTCTTTTGTTTACATCCTCACTCCCAAGATCCCGCAATTGCTAGCGTTAAGGTGATTATAAGCCGCTTCATCACTAACACCTGCAACAACGGCTATAGGGATGTGAGTAACCACAGCTCAGTAAGTTAGGATGGAGAACTTAAAACTATACCACAAACACAAACAAGGTCATCAACCAACTTATTAGGTGTAATGTATGTTCAAGCAAATACCATCGCACGGCATTGTCCGGCCCATCGTGAGATTAGAGAAATTGCGCTTGCTCTAATTCAGGTTGAGGAGTTTCTATTAATGCAATAGCTCAAGACCAAACCCAGGCTTGTGCAATAGAGACAGCGCTCCTCCTGTGACTACTTTCGAACCATTGACTTCACCCTTGCCGCGACCTCCTCACCTGTCATATAGTTCGACTAAGGATGAAAAAGGGACTTATTATGTAATCCAGCGTTATCCTTTTCGAAGGGGTTGGTATTTGGTCAGAGAATCCTAGGTTTCCCCTAATGGGTTGCTATGTAGGTCCAACTTATGATTACAGGTCGTGTATTTGATTAGGTTCAGTTTAGGATGATTAATCATTTTATATAATACAAGTCAGAACAACAAATAGAATCATAGCATTACTTATAATCAAGTACATGCACACAACTAACTATCTAACAAGCACAACCAAGTATAATCTCAAGCCTCTAAAATATAGCAACGTATTAATCCCAACTTACTTGGACTCCTTACTTGCTCACTCGAAATTCAACTTGCTCAGGCCATTGTCACTTATCCCTATAATACCAACGTTGTCTCAGTTTTCATATAACTGTTATAGATTAGTTTTTATCTTATAACACTTATTGTTATCTTTGGTTTAGGGTTTAATATGTCCAATTATCTAGGTTCTCAAATATTTTACAATTATTTTGGGTTTGGGGCTAGGTTTGAGTTCAGTTTTTGATTGATTTTTAAATTAGGTTCTAGTTTAATTTCTAAATATTGTTTTATACACGAACCTTAGAAACTTATTTCAACTCATAATGTGAAATTAATCACATTACTTCCAGATATCTTAAATATCATAATTACCCCAAGTCAATATTTTATTTTATCTGGTACACTTAAATCCTTATTAGTGTACTGAATTTACTCTTGATGTGAGAAATTTTTATATTTTTCATATAATTACATAAATTTAAGTTTTCTATCACATTTATTATATACTCCTATTATTTATGTAATATCAATTTTTATCCTAATATCTTCTATTTATTATATTTCCAATAATTACGTATTATGTATTATTACCTATTATGTACATAATACATATCTAATATTTCTATCATTTTAATTATCATCTCCCAATATCAATTAACATTTCAAAATGTCTAAATTCATTCCAAATCAGATTTTACACCTAATTATCCTAATTTACAAAATTAATTTAAAATGTACTATTTTTCTCTATTACTTATTTACTACATAATTACATTTAATACCCTAAAGGATAAAAATATCACACTTCATTAGATTTAAACATCTTAAATCATATAATGATTTATAAATCAGTAATTAACCATTTAATTACTTAATTAATAAAAAATAACCCATTTTATGCATTATTTTAAGGCCTAAAAATTATCTAAAAATTTCACAATTTAATTTTTCAAAAAGGGCTTCTTGGCACTATTCTATATCATCTAAGTAGTTTATACAAAAATTTTGGGTTTAAAACTACACTCCTAAGGTCATTTATTTCTAATCCTAAATATGCTTGGTTTTGTTTAATTTCTTAAGGACTATATATCGCGGGACATATTTTCATCAAAATAATATTTTTCATAAAACTAAATACAAAAATATTTCAAAATAAGAAGTTTCATAATTTTCTAAGAATATTTAATATTTTTACAAAATTAAACAAAATCAGATTGGAAATCGGACACACCTATATGTGTGGCTTCGACCACTGTCGGCTACCGTAGCCTTGTCGACTGGTCTGGGCACTGCCACCACCGTGTGGTGGTGGCGACGGCCGTTCACTCCTAGGTGCTCGTCGGGTTTGGGTTCCTCTCAATTTCACCTTTCTCTAATTTTCTAAAATTTCAGACATCCAAAATGAGCTTCTAAAAAATTTAGGGTATTTATAGAGATCTTGGGGAATTATTGTACATTAATTAAATAAGACAATTACTTAATCTCTACTTCTTTTTCATTATCTATTTGTTGCATTTTAATTGGTTGATTTTGTTTCTTCAATTCTAGATTGCCAAGACCACTTTCTGGAATTTTCCTCATTTTTTTTATTTTTATTTATTTTTTCTTAATTAATTATGAATTTTATTTAATTATTTGGCATATTTAGCATATTTTAAGTAATTACGCGTATTTCTAGCTGTATGTAAATTTGTATAAAGTATAAATAAATATTTCTAAATATTATTTAAGTCATTTTATAAGTTTTAGTGTACATATAATTTATCTTTAGTAATTTGTTAATTATCGGAATGCATTTTACGCATTTTCGATAAATAACGAGTAATATATTTAAAATTTAAAAATTTTATATTCTTTTATTTTATTACTTATTTCTTAAATCCTTTAGTCGATTAGAATCTCGAATAGTTAGTTGTAAGGCTTACAATGGTCATAGCCGTATCCTATAATAGACCCACAAACTATTGAAGAATAGATACAAGACCTTGCTGCCATTGTAGTTAATCTAGCTATTACTATACAAAGGGTTGTCGAGATTAGGCCACAAGAGAGAGTTATTGTTGAGCAGGGCAAAGAAGTGAGAGATAAGTTGAGAAGACAGATGGGTGAGAATTAAGTACTCGAGTTGGACAAAGTTGAGGAGTATGAAGAAGAGTAGGAAGAGTAGTATGATCGAGTCAAGGAGCATGAGTTTAGGGCTCTTAGGGAAGTCAAGTATCTCAAGGTGCAAATTCTAAGTTTTAATGGGTTTGGTCGTATTGATGACTATTGTAGACACTTTATTTTTGCCATTTTATTTTATCAAGCCAGAAATAATAAAAAAATGAAAATTGAAAAAAATAATAAAATAAAAAGTCCAATCATATCGAGTCAAGTCGAGTTGAGTCGTATAATAGTGAGTGCTTAATTTAATAAATTTTAAGTCATTAATGGATTAGGCTTCATTAGAATATTTTAGTCTAGTCCGATATAAAGTAGATTTTTTTTATCTAATTTACATTGGGCTAAAATAGACTTAAGATTTAGTAAGTAGGTTATTAGGCTAAATCAAGTTAGATTGAGTTGGACCCAAAAGATAGAAAGTCTTAAATAAAAATAGGGTTTCTAGAAATTAGGTCGAATCTCTAAAGAATCATTATCATATCTTTTGTATCTGGGGTTTATTAAGATCAAATCTATATTAAAAAAAAAATACAAGATTCAATCGTGGGTATTATAAATAGGAAATCGACGGTAAAGTTTAGGAGTTTTTCTTACAATCCCCAACGTACAATAGATATTCACCTACGCCCTTTCATTGCTGAACACATTCCTTCACTCACTTTACTCACCACCAACCTGTCTACATTCACTCATTGACCATCAACATTGCCTATACATAAAACACTCAACGCCATAGCACTCTCCATGACACAAGCACATGCTACACGCACATTCCTAGCCACAACTGACACAAACTCATCCTACACTTCACTCGCCAACTGCACGCACAGCTGACTTCATGATCACTACACTCCTCGACCTACAATTGCTTGACATGTCACTCTACTACATATAAAGAATACACACACTGCTTAACACTCACTGATCATGCTACAACAACACCTACACACATGATCACTTACTTGCTTGACATATACAACACATAATGCATACATCGCTAACACGCGCATTGATTGTACACATGGCTTACACTCATTGAACTTATACATCAAACATTGCTACACGTCATCCACACATGCTGCACTGCTATACAACTCATACATTGCATACACTGAGTAGCACACTGTCTAAGCATGACATACGTCGCATGTCATATACGATCCATTGCTACATACATACGATCACAACATGATCAAGACGAACACGTTGGTTATACGTGACTCGACTCGTTTAGGTTTTTATTTTATTAGTTAATTTAATTATTTATACCAATTTATTTTTTAAGTGCAAGTTTTTTTGTTATTTTTGAATCGTCATATTATTTGCTACATTTTTAGATAATTTGAATTTTTTTGATCATGTAGTTAAATTGCATTTTTTAGTTGAAAATTGCATATTTTTTAAATTACGTATCTTTTCTCTAAGATTTGTCGATACGTATTTAAATCGTATCTTGGCATATCTTGTATATAGAATTTAGAAAAGAGCTATTTTGATACGTAGTGAGTTTTTGATATAAGGCAAGTGCACCCATCAGTTTTAATATAGCGAATGTGAGTCCGAGTCAATCCTTCAGAGACTTCGAGTACTAATATTAACCTTAGCTTTATTATTTAACTAAAAAATTGTGATGAGTTGAATTAATTAAAAATACTAAAATTAACAAACTAACCTAATTATGAGACTTGATTAAGCAATTTAGAAAGCAATAAAATTAAGAACGACTTCAAGAAAGCAAACAACGTATTTAGGAATTATTTCCCCGTGTTTAACATATGACCACTTAAAATGTATTCAATTCAATCTCTATTATTCTTGATCGGATGGATTCACAATTAAAGTTAATACCTTTCTCAAGCATATTAACCCTAATCCTAAATTATTTACTGGAATCTCTTCACTTAGTAATATAATTTAGAATCTCATTAATATATAATGAATTCCCACACAAACGAACAACTTTCCGGAAGAAACATATATCTTATCTCTAAGTACACATGCAATTCTTTCTAATTATGTCAAGATCTCATTACACATGTAATTTCTTAATCATCATGCATAATATCATAGATTGATACTCTAGAAATATCAATTAACAATTAAATAACATAATTGAATCAAGAAAAGATAGAAACTTTATTGAAAATTATAAATCAATCTAATAGTCACATAAAACCCTAGGTTCCATAATCCTAAATACAAAAATCTTAAGCTATCATAATGAAACTAAAAATGAATTCCAACAAAATCAAGAAATAAAACATGAAAAACCCCTTTTGTTTTGATGAAAAATCTCTCCAATTTTGAAGTTGGGTGTTGCTTTCGCCTTTTTCTTCTCCTTCTCTTCAAGTCTCTTCACTGTTGAATGTCCTCCCCTCCTTTGCGAAACCCTAGTATGTCCTTTTATAATGTATTGTAAGGTTTCTGTTTTCATCACCAGACATGGCCTAAGATACAGTTATATCCCTAAGTCGTGTAACTTTCTAACCTTGGCAAATTTTCCTAGATGGACACAGCTTGTGGACACGACTGTGTCTTAGATTATGTAACTTCAAAACTTTATAACTCATTCATTTGAACTCCAAATTGAGTGAAACTTGATTCCTTTTCTTCGTTTTCAATCCAAGAGTACGTTCAAACCTTGAAATCAAATTTTACTCAATTAAGTATCAATTTCTTTAAAGAAAATCAAAGATGTAAGGGAAATACTATAAAATTACCATGTGAAATATGTTTAAAATAAAAGTTATCAGTTTTTTAAAAAAATAAGAAAAATCTTAATCGGAGTTTTTCAGAAAAAGAATTTAGTTAGTTAGGGTTTTCTTTGAGTCATGAAATTAGATTTTTAGGTTTTTTTTTTAATAATAATTAGTTAAATAAACGTAAATCTAGTTTGATTTTCAAAATAAAAATTCACCCATTGAATATTTTTATAAAAAAAGAACTATATTAGTTTGATCCCAATTAACGAGTACGTAGACACCTTTGAGACAATTTTATAAAAATAAAAAACATTTTTTCCTTTTTCTTCAGAAATTTGTAATAAAAAATTCATTTTAGTTATATTTTGCATATTTGTATATATTTTAGTATTTTTAGAAAAATTATAAAAATAAAGCCTATTGTTTTTTTAAATTTTTACATGGTGACTTAATCTTAATAGGTTAGCTCTTGAATTTAACTTTTTAGGTTAATTTTTATAAAAAATTAATTTTTTAAGAAAATTCATAGATTAGTAGGCAAATTAGGGATTTTCCACTTGAAAACCCTAATTTCATTTTTTACTAATTCAACTGGTTAGCGACTTCAATTTTTCTAAATATATATTTTTAAGAAAAGTGTTTTAACCCTTAAGTCGTTGGGGTTTTTACCCCAACCTAACGGCAAGCTTCGATGTAGCCCACTAGGTTTTTCTTTGGAAATCCTTAAAGCCATAGAGCTTAAGACCTATAGACCTTACTCTCCTGCATTATTCTTTTCGAAAAAGGGGTAGTTATTTTTAAATTATAAGAAAAACTCAATTATTTCACAGTTGATTTGCCTTTCTTTTTCAAAAAAAGGGAAATTAAAAATTAGTAACTCGTATATATAAGTATTTACAAGCTTCATTTCTTTTTAAATCTTATTTTGGATATATTTTTATATAAGGCTACTCTTCGACCGTAAGTTCATAATAGTTCCTATGATTTATTAGTTATCGACCCTTATTGCATTACATGCGTGTGTAGCGTACTGCATTTTTTTTTTTTGGATTTTATGTTTGTTTCTATTTAATCATTGTTATTTTATGTATCATTTGCATTTTGTTTCTACATTGTTCCTTAGTGAGTAAAAGGTTGCGTAATTTAAAAAAAATTGAAAATTTTTTGAAGAAGCTGCAAAATTATTAATATCGTATATAGCCTTTTTACATTTCTTAGTTTTGTTGTGAATAGTTTCATCGTTTCATGTTATATAAATATGGAAAGTTAGGGTATTGTCAATCCCGAGCCCATCCATGAGGTCCAGTTGGATAAGTACACTTTTCCTGAGGTTATATTGAAAGATTTGTTGAGTCAGCTTCCGCCCATTAAGCAAGATTACATTTGTAAGAAGATTGGGCTAGTCATATCTCTTATGTAGATCCAGCTTCATTGGCTTATAATTCAAGCCCTTATCCATTATTGGGATCCTACATGTGTTAATGCCTACTTTAGAAGAATACTCGCAATTACTTAGTGCTTTGCTTCTCAAAGCAAGCATAACCATCCTAGATCTCAGAGTCCAGCCGGAGAAAGCCTTCATGACCTTACTGGGAGTAAAAAAGGCAACCCTAGCATCATTCTTTTCTTTAGAGGGCAAGAAATGTCTTGGTATCTTAAGGCTAGTAGAATGGTTTTCAAGTCCAAACACTTATTAGAATTATAATTAGATCTTTTGTGGAGGATATGAATCATGAACTAAAAAGAGAGTAAATGCCTTTATTGTAGCAGTATTTAGGACAGTGTTATTTCTCCTAGTTATGGTCAAGTCCATTATAGGGTAACCAAGCTAGTAACCTAATTTTTAGCTAGTGAATCTTATATACTGGCGTTATTAATAGAGCAATTTAGGACACTTACCCACTTGAGGAAGTAGGGGCATGGGTATTTCACGGCCAACCCTTCAATCCTTATTGTATGGTTTCTCAATCGCAGATAAGGGTATAGAGAGAATCTTCTTAGAGCGTCCTTGACTAAAAACATGAATCTGATAGATGACTTTGCCGGTTACCTTAAGGTACCAGAAGAAGCTCAATTTAAAGGATAGGTATCAATCATAAGCAAGATGTAGCTAATGGATTTTATGTGGACAGCTAGGTAGAGCAACTACACTCGAGCCATCTTAGGGTGCTTCGATTATGCAGAGGTTCCTCTCATTGGTATTACGGGTTGTATAGGATATTTCCCAACTTGTGTCACCAGACAGTTGGGTCCCCTTCAAGAAATAGCATACAAAGATTCCTTAGACAATGTTACATTGAGTTATCAAGATCCTTGTTTACCTACTGCTACTTTGATTCAACGATTAATAAAACTCGTAAAGCTAAAGGTAGTCAATATAGGAACTTTGAGGGGTAAAGTTGGAGAATACCGGGCTACTAAGCAATTTATCTATGATTAGTTGGAGAAGACAAGAAAGATACAGTATGAAGCTCCAGACATATTCAAACATGAGCCAAAGCCAAAATATCTTTCACCTATCAAGTAGGCCTACTAAGATACCTTACAGGCCAGAGTTGAAGCCCAATTTCAAGAATGCAAAAGAATCATCAAAGAATTAAAGATGGAGAATGAGAGATTGCTGGAAGAGAATCAATTCTTGAGGAGTAAGATTCGAGAAAGAGATGTTACAGTCCAAAAGTTGATGAGAGAAGTCGATGAAGCCCGTCTTAGCTAGATCTGTCAACTTTTATAGATATAGGATTTGATTTTTTTTCTTCTTTTTAGAAAGATTAGTTAGGAGTTTATTTCTTTTTCTTTTGGTTTGTTGTATAGGTTGGATTTTGCGATTATTAATAAATTTGCAGCTTCATTAAATAAAAACCTTTATTGATTTTGCAGTCTTTTGCTCATTTTGTTTTCTTACTAGTTGCCTTTTAAATAAAAAAATGGAAAAAAATCAATCAAAACAAAAAAAAAAAAGGTAAAAATAAAAAATAAAAAAAATGGAAAAAAAGAGAAAAACAACAAAAAATTTTAGTTCACAAAGATGTCTAAAACTTGGGTTTTCATTAAGGATTTTAAAGATAATGCTTAAGCGAGCAGACTCGGTTAGAAGCTCGATATTCATTTGTTTAGAAGCAAGAATGTTAACTTAAGGTATTGGAAACATCAATCAAACCGAGCCCGACTCAAAGGTCACAATCTTAGAAGAAAACATGAACAAGATGGCTGAACAAATCCAGACTCTTACTTAGGCTATTAGAATTCTCAATGATAGGCAAGCATCTCAAGTCAACCTAAATTGGAATGCAGAAGCAACCCCTCCCCTTGAATTGGAAGATGCTGAATCAGCTCTTAATGCTAAGACATGGAGGAAGGAGATTGAGGAAAAATACCGTAGGATGGAAAATAAGTTTATGCAGAAGTTGACTAAGAAGATGAAAACCTTAGAAATGGTTAATAGGTTTGAACATATGTGAATGATCAATTTGCCGATGTACAAAGATGATGATTTTCCGAAAAAGTTTAAAATTCTGGAATTCGAGAAATATGATGGGACCGGTTGGTCGAAGCCCCACACTAGACTGTACATTAGAAAGATAGGAAAATATACGAAGTATGATAAGGTGATGGTCCAAACCTTTCAACATAGCTTGACTTGGCCTGCCTTAACTTAATATGCCCAATTGGACTTGAATGAGATAGATATATGGGATAAGTTAGCCCGAACTTTCTACAACTAATACATGTTCAATATTAAGGTATCCTCATCCAAGAGGGATTTGAATAATCTACAAAAGAAGGCCAACGAAAGCTTTAAGGAGTATGCTTAAAGATAGAGGGGCATGACAGCTAAGGTGACTCCACCCTTAACAAAAAAGGATTTGACTTTTTTCTTTATCAATATTCTTGGAAGCCCATATTACCAACATCTAGTAGGTCACCCTGCTTCTAACTTTGCAGAAATTGTAGCCTCAGGGTGCTGAATTGAGGAAGTTATCGCTACTGTAAGACTTCCTAATCCCCAAGCAACTGAGAAGAAGATGCCTTTCGCGAGATTTTTCAATAAGGCTAAAGAAGCTACTGTAAGTATTGTCAATACTAGCAACCTTATTAGGTTTACAGCCTTGATAGCCATGTCTAGAGGATATAATCCCACATCGAATTCGAGTAAGAATAATCGCCTACAAAGGAGACAGTTTACTCATATTCCCATTTCTTTAAGCTAGATTCTTACACAACTAAGGAAGGAGAATATCTTGACATTTGAAATACCGAAGGAGGGACAAAGACCGAAAGACTACAACCCGGAGCTCTGTTGTGACTATCATTTGGGGTAAGTAGGACATTTTACGGACCAATGTTGGAGACTCAAACATAAGATCTAGGATCTCACTGATGCTAAATTGGTTCAATTAGACTTCATTCAAACTCTTGCTCTCAACGTAAGTAATAATCCTTTACTGGATCATAGACGCTCAATCAACATGATAATCGCTGAAGTATTTGAATTAGGATAGTAGATTTTTGATGAGGTTAGCATGATTGAATTATCAAGATGGGGGGTACAGGGTTGCTTGGAATAACCTAAGCAATAGATTGGAATGTTCGAGCTTGGATATCAGCCCATTGAAGAGGAAATCCAAGAAATGAAGGCCAAAACTAAAGGCAAGAGAGGAGATCAGCTGTACCATTCTCATATGGATTTTTCAGACATTCGTTAGACATTCCCAATACTAGCACGTGTTCAAGAATCTGAAGTAGCCAGTTTATCTAAGGCTTTGGCTTAGCAATGCAACATCAGTCTAGATGAGAAGAAAGATATTGGCATCTCAGTTTCCTTCTACAACTTGTTTTCCATTCCGGTTAATAGGTCTCTTTAGAAAAGCAGTATTAGATCAATTAGCAGCATTCGATTCAATAATTAGTTCGATTAGTTAGGCCTATTCTTTCAGACAATTTAAATTCATTCAATAAAATTAGTTTCTTTTTTTCTTTCAATTCTTCTTTGTTATTTATTCGTTATCCTTTTGCCTTTTCCTTTACTCTTCAGATCCGATAAAAGTAATGAACATAATGGATATCTTGCACCTAAACAATGAAAGTACTAATATCACCTTTGGCGCTGCTGGGTCAGAAGTTGGAGATGATATTGAGACTCCAAGCAAAATACAAAAGAGTTGGCATCGATTTGAACAGGAGAGAGTGATTATTAATGAATTAATAGTTGTGATTAATTTGGGAATAGAAGAGAATCCATGAAACTTGAAAATTGGGGGTAATTTGGCAAATGATCAGAAATAGGAGTTGTCACAATTATTGTCAGAATACCTAGACATATTCACTTAGTCCAATGAAGACATGCCTGATTTAGATTCGTCCATAATAGTTCACAAGTTGCTAATAAGAGAAGATATTAAACTGAAAAGGCAAAAGCTTAGGCGGTTTAGGCTAGATATACTCCTTAAGATAAAAGAAGAAGTGAAGAAACTACTAGAAGTCGGATTCATAGAAGTGTCAAATTACTTCGAATGGGTAGCTAATGTGGTGCTAGTGTTGAAGAAAAATGGGAAAGTTAAGTTATCTATGATTTAAACCAGGTGACAACGTAGGATAACTTTCCTTTACTACACATTGATGTATTGGTGGACAGTGTGGCTGGAAATCATCTTTTCTCATTTATGGATGGTTTCTCGGGATATAATCAAATCAGGATGGCAAAAGAAGGTAAAATCAAAATCACTTTCGTTACTACTTAGGGAACGTTTTTTTATTGCATAATGCCTTTTGGGTTGAAGAACACTAAGGTAACTTATCAACGTGCTATGGTAGCTTTGTTTCATGACATGATGCGTCAGGAAATTGAATGTAGATGATATAATTGCCAAATCAAAGAAGGATGAGAATCGTGTTGATGTTTTGCGTATCTTGTATATAAAATTTAGAAAAAATCGATTTTGACATGTAGTAAGATTTAAAAAAAAAAATAAGAAAAATCTTAATTAGAGTTTTTTTTTTTTAAAAAAGAATTTAGTTAGTTAGGGTTTTCTTAGAGTCATGAAATTAGATTTTTAGGATTTTTTTTTAAATAATAAATGGTTAAATAAACGTAAATTTAGCTTGATTTTCAAACTAAAAATTCACCTACTAAATGTTTTTATGAAAAAGAACTATGTTGGTTTGATCTTGACTAGCAGGTACGTAGGTATCTTTAGGGTAACTGTATAAAAATTTTTTTTTTTCCTTTTTCTTGAGAAATTCGTAATAAAAAATACTACAAAAAATTCATTTTAATTATATTTTGCTTATTTGTATATATTTTAGTATTTTTAGAAAAATTATAAAAATAAAACCCATTTTTTTTTTTTTACTTTTACATGGTGACTTAGTCTTAATAGGTTAGCCCTCGAACTTAGTTTTTCAGCTTATTTTTTTATAAATTAATTTTTTTAAGAAAAATCGTATATTAGTGGCTAAATTAGGGTTTTCCCACTCGAAAACCTAATTTCATTTTTTACCAATTCAATTGGTTGGTGACTTCAATTGTTTTAAATATTTTTTTAAAAAACATTTTTTCGAGTAATTTATATTAAGCAGGTTGGGTTTAATATAAGTTAAATTAAGGAAAATGAAATAGGGTTTGACAACTGCTTGGATTGGGAGGAAAATATTAAAAAGATATTTGACTTTTATAATTATGAAGATGTTGTTATATTCAAGTGATTGCGTTAGAATTTTCTAGGTATATGGTAATGTGGTGGAAAAAGTTGTAAAATGTACGTCAAAGAACTTGACGTGAAGTCCGAATATAGAATGGGATGAAGAGAGTATAAAGGAGCAAGTTTGTTCCAGAACATTAAGAAGAAGACACTTTCCGACATCTCCAAGACTTAAAACAAGGTAACAGATCAGTAGATGAGTACGTCCGAGAATTTCAGTTACTGATGATTAGATGTACTGTTTAAGAACCCGAGACATGAACTATAGCATGCTTCATTTCTGGGCTTAGAACTAAAATTGGTAATCTAGTGGAATTACAGAGGCTTAGGACTCTAGATGAGACTATTCGAGTAGCATAAAGGGTCGAAAGGGTGAGGTGGAACCAGATCAGTTGAGTGCCGAGTAGCCAACCTAGCTTACTGAGCATAATTGGTATGTCAAGCTCAATTCAATTCTGAGGTGGACCGCTAAGGTTAGATGTCGAGTAGACTTGATGATGGTTAAAGCAAAAGTAAGGTCAAGGAGTTCGAGATTAAGAAGGACAAAGGTTAGAGCTCAAGGGAAAAGGCTCGAGAGATCAAGTGTTTCAAGTGCCTTGGTTTTGGATACCTAACTAATCAGTGCTCGAACAGATATGTCAAGATCATCAAGGGAGACAAGCCTTAATTTGAAGTGGAGAGTGCTAGTGAAGGAGAAGATGAAGTAGGAGTTAATTAGTTGCTGGAAGAATTCCAAGAAGATTCTGATGTCATGACCCCACCTGAAATAGGACTTGAATATTGTTTTGTCGTATGACGATCTTTCAGTACCTTTGTGTTTGACAAGAATGAGCAGAAGGAGAACCACTTCCATACAAATTGCCAAATGAATGCGTAACTTTGTGCATAATCATTGATGGAGGGAGTTGTACCAATGTAATAGCATAGGGAGTAGTTAAAGCCCTGAAATTGCTAACTTACCCATACCTTAAGTCGTACAAGATTCATTGGCTAAATGAGAAGGGAGGTCTACTTGTTTCCAAGCAAGTTAAAGTATTGATTATTGTTGGTGACAGATACACGGTCGAGGTGCAATGCGACGTCCTATCCACGTGTGCCTCACATATCATACTTAGCTGACCCTAGCTATTTGATTTGAAAGTGTTGCATGATGGATATAGGAACACTTATATGTTCCACAACGATGAGAAGAAAGTTATATTGACCCCAATGAACCCTAAGGAAGTGCAAGAGTTGCAAGAGAAGATTACTCGATCACTACATTGGAAGTCCTTAGTGATTTCTCGAGCTCAATTTTCTAAAGATGCCAAGATGGAAGAATGTGTGCTCTTATTATTCAAGAAACTTCTAGAGTTGAGAGGTTAGAACTTTACCTATCGAGGTGTAGACTTTACTATAGGAGTATGCCGACCCATTTCCTGTAGAGATGCTGAGAGGTTTACCACTAATTAGAGGTATTGAACATTGTATTGACCTTTAACTTGAAGCTGCTTTGCCTAACCAACCTGCCTATAGGCTCAACCTTGAGCAAGCTGCCAAGATAAAGAAACAAGTTGATGAGTTGATTGACCGTGGATATGTTTAAGAAAGCATGAACCCTTGTGTTGTGTCAATTGTCTTGGTGTCGAAAAAAGATGGCTCATGGAGAATGTGTATCGATAGCCAAGTAGTCAATAAAATCATCGTCAAGTACTGATATCCAATTTCATGGTTAGATGATATGTTCGATGAGTTGCATGGTGCCCGAGTCTTTTTGAAGATTGATCTTAAGACTGGCTACTATCAAATATGAATGAGACCTAGACATGAATGGAAGACTACTTTTAAAACAAAGGATGGTTTGTTTAAATGGATGGTGATGTTGTTTGGTCTAACAAAAGCGTTGAGTACCTTTATGTGACTCATGAACCATGTTTTGAGAACATTGATTGGTAAGTATGTTGATCGAATACTTTGATGATATATTGGTATATAGTGTCGACCTTATCTCCTATGTCGTGCACTTAAAATCGAGTGTTCAAGGTATTATTGGTGACTATAGTAGTGGTGCTCAACTTAGTTGTGGTCGCAATAGTAGTAACACTTTAGGGTCAGTTGATAACAAACTCAACAAACTCACTAACCTTGTTGAGAGTTTAGTCATTGCAATGTAAGTTAATAGGCAACAATCCTAGGGCATGCCATGGCGCAACCCATCTGAAAATGTTTTAGAGAGAGGCTATGGCTAAGGTAGCTGAACCAACCGCCCAACGAGTTGCAGGAGTCGTAGACTGAGTTGCTAGATGAAGGTTAGAGTTGGAAGAGATAGAAGAAGAAGATGAGGAGTAGATGTAGGGACTGATGAAGGGGAAGGAGAAGGGGTTGAGTACTATTAAGCATAAGAGTGGGGACACCAAGCTCTTCGAAGACTTGACAGTGTTAAGGTCTAAATTTCACCCTTCGGTAGAAGTAGAGATGTAAATGAATATTTGGAGTGAGAAGAGAAGGTTGAGAAGGTGTTTGATTCTTATGGATATACAAATGCTATCAAGGTTCAACTTGTTGCACTGGAATTTATAGGGTATGCTACTATGTGGTGGAAAAACTTGAATGCAGCTATAGCAATGGATGGAAGACAAGGTGTCAGAACTTAGGATGACATGAAGAGGTTGTTGAGGGGTAGATTTATGCTCGAGACTCATTTGTCGGATACATTTGTAAGGTTGTAGGAACTTCGCTAAGGAGGTCAATTTTTTGATTATGTGAGAGAGTTTCAGATGCTTATGATCCGAGCCGACGTGGAAGAATCGGAGGCTTGTACTGTATTGAGGTTCATTTCTAGACTCAAATATGATATTCGCAATATTAAGGAAGTATAGAGGTTTTATGTCTTGGGTGAGGTAATTAAGATAGCATAGAAGGTCTAAAAATAGAGAAAAAGTGCTTCAAGTTGACCTAGACCAACATTTTCTCGAGCCTTTGTTCTGTATTGACTTATTCAAGCTGAGCTAAAGAAGCCATAGAGAAATGATTGACCTGACGATAGCCAAGTAAGCTAACCAAGCCAAATTGAGGCTAGATCGACCTCGAGAACATATGAAAGAGGGTAGACCTTTGAACGAAAGACCAACAAGGTGAAATGTTTTAAATACTTAGGCTTTAGACACATGGCTGCTAAGTGTCTGAATTGACATGTCATGGTACTTCGAGGAGCTGTAGTGGATAACACCAATGAGAGCGAGCCCGAGGAGGAGAAGAATGATAGAAAGATTAAAGCTGAGGATGAAGAGAAGACTTGTGTCTATGCTGACGGGAGAAGTAATGACCCTAATATTAGGATGAGTACTGAGTTCCTTACCAAAATCTAAAGAAAACTAGAGAGAAAATTTATTCCATACTAAGTGCACCATCTAAGGATAGTTGTGCACCATCATAGTGGATGGAGGAAGCTGTACTAACGTAGTTGCACAGTCCTTCGTATAGAGTTTAGGTCTACTAACCTCTAAGCATCTTTGATCTTATAAGCTACATTAACTTCATGATAAGAGTACTTTGCATGTGACTAAATAGATAACTGTGCTATTCAGTGTTTGGAATGTGTACAAGGATAAAGTAGTATGTGATGTCGTCCCTATGGGGGCTTCACATCTGTTGCTTGGATGACCTTGGTTGTTTGACTGATGAATTACTCATGATAGGTACAAGAACAACTATGCCTTTGTTAAGGATGGAAAGGAGATTGTGTTGCAACCTATGACCCCATCCCAAGTAAATGAGACCTATAATTAGCTCACTTAGCAAGTGAGAAGAAGGCCTTAATGATGAGTTGAAGAGAACTTCAAGCTACTAAGAAAGTCGATGAGCTTATGTTTTTATTGCTTAGAAGATTGTTGGAGATGAGAGATCTAAAAGATGTTTTGGATGAAATTTAAAGGCTGATTAAAGAGTTTTCCGACTTGTTTCCTAAGGAACTACCTAAAGTATTACCTCTAGTTCAAGGTATAGAGCACTGCATTAATCTGCAACTAGGCGTTACCCTATCGAACAAACTTATATATAGAATAAACCTTGAGCAGGTTGTTGAGATGAAAAGATAGGTGGATGATCTCATAGAGCAAGGATATGTGAGAGAAAGAGTATAAACCCTTGTGTTGTACCAACTTTGCTTGTCCTAAAGAAAAGGGGTTCATGGCGTAAGTGTATTGACAACTGAGCAATTAATCGTATCACTATCAAGTACAGATACTCAATACCGAGACCCGATGATATGTAAGATGAGCTTCATAGTGACAAAATATTTTCGAAGATTAATCCGTGAAGTGGCTACCATCAAATTCACATGAGACCAAGTGATAAATTGGAAAATTGCCTTTAAGATGAGGCATAATCTCTATAAATGGTTGGTTATACCGTTTGGACTTACCAATGCTCTAAGCACATTCATACAATTAATGAACCATGTGATGCGCCCTCTAATAAGAAGATGTGTGGTTATGTACTTCAATGATATACTGGTATACAGTATTGACCTGAACAACCATGTTTAACGTCTCCAAGCAGTTTTTGACATCCTACGAGCCAAGAAGTTACATGGGAATTTGAAGAAGTGTACATTTTACCAAGATGAAGTGAGTTTTCTTAGGTTTGTATTGTTAGGGGAAGGAATTCGAGTAAATGAGGAAAAGATCCAAGCTGATGAGGAAAAGATTTGAGTTGTTTGGGAGTGGCTAACGTTGAAGAATGTTACTGAAGTTAAAAGTTTTCATAGCCTAGCTTCCTTTTATAGGCAATTCATTAAAAACTTCAGTACCATAGCTGCTCCCTTGACCGAGCTAACAAAGAAGAGTAATGGGTTTAGATGGAGCAACTGAGTTAAATAAAACTTTAGGGAGATGAATGAAAAGCTCACATCTTCCCTTCTCCTATCATTACAAAATTTTGACAAACCCTTTGCACTAAAATGTGATGCGTTAGGCATTGGAATTGGCATTATCTTAATGCAAGAAGAACGACCTGTCGCCTACCACAATAAGAAGTTTAGTAGTGCTGCCCCGAATTATTTTGTGTACGAGAAAGAGTTATACTCTCTTTTTCGAGCACTTACTGTCTGGCAATATTACATATTGCCATGGGAGTTTATTATTTACACTGATCATGAATCATTGAAGCATCTTAGAAGCTAAGACAAACTGTCAAAGAGACAAACTAAGTAGCTAGAGTTTATGGAGGGTTTCTCTATGTGATTCGGCACAAGAAAGGAAGCGCTAACATAGTCGTCGATGCTTTGTCTCATCGGTAAACCTTACTGACTACTTTGCAGATAAAGTTACCGAGATTTTCACTTATCACCAAGCAATATGCTTATGATCCTCATTTTGGTCCCATTCTTGAGTAGTACCGAAAAGGAGTTGTTGTTGGAGGATATTATCTTAGGGATGGATGTTTATTCAAGGACTGAAGGTTGTGTATACCAAACTGTTCCACACGTGAGCTATTGGTAAAGGAGGCTCATAGTGGTGGATTAGTTGGTCATTTCGAAGAGACTAAAATAGCCAATTTGTTGAAAGAAAACTTTTACTAGCTTAGTTTAGTTAAGGACATCCATAAGGTAGTTGGAAGTTACAGGGTATGCAAAAGAGCTAAGGAGAAAAGAGAACCTCATTGAGAGTGTAAGCCTCTACCAACACACACCTTACCTTAGGCCAACCTTAATAGGGATCAAGGACCAATTATACGCTCCTAAGCCCGAGGGCTCTCTCAAGTGGTTCGCAGAGTTGTCGGAGGTGAGTTAAGTGCCAAGGAGTAATGCTTACCCCAATTTAATCTACTAAGCTACTTTGCTCTCCACGCTATATAAGATGTTACCAAGGTGATCAACTAGTAAGCTGAACTGAACCCTCCACTAAACCATAGTCTAAGTGCCAAATTTGAGTACAACAATCTCCATTATGCCGAGGCCGACCAAGATTGTCAAGAACCAACCCTTTGAGGCCAACCCAAGATAAGCCATCCCTAAACCACCACAGTCCAACCCTTTTTGACGGCGAACAAGCCTGAATAGAAGCCTACCCTTGCTTAGACCATAATATTGTTAGAATCACAATAAAAATGCGCACGCATCGTCCTTACTAACAACCATACTATCTTTTCTAACAAATGACGTTCACTGCACACGATTTCGTGTCTCCCTATATAGTAATTTGATTTTATTTAGCAAATAGGAATTCATTTTTGTAATTATCTATAATATAGAACTTATCTTAACATGGTACTATAAATAGTCACATAATGTAATATTTGCAAGAAGATATATAGAAGAATACACTGGACTTTTTACCTTATCTTGAGCTAAGTGTCCTCTTACGCTTGAGTTACTTTTATCTAGCCCATTTAAGTATGGACTAGTGGCGAGTGACCTTCGGCCACACTTATGCGATATATCAAGTGTGACCTGAGCTCATGTGAGTTGTTAGTGCATCGTATCAAGTGTCGGTGCACGAAAACCCCTGCTTTCCCTCAACTATTATTTACTTTTCAAGCCATCTTGCGGCTTGGACCTACCCCCTTTGGTTACGCGTGATATTGGGTTTATCTGTTCATCCACAAGTCCGTATCATCTTAATATTAGAGCTTGGCTACGTTCGAAGCTAGATTCTGCTACTATATTCTTTTAACAGTTTGTCATTGCTTTCGTATGATAATGGTTCTATTGTTATCTTTAAAGTTTAGTAGTGAAAAGAGTTTTGTACTTTGTTTTCCCCTATTTTTGATATGCCAAAACATAGTGTAGTTAACTGTGTATTTGTTGGGAAATTGTCATTGTGAAGTAAACATTAATGTTGGATTTAAGTATGCAAAGGACATTGGGAAACTAAGAAAGTGGTACTCAATATGGTTTAGGATAAGAATGAAGCTTCTAACCTCAGTCAGTAGGTGACCGCTTGGATAGGCATACCGATTTGGTAGCTAATCTATTGATTGTCATCTAAGAAGATAGACAACGAGCTAGAAACAGCCTCACGAGGGAACGTGAACAGCAAGGTTAAGGTAATGGTCAGCTTGGCTAAGATAACGCCTTAGCTTGACCACCCTGAGCCGAAGGAATTGGTAGGGATGCTAGATGAAGACTAGCGCTTGAAGAGATTGAAGAGGAAGCAAAAGGAGGTGACGAGGCAAAAGAGTGCTATGAACCTGAGGAAAGGAATGTATGAGCCCTTAGAGTTGAGGGATTGAGGATATGTATTTCGAGTTTCTCTAGAAGTGGTGATGTTGGGGACTACCTAGATTGGGTGGATCAAATTGAAAAGCAATTTGAATGCTACGAACTACTCGAAAATGCAAAGATTAGGCTAGTTGTGTTGGAGTTCACTAGCTATGCTACCTTATGGTGGAAGAACCTATAAGCCACCAAAAGAAGGTAAGAGAGCGAGAGATTAGGAGTTAGAACGAAATGAAGAGAGTTACGCGAATGAGGTTTATGTCGAGCTATTATCTATAGGATACCTTTAAGAGATTGGAGAATTGAGATAAGGAGGATCGAGTGTGGATACTTACATTAAGGAGTTTTAAATGCTAATGATCCAGTGCGAAGTTGTAGAGCCAGAAGACTGAACTGTATCTCAATTCATTGGCAGATTGAAGTATGAGACTAGGGATGTCTTGGAAACCCTGGATGTTAGAACGCTCGATGATGCAATCTGAACCACCCAAAGGATACAAAAGGCACCAAATAGGAAGATTCTGACCACTCGTCAACTGTCTTGGTAGTAGCCGACCTGTTCCGAGTAGACTTATGTGAACAGAACTAAGTAAGGTTAGTGAGACCCGACCTGCTCAGACTACCTGAGAAGAGGAGAAGGAACCTTCGAGGAAGTTTGAGAAAGGCCAGAGTTTAGGGAGGAAGACTAGTGAAATCAAGTGTTTCAAATGCCAAGGCTTTGGACACATGGCCGTTCAATGTTCGAACAGGCGAACAATGGTGATCAGAGGCGAGGCGCCGACCGTTAAGGTTGATAGTACTGATGAGGAAGTAGAGGAGTTAAAGGAGGGTGGACAAGCTAAGTTGTTTGAGGAGGAAGTTATCTACAGCGAGGAAGACAAATTCATGCCGATCGCTTTAGTGTTGAGGAGGACAATGAGTATCAGTCCTGTGCCTGAAGACCAGCAAAGAGAAAATCTCTTCCATAGTGGGTGCAAGGTAAACGAATCACTATGCATGCTGCTCGTTGACAATAGGAGCTGTACCAATGCGACCTCTACATTTATGATTTAGCAGTTGAAATTACTGATCATACGCCACCCGAAACCTTACAAGCTTCATTGGCTTAGCGATAAGGGAGCCCTACAAGTGAACAAATAAGTGTTTGTGCTGATCTGTATAGGCAGGTATCGAGATGAATTGCTTTGTGATGTGTTGCCCATGAGTACGTCCCACCTTTTACTTGGACAACCATGGATGTTTGACTAAGTAGTTATATATGACGGCAAGAGAAACATATGTTCAGTGGACCATGAAAGGAGAAGGTTGAAATTAAGTCCCATGATTGCTGAGCAAGTAAAAATCATGTAGTCTTAGCTTAGCTGAACCCTGAAGAAAGAGGCTTTAGTACTAACCTAAGTCGAACTAAAAAGAGAAATGGAGCTGGAGGGACCGACTTATCTACTTGTTAGGAGGCTTCTAAAGATGAGACCTGGGGAGGAAGAGCTACTGATCGAAGTAAAAGCCTTACTAGAGAACTTTGCCGACCTGTTTCTGGAGGAGTTACTAAAGGGTCTACCCCCAATCTGAGGTGTCGAGTATACAAATGACCTATAGCCAGGAGCTACATTGCCGAACAAGCTTGCCCATAAGCTGAACCTTGAATAGGCTGTTAAGCTACAGAGGTAAGTAGACGATCTCTTAGAGAAAGGGTATGTGTGCGAGTCCTTAAGCCATTGTGTTGTACCGACCTTGTTAGTGCCGAAGAAGGATGGTTCTCGGAGGATGTGTGTGGATAGCCGAGCCATCAATCAAATCACCATCAAGTACAGGTATCTCATACCTAGGCTTGATATACCTGTACTTGATGATATGCTAGATAAGTTAAGTGGAGCAAGGGTGTTCTCCAAGATCAATCTCAAATCTAGATACCATCAGATCCGAATGTGTCAAGGAGATGAGTGGAAAACTGCATTTAAGACATGACATGGTTTATATGAGTGGCTTATAATGCCATTTAGACTATCCAATGCGCCGAGCACATTCATGGGACTTATGAATCATGTGCTTAGAGAATTATTGGGAAAGTTTGTCGGGGTTTATTTTGACGACATTCTGGTGTACAGTCCTGACCTAGAAACGTACGAGATCATCTCTAACAAGTGCTTGTAAAACTCTGAGCTGAACAACTTTATGCCAATCTGAAGAAGTGTGACTTTTGTTGTTCTGAGGTGATCTTCTTAGGATTTATTGTAAGCAAAGGTAGCATCCGAGTAGATGAAGAGAAGATAAAAGCGATCATAGAATGACCTAAGCCAACTTGTTCTGCTGATGTGAGAAGTTTCCACGGCCTGGCGTCGTTCTATCGCCAATTCATCAGGAACTTCAATACGATTGTGGCCCTACTCACTAAACTCTCAAAGAAGAATGTTGAATTTAGATGGGGTAAGAAAGAGAGGAGGAGTTTTGAGGAAGTGAAAGAGAGGCTAACTACAGCCCCTGTCTTAGCTTTACCGAGCTTTGACAAGATATTTGAAGTAGAGTGTGATACGTCTAGACTAGGTATAGGTGTTGTGCTGATGTAAGAAGGTTGATTTATCGCTTACTTCAGTGAGAAACTTTAAGGAGCCACATTCAACTACTCCATCTACGACAAGGAGTTCTACTCCTTAATCTGAGCCTTAACGGTGTAGCAACATTATTTGCTGCCCAAGGAATTTGTGATCTACACTGATTATGAATTCTTGATATAGCTGAAGAGCCAACCAAAGTTGTCTAGGAGACAAGCCAAGTGGGTTGAATTCATGGAGGGTTTTTTTATGTTATAAAATACAAAAACGGAAAGAATAATGTAGTGGTCAATGTCCTATCGAGACGACATACCCTCCTAACTGAACTGCAGATGAGGTTACTTGGTTTTTCAACTATCAAGAATTTGTATGTTGATGACCTACACTTTGGTTCTATCTATGCTTGTTGTGAGGAAGGACGGACACTAGACGACTATCATAAGGAGGATAGATACTTATTCAGGAAGAGGAGGCTATGTATCTTAACTTGTTTTACACGAAAACTGCTAGTGCACGAAGCACATGGAGGGGGATTAACAGGACACTTTGGCCAGCGCCAAACTTATGAGGTATTATCCTCCATATTTTTTTGGCCAAGGATAAAGAGAGATGTCTAGTCTATGCTAGAAAGGTGTGCGACCTGTCGAAAAGCAAAGAGTTGAGCTGAATAAGGATACGACCAACCCTTGCTGACCCCGACCAAACCATGGTCCGAGTTGAGTATGGACTTCATATTAGGATTACCGAGGACGTCCTGAGGGAAGGACTCCATCATGGTGGCTATGGATCAATTTAGTAAGATGGCACATTTCGTGCCTTATTCCAAAACTAACAACGCTTCGGCTATTTCTTTTCTTTTCTTACAGAAAGTAATCAAGTTGCACAGAATTCCTAGGACTATTGTTTCAAACTGAGACCCTAAGTTCATGAGCTACTTTTAGAAGACGTTATGGAGGCAGATGGGAACCAAGTTGCTGTACAGTACGTCTTGCTACCTACAGACCGATGGACAGATTGAAGTTGTCAAAAGAACCATGGGAACTTTGCTGTGAGTTGTTGTCGGACGAAACATGGCCAATTAGGATCTGTGCTTACCGATTATTGAGTTCGCATACAACAAGACTGCCCATAACGTAACAAGTACGTCTCCATTTAAGGTCGCCTATGGGTTCAACCCTGAACTGCCATTGGACCAAGCACTTTAGCCAATGCTTGATGAAGACTGGCTAGCCATTGAGAAAGTTGAGGTCATCAAAGCTATGCATTAGAAGGTTGTAGAGCAATTGGGTTGAGCTACTATTAAGCTTAAGAAATGAAGCCGAAGACGGAGGAAGAGGGAATTTTGATCAGGCGATTTGGTCTAGATACACTTTAGTAAGGATCGATTCCCAAACTTAAGGAAGAGCAAGTTGTCTCCCAAAGCTGACAGACCTTTTAGAGTGCTTGAAAAGACTAATCTAACGTCTATAGGATTGAATTACTTAAAGGATATGGAGCCTTAGACTCCTTCAACATTATCGATCTCTAACCTTACATTCTTGAGGAAGAACAACTAGGAACCGAACCGGATTTGATCCCAAATCTCAAACAACTCGGAGGGGACAATAAGGATCAAGGACCAAGGACCAATTACATGCTCCCGAGCCTGAGGGCTCTCTTAAGTGGTTCGCTGAGCTATCCAAGGTGAGTTAAGCGCCAAAGAGCAGTGCTTACCCCAGTCCAATCTGCCAAGCTACTTTGCTCTCCATGCTATCCAAGATGTTGCCGAGGTGATTAACCAACAAGTCGAGCCGAATCCTCCACTAAACCATAGTCCATGTGCTAAATTTGAGTATAGCAATGTCTACCATGCCGAGGCTGACCATGACCCTCCGAAGCCAACCCTCCGAAGCCAACCCAAGATGAGCCATCTTTGAACCAACTACAGTCCAACCCTTCTGATGCCGAACAGGCCTAAACAGAGGCTCACCCCTGCTCAGACCACAATAATGTCAGAATCACAGTAAAAACGTATGTGCACTATCCTTATTGACAAACGACATTCATTGCGTACGATTTCATATCTCCCTGTATAGTAATTTCCTTTTTATTTAGCAAATATGAATTCATTTTTGTAATTATTTGTAACATAGAACTTGCCTTAACAGGGTACTATAAATAGTCACATAATGTAATAGCCGTAAGAAGATATATAGAAGAATATATTAGATTTTTTACCTTCTCTTGAGCTAAGTGTCCTCTTACTCTTGAGCTACTCTTATTTAGCCCATTCGAGCATGGATTAGTGGCAAGTGACCTCTGGCTACACTTGTATGTCATATCAAGTGTGACCTGAGCTTGTGTAAGACATTGGTGCATCATATCCAACATCAATGCATGGGAACCCCTGCTCTCCTTAGACTATCATTTACTTTTCAGGCCATTTTGCGACTTGGACCCACCCTCTTTGGTTAAGTATGATATTGGTTTTGTGTGTTCATCTACTAGTTCATATCAAACCTCAGCATGGTTTTTATCCTATGGTTACCCTAGACATCTGGAGGAAAAGATTCAGTCTTCATTAGTAGTGAACCACTTTAGTAAAATGGCATACTTCATCTCATGTCATTGAACTAATGATGCTTTATACATTGCCGATCTATTTATGCAGGAAGTAGTCTAACCATACGGAGTGCTAAAAATTATTATTTTAGATTTAGACACAAAGTTTTTGAGCTATTTTTGGAAGACTATTTGGAGAAGATTTGGAACTAAACTTGTGTTCAGCCCTAGTAGCCACCCCTAGACTAATGGCCAAACTAAAGTGGTCAATAAGATGCTAGACAATTTACTCAAACCTGTTGCGAGAAAGAACTTGAAGGATTGGGATCTGTGTTTACAAATTGTAAAGTTTGCATACAATCGAACCATTTACAGTATTACTAGAAAGACCCCATTTGAGGTTGTTTATGGCCTCAACCCCACTATCCCCGTAGATCCAATCAGTACCCCTGCAGCTATTGAAGAAAGTCAATCTGAAGTCAATCAAGCCTAAGAATTGCAAAAGCTACACCAAACTATGACAAGGAAGATTGCTAAGTTTAATTAGAGACAATAAGAGATTGGTAATCGATGCTGTCGAGTTGTTTCTTTCAAGCTAGGAGACTTAGTATAGATTCACCTTAGCTGAGAATGATTCCTACACTTGAGACAGAACAAGCTATCCCCTCGAGCTGATGGTCCATTCAAGATCTTGAAGAAAATTAACAGTAATGCTTACAAGATTGAGTTACCAGATGACTGTAATGTTTCCTCCACTTTTAATGTGTCTAACTTGATTCCCCACCAATAAGAAGAAGAAGACCCCATAAATGCCTTAGAAGAACAAGAATCAGAAACTACTTTAGATTTGAGGATAAATCATTCCGACCCCCAAGTAGATGATAGGAATCAACCTCCTAGACTGATCATACGTAACTGAGCTAGAGGACTTTAGGGACTTACCTAGAGAATATTATCTTGAAGTCTCATCTAAGATGGGAATTCCTACCCTGACCTCTATGTTTCCTACTACTGCTGAGCTAATTACCGAGTTGTTACTTGTGCCAGACTTGTCGAACAGTTGTGCCATAGTACAACATCTGAGCAAATACCCTTCAAAGACTATCCAAGATGAGCTCTCAAGCAGTCCACTAACATTTGACTCTAGCCCAAGTTGAGTGCTCTCTAGCAAATGACTAACTGAGCATTGACTTGATCCGGATTAGGTTGGCTCCTGATTGCAAACTCCTTTTTTTCATTTCGTCTAATTTATACTATAATTCAGAGCGACCAGCCACCATACGACACATGTCTTCTAACATAACATTCTCAAAGGATTCTTTACTTTTCCGTATAGAATATTCTTTATCTCTTTTACTCTTTTTAGTATTATTTATATATCCCAATTGTAAATTACCCTTTTGTCTTTTCCATGTATGCTTGTAATCTTAATGGGGCTAGTATAAATACTTCATTTGTTGTACGTAGACACATCTTCTTTTTGATCATTAGAATATAAAAGTTTCCTTTTGAGCAACCTTAGTGTTCAAATTTACCCTTAACTCTTATTTATTCCCTTTAGCAAAGAGTAGTGGCGAGTGATCCAATAGTTTGGACCGATATGTCATATCCGATGAATTGTAGGCTGAGTAGGATCGATCGGTGTATTGTATTTAATTGGTAGCTGCTTAGACTTTGTTAGCTTTTCTTTTGTTTTCTTTTGATTCATTTACGTTATGGTGCTCTTCTGTATGTTTGACCTTAGGATGCATCACTTAGCTAACCACTTTAGTGAGAATAGAATGGCAAAGTTGCTGAAAGAACATTTTTATTGGCTTGGGATGATAAAGGATGTACTCCAAGTACTTGAACGATGTGAGGTTTGCAAACTTGTTAAGGGAAGGAAGGGGTTGTATGGAGAGTATACACCTCTACCTACACTTGAACAACCATTGACCGATCTAAGCAAAGATTTCATGCTTGGCCTAATAGAAATTGACTTTCGACAATCTCCCAGCTAAGGTTGACCTATCCTAAGCCAACGTCGGCTAGCCGGAATCAGATGCCAACTTATTCTAACCCAAGGTCAAATTGTTCAAGGCCGAGGTTGAATAGCTTTTGCTGAGGCCAAAAGGAAGAAAAGTAGCCACTTAGTGTTAGGTTTGTTGTCTACCATCTGCCGAGAAGTCGAGAGACCATACGATCGAGGACTTAAGGCTAAAGAGTGTTGATTAATTGTAGTACTTAGTAATTATGGGTTGACCTTTTGGGAGTCTTGGCCAATTACTGCAAGACTTCAAGGACCCCTCCTCGGATTCGGACATCCAACTGCCAACCCCGTCCAGTTTGGATCCTGCTCTTTCTTAGCCAGGCTAAATGACTGTACGCTAACTTCTTCCATTAAATGTACAGTTTTGTATTCTTATGAATATTTTCCTTATTTTAATTATGGGCTCATTTCTTAGGGTTTAAGGCCTTGTACATTATTTACATTTTTGCCATTAGGGTTTTAGGACTTGTTATAATTAACAACATTTGTAATTAGTAGACATACAGATAAAAAAAATTACATAGCGAAGAATATACCCACACTTGGAACTTTCCTCTTTTCAAGCAAAGTTATTCTTGAGTTCTTAGAGCTAGCATTGCTGGATTACTAAGTGTTGACAAACTCTCTAATCCTTCCTGCGTTCTTATTAATCTTGTTCCTAAGATTGTGGCGAACCCCTTACATTTAACCTCTCATTTGAAACTTGGGTGACATTTAGAGTTCGTGAGTCATATCGAACCTTATGTCGAGATCATCTCTTGATTGTGTTTATGTCTTGGTATGTGATATCCATACACATACACATTCACCTTCAAAACCACTCATTTTACTTCTTATTCTTTACACCCATTCGGGTCCCCGAATACCCATTTTGGTTTTCAACTTTGTTGCTGCATTACAGCTTACCTAGAACATCGAGAAGACATAATTCTATTATGGTGGTGGTTGATCGATTCGCTAAGATGAGTCACTTTATTCCATGCCATAAAACTAATTATGTTTTATTTGTTGTTAACCTCTTTTTTGTAGATCTTGCGGTTGCAAGGAGTATCAAGGAGTATTGTGTCTGATCATGATTTGAAGTTCATGAACTTCTTTTGGAGAGCCTTATGGAAGAAGCTTATCACTAAGCTCATGTTTAGACTTCATGCCACTTGTAGACAAACACCTAGATAAGAGTTGTAAACAGAACAATCGACAAGCTCTTTCGAGTTACTGTTGGGAAGAATCTATATGATTGGGATCTATGCCTACCCATCATCGAGTTTGCTTACAACCGCACCACTCGTAGCTCGACAGGAAGGTTACCTTTTGAGGTTATCTATGGACTTAACTCAAAATTACCCTTGGATATGGTTATTAGCCTAACTTATCAAAGAGAAAGTCAATTTGGCCTATAACATGTCAAGGAGTTCTGGAAATTGCATCAGAAGGTTTTAAAGCAACTAGCTAAGATTATGGCTTGATAGAAGGATTAGGGAGGCTAAGGAAGGAGGTGAGTCGTTTACAAGCCAAGAGACCTTATTTGGATCCACCTTAGTAAGGAGAGTTTCCTAGGGAAGAGGATGAACAAGTTATCCCCTAGGTAGGATGGACCTTTTAAGATCCTTTGGTGTGTTAATGATAGCACCTATGAGCCTAAGCTACCAGAAGAATACGAAGTATCTTCTACTTTCAATGTAGCCGACCTAGGGCCCTATGTGCTTGAAGAAGAAGAAGACCAAGATTTAAGAGAAAATCTTCAATCTTAGGGAATTAATGGATTGCCGAACTCTAGCTTCCTCATTAGTGTACGCCTCTGAAGCCTACAGTCTCTCTTGAGGAGGATACTCTCATGTCAGCCTGTCAAGGACAAGCACTAGTATACGAAAGGACAGTGGGCAAATTCCTTGAGGTCTTAGCTTGGACGCCTTCTTCTCTGCATGGACACTTACCTAGTCACCGACTTGCTTAATGCCAAGGCTGAACTGTTGAATGACGAGATCGAGGTGACTGTGCATCAAGCCTAACTCTAATCTACAGACATTATAAGTATCTAGGCCGAAGCCTTGACATGCCAAGCTCTACTTATTTAGCCTACTAAACAATAGCATCCTTCTTTCATCTAGACAGTTCTAAATACCATCCATCTACAGTAACCATAACTTCATCGCAGCTCAACTACTACATCCCAAGAATCATCAATTTGAACCCATTGACAGGTCACCACCTATTCTTACTTTTTTAACATTTGTATTATATTCTCTTTTAGTCATTTGTCCTATTTACTCTTTTTGTACATTCTATGAATCTCCTTCTTCATTGTTTTTTATGTAATTTTCTTTATTTATATTATTGCCTTAAAGGACCTATTGTAAATAGTCATTTTATTGTAGCCGCAAGGCATCTTACATCATTTTAAATATTGAATATATTTGTTCTTGTAAGATATCCCTCTCCAAGTATAATTTCTTCTTATGCTTTTATCTAATTTTGTCGAATAGCTCTAAATTAGCTGTGAGTGGACGTTAACATTAATTTGTGAGTTATATCAAGTAAAGTGTTAAGTTGTGTTATATCGGTTGATGCATCATATCCTCCAAGTAGCTCCACGGAAGCTACTATGTTTGCCAATCATTCCATCTTAGTTTTCTTCAATATCTCAAAGAACTTATTCAATTATTATCATCGACGGTAAGCCTTAGTAATTATTGAGCTCTTAGACACATCAATAATGCATTTAATGGAGTTTTTTAGTTGTAGGGGAGTGGTGGTGGTGGTGGTGTTTGGCTTAGGGCTTGCGACTGTAGCATGTATGTGTTTGTAAGTAGCGGTTTTGTACGTGTGGTGCACATGTGTTGGATGTCTGCTGTTGTTGTTGTGTTGGGGATCGAGAATGAGGAAACAGGTCGTAGGCGTGGAGCTGTAATGCTTGAGTGTGTGTTTAGGTGCATGGATAGTCTGTACTAGGTAGTTGTAGAGCACAGTTGGGGTTGTTATACTGTATTTTTGTAGGAAGGAGATAAGGCGTTTGCTGTTGTTGGGTCAGGTTGGCTGATAGTATGAAGTTGGGATTAGATTTTGTTGTGTTTGGGTAGCTTAGCTGATTGGGTCGCACATTAGAGACTAGGTCGTTGAATTGTGTATGTGATGTGTTTTATGTTAAGTTTGATTGGGGATTGATGCTCGTGTGGATTGTGTTTCAGTGTTGAATCTGTCTATCTGATGTTGAGCGAACTTCCTTTTATAAATTTTCATTTCAAATCAAATTTGAAGCTCAAGATCAACATGTATCAACCGTGGATGCAGCTCATATCTTTTTAGTTTTATCAAATCTTTATTAGATGGATGTTACTATGAATCTTTCAATGATCTAGTAGTTTTAACAATGATTTATTAAGGACTCAACAAAATCCATATAAAATCATTCCTTAGCCAACATTCTTCACTAAAAGTAGAAGGTTTATTCCCTTATGGATAACATTAACTGAAAAAAAAAAAAGAAAAAAGAAGAAGAAGAAGATCCCGCTCTATTTTTTCAACGTTTTTATTTATTTCTCTTCCAAAAACCTTATGCAAACATGATGCAAATGATCCGTTAAAATGGGGTTTACAGCTAAAACTAAAAGGTTAACCGGGTTAAGAAATGTTGTAAGCCTGGCGATTTATTTTAGAGAAAAGACTTGGTTTTGAAAACTTACTTTTTAGATTTTGGAAATTTTTTAGGCTTATTTTTTTTTTTAATTTACCAATTTGGGTTAGATTTTTGTTTTGTTCTTCTTTCTAAATCGACAATCATCAGTTTTATGATAATTTAATACATTATTGCAAATCCTATGCAAATGCATGATGCAAACTGCGTGGATTCTATAGGCTTTTTAATTCTATAGCCTCCAAGTTTTACAAAAACAGTTCCCTTGGCTATATTGAAGAGTGGAGCGAGAGCCTATCGCGACAGTGTAATGGCATACACCACGACAACCAAATGGCTGTATGATGATTTACTTCTAAGGCGGCCTGGTTCAAGTATATTTTTGCACAATTAGATGAGGGCTGTTATAATTTGTGGAGGTGATTCATATCAATCGAAACGAACCAGTTTTTTAGGTTTTATCTAAGTGGGGTTTTTTATTAAAAAAAAAAATAACCAACATTCTATAATTGATCGAATTATAATCTCCCTAAAGGAAGATTTTTATCGCTAGGATTTTTTTTGTCGATTTCATCTGGTTAATAAATCCAAATTCATTAGATTTTATCAGTTTAATGTTAATCTCGTTGTTACATTGCGCTAGTGTTGATTAAAGTATGTATAATAAAATCAAAACTGGAAAAGAAAAATCGTTCCAATATATCTCCAATATCGGCGGGTGGCAGATAGAATGAGGCGAGAAGATGATGTAAAGTTCCAGGCGAGTGTGACGGCGTGTCTATGGCACATGCAAAAGAGAAAATAAGAAGGGGGTCCTAAGGCACCTCAGGGCATTCGAACCCCATTCTTTTACGCTCCCTAACAAGTGCTGAAGCCAAAGTCATGGGCCATGGCTTATTTCCGAAAAATGAATTCTTTATATATTTAGGCTTTCGAAACTGGGCCAATTGAAGGTCCGAAACCAACTTTTAGGGCGAATATGGGCCCGAGTCTAATGGTTTTAGAAAATTACTTTTGTTTTTTTTTTTTTCCTTAGGAAATAAAAAGCCTGTAAGAATAGATTTTTAAAATTGAACCAATTTTCAGAAAATTTTGAACCCCAACTCTTTGGTATCCAATTTACACCAAAAAAAAAAAAAAAAAAAATTTGCATTAGACAATTGATTTTAGTTCAAAATAAGCGTCATACTTTAGTCTTGTTTTATGTTTTTAAGAACGAGCAAGTGAGATCAATACCAAAAAAATTGATAAAAATGAGTGTTGTTTAGAAAAAAAAAAAAAAAAGTTTGTCAAATCATATATGTGTATTTTGATTCTAAAAAATATACTTGACTTGAAAAAATCATTTTTTACCCAAGGAATTATGTCTCACTAGCAGAAGAATTGTTTTGTTTTTATGTTGAATTTTTAGTTTCCTATTTCTTTTTTATTTTTCTTTTTCCTTTTTGGTTTTTTCCTTTTCCTTGCTTTTTAGGTTTCCTAAGTGAAAATTTTTTATCCTTTATCTTTTATTTTTTCTTCATTTTGTTGACTAGGAAAGCTAATGGAGGAAAAAGAAGAAGAAGAAGAAGAAATGGGTCAAAAATGAGGTATTTACTCTAAATCTCTTTCTAGCTTCGTTTTCTTCTTATGCTCATAGCATCCAAATAATAACCTTAAGTAGTGCATCCCATGCTTCATAGGGGAAACCTTAATCATAGCTACTATCACAGTATCTAATTTGCATTTTCTTTTGCTATGTAACAAGCACTAAAATTATTTTAAAAGGTAAAGAGAGGATTGTTCCCTTTGCCTAATGAGATTGAACTACTAAATCACCTCAAATTATATGACTTCACTTATTGGCAAGAAGCCTACAATTTCCTATTGCTACTAAATCATCTCAAATTATATGACTTCTCTTATTGGCAAGAAGCCTACAATTTCCTATTGCAAAATACCAAGGGTAGATGAAATAGCAAGAGAGAATGGAAAACTAATATAGAAAAACGAGAAGGTTGTGGTACAAGTCTTAGTAAAATTAGGCTTCATTTGGGATAAGAGGATGGTTATACCAAGATTGTAATAGTTCGAGAATTTGCCATCCTTGAGATAAGGATCTTTTAGGATCCCTTCTTTATTAGATGAACAATGATGAAAATTTTAACATTTTAAAATTGTTTGTGGTATATTATAGAAAAATCTTATTTTAATATTATCCATGTGGAACTATCATTTTTATTCGAGTTGATGCGATAAATCATCATATGACAATCTTCCTTTAATTTTGGATACATATCTTTGATATCAAATGATTCTCTCTCTCTCTCTCTCTCTCTTCCCCTTCCTCCTATTTACTCATCCCTTTAGCTTTTTGTTTCCGTATATCTCATTTTAACAATCTCTAAAGATACGACATGATTAACAAAAACATGCAATAGATAAGGTTAACAGTTAACACATTAAATCTAAGTAATTAATCTAACAAAATCACAATGATAGCTTGAACTCAATTTGAGCACGTGTTTGACTAAGAGATTGACTTGCTGATTCATAAACTTGAACTAGATTATGCGAACAGATCTAAACTATTCATGGGGCTAGAATAATTCTAGAAGAAAAATAATAATAAAAAAAAGCATAATAAAAAGGAAATTGAAAATTGAGATAAATTCCATATGAATTAGGCAAAATTATTTCTCATTTATAGTATTTACGGCATGTTTAATTAGGTGAATGAAAATTCCCATTCTTCCTTTATTCCTTATCACCATGTTTAGTTGATTTTTTGCCTTTGTAATGCCCATTACCAGGTAATGTTGATTTCTTAAAATTAAGGAATAGAGATTCTTAGAAATTTGTTATGAATGGCAATTCTAAGGTAAATATTTAACTTTCTCCCTATAATACCCTCATATAAACTAAAAGAATTACACAAATTTATCCTTAATTAAAACATCAACACACTCCCATCTTCTCTGTAGCACATCGAGAGCCTTGTTTTGTCTTCTTTTGTAAATCTTACACACTTCCCATGCATGTGATGTAATAAGGGGGAAAAGCTCAAATTTAGCTTCTATACCTCTTTCATCTATCTTGCTTCAGAACTAACTTATCCTTGTGCCTGCTATGCTTCTTACTCACGTTGTGCTTTGTAACTTATTCTTACTTGCCCTAGCTTCCATCAATCTTGCCATGCTTTGTCCATGTGCTCATGTCGGAACCTTGCCATGGTGTAAGGGCAGGTATAGTTTCGTTTGGCATGGTTCACCCCCCTTTATCGAAACCATATTGAACATAATATAACGGTTTATTTATTTATTTTTTAAATCCAATCTAACTATATAGTTTGGTTTGTAAATTTTTTGAATTTAATTAAAACCAGTTTGGTTTGATTTAAATTGTGTATAAAATCTTAACAAACTTAACTTGATTGAACAAGGATAAGAGACTTTATTCCAATAAATAAACAACAAGGAGTGAGAAGTAAAGCTACCTATAAAAAAATAATACGAAGAAATCAAAAGATAAACACTAAAGATTGGAAAAGAAATGAAAGATACGTAAAAAGCACTAAGATGAGATGCTTGATTTGAAAACATATAAGAAAATGACAATTTAGAAAAAGGAAATTTCTAAATGTAAAATTTCAGATAAAACTCGCTCAACATAATATAGTTTTTGGATTGTTAATACTAGTGCTTCTGACTATATGCCACTATTTAAATCCTTACTATTTGATGTGCAAACTTTGTCATAACCTATTTCAGTTAGCTTACCTAATGGATGGTTAAAGTCAGTACAAATTGTAGGTTTTGTTTACATAAATAAGAGTCTTATCCTTTGAAATATCCTTTACTTACCAAACTTCTAATATAATCTTTTGTCTATCCATCGCATTCTTAAGGACAATAATCTGATTGCTACAATTAATTCCACTTGTTTCATTTTCTAAGACCTTCAAAATAAAGAAATTGTTTTAGCTAAGGCATGTGATGGATTGTATGTTTTGCTTTCATAGAACAAATTAGGTTCTTTTATTGATACTGTGTCTTTTGTTAGTCATACTTGTAATAAGGAGTCAAATATTCATTTACTCCATTCTCATTTTAGGCATTTATCCCTTTCCAAACTTTGACATTTGGTTGATTGTAAACACTTGGATCCATCCAAGTTCTTTTGTGATATTTGTATTCAAGCTAAAATTCATCAATTACCATTTGTAAGAAGTGCTAATCATTTAATTTAGCCTTTTTCTTTAATACACATTGATGTTTAGGAGCCTTAATCATGTCCTTCTTTATTTAGAGCTAAATTTTTTCTTACAATATTGGATGATTGTACTTGTTCGGCGTGGAAATCTTAGTTAAACACCAAGTCTCAAGTGGTTGTTTGCCTTGATAAATTTTTGAAGATGGTTGAAAATCAGTTTGGCACTAGGCTAAAAGCAATAAGATCAAATAATGGATTAGAGTTTCTATCCTATAATTACTAATCACTTTTTCATGATTTAGGCATAATTCATCAAAAAACCATGACCTAAACCCCTTAACAAAATGGCTGAGTGGAAAGAAAACATCGACATCTCATTAAAACAGCATGTGCTCTTCGTTTGTATGCTAACCCACCTAAAACTTTCTAAGGAGAGTGTGGTCTCACAGCTACATACCTTATTAATTTGATGCTTACATCCAAACTTAAGTGGAAGTCACCATATGAACTTTTTCATACACATAAACCTTCATTCACATACTTGAGAATCATGAGTTGCTTATGTTATATTGTTGATCATTCTTGAAAAAGAGACAGGTTTGATTCTAAGGGAATAAAATGTATCTTTTTAGGATACCCTTTTGGACACAAGGCTTATAAGGTCTATGATATGGAGTCAAGACAAATACAAATGAGTAGAGATGTCATTTTTTGTAAGAATGTTTTTCCTTTTAAAGATTTAGCTCTTATTGTTAATACATTTGATTCCTCTTATCCTTCTATTGTTCCTTTACATCTTTCATTGGCTTCTCATGATCTGCATAATTTTTCTTCTAGTGACATTGCTCATAAATAAGTAGATGCTTCTTTTGATTATACAGTCGATCACTCTAATTTTGTTCTTTCTATGCCTCCTGTTGTTGATTAGTCTATAGTAGATAATTCTAAAACTAGTCCTTTTGATCATATTTCCATTACCACCCATTTGTGTAAATCCACTCAAGATTGTACACCATCTGTTTGGTTGAAAGATTATATACTTTCCTTACATATACACTCAGTTGATGTACTTCATAGTTTATATACTTATTCTTATCTACTCTTTGATTCATCCACTTTTTTTTTTTTTGCCTTTCCACCATATTACACTTCTTCTTTTGCATAAGTTTTAGCAATAAAAGAACCTTTTTCTTATGCTCAAGGCTCTAAAACACCTGAATGGATTGATGTTATGAATAAGGAACTTAAACCTCTTGAACTCAATGATACTTAGGAAGTTACTGATTTACCTGTAGGTAAGAAAGCTATAGGCTACAAGTGGGTCTATAAAATAAAATATAAACTAGATGGTAGTATTGAGCACTTTAAAGCTCAATTAATGGCTAAAGGATACACATAATTAGATGGTATTGATTATCATGATACCTTCTCCTTTGTAGCTAAATTAGACACTGTTCAAATCTTGATTACTTTGGTTGTTGCATATAGTTGGCCTCTTTTGCAAGTAGATATGCTTTCTTATATAGTTTTTTAGATGAGGAGATATATATGTTACCATGTCTAAGTTATTTTAAAGTAAGGCCTAATAAAGTTTGTTGATTTAAATGGTCTTTATATGGCCTAAAGTAAACTTCTAGGCAATGGAATCATGAGATTTCATAGTTTTCTATCAAACATAGGTTTCTCCAATCTATGAGCGATCCTTCTCTATTTACTTTTCAAAACAATGGTGTCTTTTTAGTTGTTTTGTTATATGTAGATGATATGTTACTCTCTGGTACTTGTGTTGAGTCTCCTAATGCTTTGAAGCATGTGTTGGATCAATAGTTTACTATTAAAGATCTTGGTTTTGCCCACTTTTTCTTAGGGCTTGAATTGTGTCAAATAGCTACTAGTACATTTCACAACTAACGGAAGTTTGTACTTGATCTTTTAGATGATGTTGACCTCATTAGTTGTTGTCCTATTTCTCTACCATTGCCATCCGGTTTGCCTTTACATAAGGATCATGGTGATCTTTTAGATGATCCTCTTTCTTACAAGTATATTGTTGGGCATTTGTTGTATCTATCATTGACAAGACCTAATCTAAGTTTTGCAGTGAATAAGCTTGGTCACTTTGTTTTTGCTCCTCATCAGCCTCATATGCAAGTTGTGGTTCATTTGCTTAAATATTTGAAGGGTAGCTCTGGTCTTGGTTTATATTATCCTAGAAATAATCCTTTCACTCTTCATCGTTATGCAGATGCTGATTAGGCTTCTTCTTCTTTCGACTACAAGTCTATTTCTAGTTATTGCATAATGTTGGGCAATGCTGTTGTTCTTTGGAAGTCCAAGAAGTAATCTACTGTTAGCAGTTCATCCATTGAGGCAGAATATGGAAGTGTCACTACCGTTGTTAAAGATCTTTTTTACACTACATACATCTTGTGTGATCTTTAAGTTCCTATTTCGCTTCCCATCAATGTCTTTGGTGATAATAAGTCAACTACTTTAATAGCCAAGAATCCATGTTTACACAATAGGACTAAAAATATAGATGTAGATGTTCATTTCATTAGGGAAAATGTTACTTGTGGGTTTAATTCTTTGGTTCACATTAGCTCTTCTGGACAATTGGCTTATTGTTTTACTAAGCTTAGTCCAGTCATTGACTTGTCTACTGCTATTTCCAAGTTAGGGCTTTGGGAGGTTAGGGGTAGGGTATGGGGTAAGGGGTGGGGTGCTATATTACTCTGTATTGTACTTTATAATTTCGAGCTGGTTTTAGTTAGTAGATTGTTAGTGTTATTAGTTGGTTGTACACATCAGCTGTTGACTTGTTGTATATATAGTGACTTTGTATAGTTTAGTAAATTAAGAAGTTAAGAGAGAGAAATCATCCTTTTATCTTTGATATCTCCTCGAGTATTCTCTGAATAGCAGATATTCATCAACATCCAGTGAATTCTTCAATGAAGGAAACTTGACTAAATGAAACTTCGTATAATGCTAATATTTGATCCCGGCAATTTTTAAACTAAGAAAAGCACCCACATGTTTTATAATAGTGTGTTTTTTCTTAATCATTTTATGCCAATGTGGATAAAAACCTTGTCCCAAAACGAGGTAGTTCTTTATATTTTCTTAAAATTTTAGGAATTTCTTTCTATTTTTTCCACTATTCTGGGGATTACCTTTTAAAAATAGGGGCCCTACTGAATATTATGTCTATGTAGTTTCGTAAAGTTTTTAAGATTTTGAGCTGCCACCGTAATGTACTATAAGAAATATTACCCAACTCGATAGCTAAAAAGTACAATACTATTAATTATCAATGGGTCGGTAGGTTCAGCCGAAACAAGTATCGACATTAATTAGTGAAAAATCTTGCGAAAATTCACAAATCCCATGTGACAAACAACGTGAACTAATATAGTCCTAGGTCCTAAGATTAACATGCAGGATGATATTAATAATCTTCCCACGATACTGAATACAGCACTTGAACATCCTAGCTATACTGAGAAAGACATGCATTATGTATTCAACACATTGAAATATAAGCAATTTGTTACAACAAAGTGTAAATACTTTTGATACTCAAAATAATAAAATTAAAAAAAAAAAGTATGAAACTTTTACCTGCCAATGAAGGGACCGTACGCCACTTTCCTTCTCCATGTTTTTCTACACACTAAATGAGGAAATGGTTTTCGGACAAAGATTCAATAAACTAACGTATATGGATAGATGGTATAAAAAAGTATTAATGATATTTTAATATAGAAAATAAAAGTGATAATGGATGACTTTTTAAGAGAACTACTATTTATATTTTATAAAAAATATCACAAGTTAAAAATTTATTATTTATTATTATTAATTAATTTATATGGCATATAATACCATTAAATCCGTTTTGCTGTCCTCTTCTTGTGTCCATACAACACTCCCCATTTTGTACACCGTAATAACCTCATACGGTCATACCAATACTTTTCGACGATGCTCCGATCTATCCAAAGTTGCGATATTTATACAGGGTTATTCGCTTGTGAAGATGGCAGTTCAACAGAGATGTAACCAGAGTGGATCTACGATGATCGACGCACTTTCTACGAATGACCTGACAGCATGTGTGAATTCAATCGAACGTCATTAGTTAGCTCAGCTGAAATTGTCAGACATCATGTGTAGTGTAAATAGTGGTCGCGGGGCATGAAGAAGTGAAAAGTTACAGGTTTACTATAATAAGTGTGTATGTATGTGTGAACATTTCTAACTAGGAAGAAGCCCCAAAAGATGTCCCCATGATGAGACAAGTATTGTTTTTTATTTATTTATTTTTGGGTTAGAGTGACGCTGTTGTCCTATTTGGTAGTGTACTTAAATTTTTACCTTCGCTGTTCTTGGAAAGGCTTTTGGAGCAGCTTGCCATTTTCAGCTTATGCATTCGATCGGTTTCAATGGTCCGTCTTCTTATAGTTTCAGACAATCTTCATTAATATATGCTGGCATCGATGGTTGGTATGTTTGAGCTGATTATAGTTGTGTGGTACAAATTTGGGTGGGAGAAGCATTTATTAAGCCAGTCCAATCCAAATGAAAGAATAAATTGTACTTCCCACGAGAAAATTTCTATTTGTAACCGAAAATAAATTTTTTAAAATATTTTAGATAAAGTTATAAATTTAATGGTTGAGATTGTATCGATTTTTGAATTATTAAATGATATTATTTTAATATTATTTTTTTTCTTATAATATTAATAATTGATTACATATATTTACATTTTAAGAGAATAACTTTAAGAAAATAGTTTTAGATATCTAAATTTTTTACGGCTAATGTATGAGTGTAACATTTACGAGTCTACTCGGAAATCTAAGTGGAAATTGATGGGGCATGAATTATCATATAGTTGATAAAAATAAATCTACTAATATTTGAAATTATTCATGATGCAACACAAAATTGTCATTGAATATCTAAATATATATCTTTTTTTAGAAGTGTTTAATTGCGTGATTTTAAAGATGAGGGAACTTAGTGCATATTAAGTAAATATAAGTGGTTGTATTTGTAATTTACTCACTATTTTAAGAACCTTTTGGAAATGTGATCCATTTTCTATATATTTTCACGTTTAGTTATCTTTAGTTCAAATAAATTGTTGTGATAGACGTCAAGAAGATTTTTGCCGAAAGATAGCACCGATAGAATTATTGTTGAACATTTATCACTCTTTAATATACTTTAATCCATTCATTTCCAAAACATTAGGTTAGGCTTTCGTTTCATTTTTTAGTACCATAAATCATTTCCCAAATTTTAATATTGTCATACCTCTTTATGGTAGATTAACTTTAAGAACGTGTAGGAAATATAGTGCATTTAATAGTATCATAAATGTGTTTATGGCCATTAAATTACTATTAGGATAATGAAATTAATATACATATACATTAATATTTGGGGAAATTGTAAATAATCCATCTAAACTTTCACTTATGTATAAATTAACCTTCTGAATTTTTAAAATATGGTTTTTAATCTTCAAAATTTTGATAAATTTATAATACAAAGGATATATATTTTTTCTAGTTAAAAAAAATTATACTATGAGTAAAATTTAAGAGGTTTTAAAATACATTTTGATAAGTTTAAGATATATTTATACATAAAAATCAAAGTTTAAGAAAATTATTTTCAGCCAATTTATCAAAATTTATAGGATTAAGAATCACATTTTAAAAATTCATGAAATCAATTTATATTTAAATCAAAATCTAGAGGAATTATTTGTATTTTCTCCTTAATATTTTATTGGACTGTTATTAGTACGATAAATGTCCATCTAACAATTCAATTTAAGATCTGTGCCAGTAACTTCATCACCCTTACTATAAGAATAAAGGGAACCACCTCTTTTGTTTGTTGAGTTCAAACTATTATATCATCTCAAATTATTTGATTTCGTAATATATTATTGTACTTGACCTTCTTAGTTGCCTTGAAAAATGAGTTATGATTGAATTTTTCGTCCCCTTTCAAAAGTTGGCTCTCTAGACTTTAACTTAGTGAGTTAAAACGGACCAATATTATAAACTAAGTTAGCTCACCGAGTGAAAAAAGAAAATTAAATTGTAAAATGTAAACAGCAATCGAGCAAACTCTAAAGCCTAAACCGAAAAAATCCCGAGTCGTCTATTCCTCTCTCCGCCTCTCTTTCGGTTCGCAACAGTGTATAGCACACGTGCCCTCTCAACTCTCAACTCCCAACTCTCGATCTCGCCTCTTCTCGGCCTCTCCCTTAAGCCTCTCCTTAGTCTGCACTCTTGTTGCTTTCGTCCTTCGTCATCTCTCTCGCTCGGTCACATCTGGCTTAACCACTCGTCAATCGACACTATCTTATCTTTCTCACTCATCAGGGAAGCCCAATCCCAATCCTCTAGTGTCCTCTCACAGACCATACACGTCATGCCTCCTTGGTTGTCTCATCTCGTTTAGTCCAGCGCAATCAGACTTAGTTTGATAAAGTCGGTCGAACTGACCTAATCATAGTTATTTTGCGTTGATTTGACCCCAAGAAACCGTATAGGTGAAGACCTGCTTAGACTCGATCAACCAGGACCGGATGATCCGAACTGTTTTTCTTTTCTGTTTTTTTGAACGTATATCAGATCCGAAGTGGTTGAATGGCCATAATTTCCTCGAATTTTTTGGGAAATAGTGAAACTAAGAAAAGTGAGATAATTATTATTACATAAAAGGCAAAATAGAAAATACTACTTACTAAATATAAACATAAAAAAAGTTTTTAAGTTCTAAAACTAAGTTGTCTCCTCTCGCTTGGTCCCATTAGAGATACAAAGAATGGTTCACAAGGTTTGGGATATCAAACCATTATATTTCATTTCAAGTTCATGATTTATTCAGATATGTAACTTACCGTATTATATTTCTTATCTCCATTGGAGTCGGTGTGGAACTTGTTTCGGCATATGATTTAATTGAATGTAATATCTTACAAACATATATAAATGATATTTATTAAATTTTGATGACCCCACTAATTCCAAACCAGTCCAACCTGGTTTCACCTTTAATCATTAATCTCTAATCTCTCGTCTTGGTCGATATTCAGTACAGGTTCGACTAGGTTGCAATTTACTCTCTCTCTTCAAATTTTAGACGAGGGTTTTACTTTGGATTTTCTTCGCCCTGTTTGGTTTCAAAGAAAGCAAATGTTTCAGAGGGGACGGTAATTATTGTATAATGAAAGGACTAGCTAGTCGTACTCATGACTGCCCCCCAAACCTTCTTAAGTATCCTCATGTGATATATCACCACCCATATACTTCTAGCCAGAACTTTTCCTTCAAAATTCCACTGAAGTTTTCGTTTTTAATCTTTTAAAACATCTAGGAAAACAAAAAAAAAAAAAAAAAAAAAGAAAATAAAAGAAAAGAAAACGTCTAAAACTTAAAGTTTGTCTCTTTTTGCTTGATTTGTGAGGAGGCCATTCTTTATATTTTATTAGGTTGCATACTTATGTTTATGACTTATTTTCATGGGATCGATTTGCGGATGGTATTGAGATACGTCATCAAATGATGATTTAAAAACAAGTCTCTGATTTAGACCGTCGAATTAATTTATGAATTAATCTCCACTATCAATTCTCCATTGCCATATTTTCTTTAAAATCTCCACCGTCAGATCTTTTCAAATCAACAAATGGTGACCTATTCCAATAATTTCCCATCAGTCTGCTTCCGTGTGGTTTAAGTGGCAGTATCTGGATGGAAGAAATGGCTATAATGCGCAAAAAGAAATGTTACGGACTAAAGAAGCAGTTTGCAGTGCCATACATGACTATAAGTCTATAATGTGTTAATGAAAATGATTTTACCGAACTCTAATTATATATCTCTTGCAAATAATTGCCTTGTGGATCCCAAGTTTTGTTAACATCAAGTTTGTTCATTGGACATCATTGTTAAGCCCTCATCGCACATCAATATTAAATCTTCTTCATCGGCTACACATAAAATACTACTACTCCCAGATGAGAGCTGCAAAGGGCAGGTTTGTATGGAAGTGAATGAACGGTGGACCAGACATAGAGCTGCGAAATGAAAAGGAAACAAACAAGTTCTCAGTGGACGATGGGAAAGACCAAAGCAAGGCTGGGTAAAAGTTAATTGTGATGGAGGAAAGGCATCATTCCATGGTAAAGCGAGGATAGGCGTGGTTTGCAGAAATGCAGATGGATAAGTTATGGGAGGATCTTGGAAGCAAGTAAAAGTAGACTCACTATTGGATGTCGAGCTTCAAGCCATTAAGGAGGGAATTGAACTACAGTTGCAAATGGGAATGGACTAAATTATTATTGAAATCGATTCACAACAAGCCCTTGAGTAGATTAAGAACTCGAGCATAGACCCTAAACTTAGCCATCTTGCTTTACACGAGTGTAGATAAGCTTCTAATTGTATCCCTAATTTATCTTTCTACAGGGTCAACCATGAAGCTAATAAGGCAGCAGACCATTAATAAAAAAAAAAAGGAATGGATTCACCACAAGCTACTTCCTCTCGTGATTATGTTCCTATGCTTATTTTTGCTATTGTCTCTAAAGAACTTGTTTATAGTTTTGATGTTTTGGATGTGTTACCCAGGGTTATGCCCCATGACGTTGGCTAAGCTGTTGTTTCTTTTCTTTTAAGAAAGACCTGGTTATAAGTGTGTTATTTTAATGAAGTATTTTCTTATCAAGAAAAAAAAGAAAAGAAAAGAAAAGAAAATTTCTTTACATATATTTTTATATAATCATTTAATCTAAATATTATTATCATGGTAAAAACTGAGACGAGATAATTTTCTTTAACGAGTATATTTACACTTTTATTTATCTCTTCCATTTTTTATAGTGGCTTACCAAATTGAATTTTGTCAACCTTTTTATAGACATTTAACATGACTTTTCAATTAATTCCTTCTACAAATTTTATTTATAATTAAATTATCATTTGAATATTTGAATTTGAATTACAAGTCAACTTGTGCTATATTTACAATGAGAATTATTATTGCGGCAATTATAGATATGATTGTAAAGATTATGGATAAGAATTTGGAATATTATTAATGGAGAAATGGCACATACGACGCATTGCCAATGGTAGTAGATCAATGACACCATGAAAATGGAGAATATAAAAAGGGAAAAACCATAACTATATATAGTAGATTGGTTGCTAGTTTTAGTGACAGCAGGAGTTTGGAATACTATACATTGACGACGGTACATGATCCAACAAAAATTAAAGAAAATATTAAGATTCAAGAACGCAATTGAAATACCGGAGAGACATTATAACTAATTATGCATTTATTAAAAATTATTGCCAATTATTTCACATTTAATAGTAAATAAATTAAAAGAAAGCTCATAAGGAACTACTCCAAAGATCCATGTCCAAAATCAAGTCATCCCAATCAGAGATATTGTTGTTGTCGTTAACCCTAACATCCTCAAAGTGGAAATCCATCGAGAAATCCCCAACCATTCCTTGTTCCAACTCTGTGCAAGGAGTTACATTATTGTTCTCTTCTTGAGCATGGAGGATTTGGTGTTCTTGGTCTTGCCCTTGTCCTTGTTTATTACAAATCCATGGTGTTGGTCGACTAATTTCTTCGGACAACGATAAATATTGCTCACAATTTAGTACCTCTAGAGTACCCTTCAGCCTTTGTGATCCAGAAGTCAACCTATATGGTTGTGGCCTTGTGACTTCAAAACTTCCCACATCTAAGTCAATAGTTTCTTCTATCTTATCAGTAGAAACTTGAGCACTCAGCTTTTTGCTCAAGTGGCAGTTCCAGTAGTTCTTCACATCGTTTGCAGTTCTTCCGGGAAGTCTACCGGCAATTAGGGACCACCTAAAATTTTTAACCGACAGATTTGAGTTTTTTAACTATTGGATCATGTTTATAAAGAGGCGATTAGGAAGATACTGAAGGTATATTTGCATTTTATGTAACTTTTATTTTTAAATAATTCTTTATTTTACAAAAAGATACTTTATCAAAGTCATTTAATAATTATTTTAATTTTTTATAGATCTTATATTATGTTACTTTTCAAACTAATACATAATTTTTTTTTAAATTATTAAAGTGTGAATAACTATTTTATTATTACTACATATTATAATAATAAATATTTATTTATTATTTAAATATAAAAACCAACACAAATTATCTCGAGGCCAAATGACCAAATTTGACTGAGAATCTTGCATGTGTCAGATAAAAGCAAGAAAAGAAATTATAGAAAAAAAGCGGCCAAAAGATACCTGGGGAATTTTTTCCAAATACCCCTTATGCCCTTATACGTTTGACGGGAAAATACACTTTTAGTTTCCAACTATTTCCCTTTTATTTGAATCCCGAATGCTTTTTTAATCTATTTAAATCTTCAATATTTTCTAACATTAACAAGATTTGCTTCGTAAATTTTTCATCCATATTTGATAATTGGCTTCTGCTTGGCTTTCAAGTGATCGCCTAATGTAGCTAAGATTAGTACAATTTTTTTCTACTTTTTTTTGTTATTTTCTCTTTTTATGATATGATGTAATTAAATAAAATTAATATCATCTTTGATTATAATGAATAACTAACATACTTAATATTATTATATTATTACAACAGATTAAAAAGTCCGAACGTATTAAAGATTGACAGAAAATTTGATGGACTTAACGAGTCTTAACTTTATAGAAATTTGAAAATGTTGATATTCAAATAGAAGGGTAAAAAAAATTTGAGGACTCACATTAAAAACAGAAGTGAACGTTAATGACGAAACCTGCATCTTCCCTGTATTTGCAATTTTCCACAAAAATCTATACATTTTTCAAAAACTCGTAACAGAACCATTGCTGGTCCATGGTTTTACTTCATGAGACTTTAGAAGCTCCCCTAAAATATACTTACCCCTCCCTGTGTAATTGTGATGCGTGTACTTATGTTTCATCAAGCTAATAATAGACCGAAGTAGTGACACTCTTGCCTGTTGCCAAGGAGCTTATGGAGCTTGATAATGAGATCTACTTCTTCTTCAGTGAAGCTGCCTCTTTTGATGTTGGGTCGAAGGTAGTTTAACCATCTCAGTCTACAGCTCTTACGGCACCTATTCAAACCTGAAACCCAAACAACACATGTTTGGGTTATCCGATGACGGATGAACTGCAAAACTCCCAAATTATTTCAAACACACAACAAGGAGACGAATAATTGTGCAAATAAAAATTTTTAAGGTATTATTTCTATAAGAATTTAAAAAATTTCCCGATTAGGAAAATTCTAAAGTCTGGATGGCAAGAGAGTAACATATTTAAACTTGTGGTTGTCCATATGCGCATATAGATCACAACCTTCCTTTGGGGAAGAACTGTATAATACAAAGATACTTCTAATGGAAGTAAACTTCGGAAATTTTCAATTTCCTTGAGAGGGCCTTTACTGTTTTGTTTTTGTGTCCTTTTTCTTTTAATCTTTTCGGCATAAGGTTTTTTTTAGTTAACTTCCATCAAAATATGGTTGTTAATTTATATAATATTGACATGTACATGGGAAAAAAGTAAGGGAAAAAAAAAACGCCATGAGAATCTTCGGAGAGTCAAAATGTATTAGTATTGCCTTAAGTGACTCCGCGAAGCGTGTCCCTGCAATGTTAAACTTGTGGATATAGATATGATACTAATGCATAATTGATGAAGCAAAGCTCAAATCTAAATAAGAGGTTCATTAGAATTTTTTTATTTTTTTGAGTTTTTCACCTTAAATTTATGAGTCAAATTCAACCTTTCCCGCATATTTATTACTCGCTATATTTGTAATTATTAATCTATCACGACCAAAATGATGTCGGGGTTGTATGCTTTCCAACAATATACATTTTCAAGTACCCCGTTAAGTACATTACTATTAAACAATAATAGGTTATACTCTTTTTACCGGAAAATACATATATATATAATATAGGTTATACGATTGCGCATGTCCCATAATTACCAATGTATTAATATGTTAAACCGAAACAAGTATTAACATGAATAATTAATGAAAGGATTTCGAAAAGATCTACGATTCTCATATAATCAACATGAAAAATTCGAACTAATATAACCTTAGGTCACAAGAGTAAGAGACAATATGATATTAATAATGTTCCCCGGATGCTGAACATGAACTCGGAAAAAAAAAGAAGAAGTAATATATGTATGCAACGCATTGAGATGTATAGGCAATTTCTTACAAACAAAGTATGTATACTCTTAATACTAATTATAAAGATAAGAAATATAAAAAAGCAGAAGCATAAACACTGTCACCTGCCATTAAAGGGATCCTATGCCACTTTCCTTCTCCATATCGTTCTACACATTTTTTAAGCAATTGGTCTTCTTCTTGTGTCCATGCAACACCTCCCATATTCTCTACACTACAAAAAGTTCATACCAACACTTTCAATAATGTTCCAGCCCAAGCTGCAATATTTATACAGAAGGATGACAACTTCGAGGTAATTTTAACTGGGGTTGGATCTACGGTTGTCGGTCCATTGACTTTCTACGACTGACATGAGAGTATATGTGAATATAATCAGATATCATTACTCAGCTGGACCTATACGACATCATATGCACCTTACATTGTGGTCCTGATGCAGGGATGGAGTGAAAAATTACAGATTTTCTTCAGAAAGTGTATAAGCAGACATTTCTAACTAGGAAGAAGCCAGAATAGATTTCCCCATGATGAGCCAACTGTATTTTTTCTGGTTAGAACGACATTGTTGTCATACTTTATAAAGAGTGTTTAAATTTTTACCTTAACTATCTATGGTCCAACTGCTATGTTCTTACAAAGTTCTTGGAGCACATGCTACTTCAACTTATGTGGTCCTCACTTTCTATAGTTCAGACTATCTTTATTAATATGCTGGCTTTGATGGTTTGATTGTTTGGGCTGGTTATGGTTTTGTGGTCCAATTGGGTAGGAGAAGCAATTATTTAGATGATCGAAATGAAGTGACCCTTTGTTTTTAATTGTATTTCGCACAAGAAATTTTCTGCCTACACCCGGTGTACATGTACCATTTACAAGTTCACTTGAAAATATGTAACGTCACAGATAAAAACAAATAAAATTTTTATATATTGGAGCATGTACAACTATTCATGAATGAAGTTTCAATTTGTTGTTTGATATATTTTACTTGCTACTATGTACTATAAATGACCCGAATGACATCTCACTGGTTATATTCTATGGCGTCTTTCAAAACAGAGAGTAAGTGGGGGACCAAAAAAATTCACATGTAGCAACTTTGTTTTTATCTTGATGCATATGATTTTATCTATAGGCTAAATATAAGTGAGATTTTTGCATATTAATTATAAGGGGCTTTAACATGGATTGATATTTATAGGGGGTTTAATTTGAAAAATGTAATTCATGGATCAAATTCAATATTAATTAATTGATTTTTTAAAGTTAATTATTTATGGATTGGTGGAAGGATTAAAGAATTATGCTATTTTATATTGATTGTTGAAACTGCCTTGCACATTTTTAACCATTTTTTAGTAGGTTTAAGTGTTAAACAAGTTCCATTGTGTATAATTGGGCTTCATTCTTTTGTTTAGCCAATCGGGGTTATTGAACACCATTTAATGTTATTCATTAAAATACAAAAAGATCTAATAATAGTGATTGCTTGTCACTAATTATAAATATGCGTATGCTACCTAATAACTAGCCCACCTCTACTAAACTGCTCATAACTTGAGCATTGAGCATGGTGAGATTGCTTGTTCTGCATCTTTAATCCTTCTCCAAACCATCCTTTTCTTTGGTTTTGATAATTGCTATATTGTAACATATTTTATTAACGTAAAGCATGTAGGTGTACGCCATATGCACATGATATGTATATATATATTTATATGATGAATCCTTACATTGAGCTTGAGAGTCATTAATAGTTTGCTACATACTCATACTCATACCACAATATAAGTATCTTAAGGTTCAAAACTTCTATACATCCACAATTACATAATAAATAAGGATGAGTATAAAAAAGTTTCAAATGTTTACCTCTATGTATGAATCAATCCTTAACCTTTTATTTAATTCATTTTAGTTTTTAACGTTTTAATAAATATATAAAAAAATATCTCCATTAGTTTTATTGTTAGGTATGTGTTGAGCTTAATTTTTAAAATATTTCCCTTAACTTGATTATTATTAAATCCTAACTTGTTTATTACTAACCATTCACTAGGAGTTAAGAAAAACTTGTTTTTTTTTTTTTTAGAAAAACATTTTTGGAGTCGTCACTGACCAGAGTCGGGAAAAAAAAGGATTTGGTTAAATTGATTGAGTGGAATGATTTAACCTAACCACTGGTCCATTTGAAAAAAGAATAACCAATTTTTAGGAAAAAAAAAAAAAGGTTTGAAAACTAAAGATTTTGAGTTCAAAGCTAATATTTTAAACTCTTACGAGTATCACCAACTTTCCGAATTTATGGTTAATTTTTGAAAAAATTTAATTGAAGAATAAATTGGACTTTATTTTATTGAATTGAATAAATTAAACAAAAATGGAAAAATTTATGTTTTTTTCGTTTTTTACGTCGCCTCGGATGATAGGAATTAGCTTATGACTATCTCCATACTGACCTGTTGGAAGCTAGAATCGACTTGTTCTAACCTGAGGTTGAATTGTTCAAAGTCGAGGCCAAACAGCTTTTACCAAGGTTGGATTAATACTGGAAGACCAAGAGGAAGAAAATGAGCCACTCGACATCAAGTCTGTCATCTGTCGAGAAGCCGAGAGACTACACAGTCAAGTACTCAAGGCCAAAGATCCACTTGACACGGCATGGAGAAACTAGTGTCGACTAATTCTAGTACTTGGCAACTGTGGGCTAGCTTTTTAAGTATTTCGTCTAAGCACTATGAAACTTCAAGGACTCCTCCTTGAATCTAGATATCTAACTGTTAACCCTGCGCAGTTCGAATCTTTCTCCTTCCAAGACATGCCGAATGATTGCATATTGACTTACTCTACTAAACATATAGTTTTGTATTTTTGTGAATATTTTCCTTATTTTAATTATGGGCTTATGCTTTAGGGTTTAATGCCTTATACATTATTTACATTTTTAGGACTCATTATAAATAGCAATATTTGTAATTAGTAGACATATAAAGAGATAGATAATCAGATAGTGAAGAATATAACCACACTTTGAACTTTCCTCTTTCGAGCAAAGTCATTCTTAAGCTCTTAGAGCCTGCATTGCCGGATTATTGAGTGTTGACTAACTTTTTATTATTTCTTGCATTCTTATCAATTTTGTCCTTAAGATTGTGGCGAACCTCTTTATCTTAGCAAGTTAGTGAGTCACATTTAACTTCTCATTTGAAACTCAAGCGACATTTAGTGTTTATGAGTCACATCAATCCCTGATTATATTTGTGTCATGGTGTGTGATATCTATATACATTCACCATCAAGACCTACTGTTGTATTATCTTGGTATTAGAGCTTTGGGGAGATACACGTATGACGTCCTTCAAAGACTGCTTTGTCATTTGAATATCTGTTAGTTGTCATTTTGTAGTGTGGTATGTTGTTCGTGTTTTCAGTCGTCGTAGTATTGTGTTGTTGTTGAGTTGAGTAATGGTAAATTCAGTAGTTGGTTCTAGTTGTTGTGGAAGTATTTAATAGTCGTAGGTAGCTACAGAAGTCAATTAGTAGTCACTTTTGGGTCACTGAGTTATGTTTTGTTATAAATCTTGTTTGTTCAATTTTCTCTAAAAATTGTTGTACGGATAAAAAATGTTTGAAGATAGTATCAATAACAGTAGTGATAATCCTCGTAGAAGCTTGAGGAGATACATTGATAACTTGGAATATTAGTTTCAGAATCTCATTAACTCAATTCAGGAGCTTATTGGTTTAGTTAGAAGTCATAGACGTATTGGCCGAGATGAAGGAAAGGAATGAACACCCACTAGTAGAAGTAGCTCCAATGAGCTTGATAATGTTGAGCGATAGCCGATAAGAGCTACCGAGTCGAAAAGAAGAGAAAACTAACCTATGCCGAGAAGAAGCAATGATAGGAGTGTTGACTTCAAGGTGAATAAGGAGCTCCAAGAAGAAAGCTAAGGCCGAGAAGAAATATGGCCGAGTAGAGCTCTAATAAAAGTAGCTAATCTGAGGTACATTGACCAGCTAAGAATGTAAGGGTAGAACCCCGAGCACATAGTCGAGGGCTTGACAATATTAAGCTTAAATTGTCGAATTTCAATAGAAGTAGCTGATCTGAAGAGTTCCTTGACTGGGTTCCTCGAGTCGAGAAGTTGTTTAAGTGCTACAAGTGTAATGATCGAATAAAGGTTAAGTTGGCTTCATTATCCTTTGTTGAATACCCAAGCCTTTGGTGGGTTAAGTTAGTTGCTAAGCGAGATGCAGAGGGAGAGGAGCCGATCAGAACTTTGAGGCTTATGAAAATATTAATGAACCAACTTTTGGTGTTGACTTACTTCAAGCAGGAGATGCTCCATGCTTTCTAGCACTTGAGATTAGGCCAAAACACTATCAAAGGGTATTTGTAGGAGTTTGAGACCTTAATGATGAGATGTGAGATTGCCAAGCCACAGGACTACACAATTGCTAGGTTTCTAAGTGGACTTCAGGAAGACATTGCTGACATAGTTGAATTATAGCTGTTTAACTCATTGGACGAGCTGATCAATCTGTAATTAAGAGCAGAAAGATAGAAGAGAAGAAGGCATCAGAGGCTGACTAACCAACCTTAACAAGAGAGCCCTGAACTTAAGAAGTATGCCAAGAGGAGGCCAAAGAAGAAGATAGAGAGATGTGAGTTTAGTCAACTAAATCAGGCTGAGACAAAGAAGGTAAAGAAAGAGAAAACACTTGGCACTAAGGCCTGAGAAGTTAAATGCTTCAAGTGCTTAGGTTACGAACAAATTGCTTCTCAATGTCCGAATAAAAAGGGTCATGATCTTAAAGGGCGAAGGACCCAAAGCTCAAGTAGAAAGTCAGAGTGACAAGAGTTCAGGAGATGAGTTGATATAAGAGGATGTCTATGCTGAGAATTTGAATAAACTCTTAGCTATGACGAGCCAACGATCTAACCTAAAGGCAGATCTCGAATAAAGGGAAAATTTATTTCATATTTGATGTTTAGTAAATGAGAAGACCTGTTCCCTGGTTATTGATGGAGAAAGTTGCATCAATGTTGTTTCTGCCGAGCTTGTAGAGAAGATAAAAATGCTTACCTACCTGCATCCTCGACCTTATGGATTAAAGTAGTTTAATGACAAAGGTATGGTCTATGTGCATAAGAGAGCTTGAATAGCATTTAAGGTTGGGCATTATGAGGGCGATATTGAACTCGATGTGGTCCCTATGGATGCTGCAAATTTACTTCTTTGCCAACCATGGGGGTATGATTGGAAGGTGATCTATGATGGCTTTCTTAACACTTATACGGTTTGGAAGGATAGAAAGAGCTATTGCTTGACCCTCACGAGTGTTGAGGAAATCCAGAGCCACTCGACACCTATGGTGAAGAGAAAAGGGAAGAGAAGTTTGTTTGGCATCTCAGCTCGTGCTCATTGTTTATCATTGAGGATGACTTCTTTTCGGCCTTACAGTAATGAAAGGAATCAACCTATGACTATCTCCAAGCTGAGGCTGACCTGTCTCAAGTCGACGCTGACCTACCGAAAGTTGGCATCGACCTATTCAAACCCGAAGCCGAATTGTTTGAAGTCGAGGTTGAGCAGCTTTTGTCGAGGTTGAGTTAATATTAGAAGATTAAGGGGAAGAAAAGGAGCCACTCAGCATTAAGTTTGTCGTCTGCCGAGAAGTTGAGATGCTATACGGCCAAGCACTTGAGGCCAAAGATCTACTCAGTATGGCACGAAAAGGCTAGTGTTGACTAATTCTAGTACTCGGCAATTGTAGGCCAACCTTTTGGGTATTTCGGCCAAGCACTACAAGACTTCAAGGATTCCTCCTCAAACTCGGATATCCAATTGTCGAATTCGCTTAGTTTGAATCCTACTCCTTCCAGAACATGCCGAATGATTGTATGTCGACTTCTTTTATTAAACGCACAATTTTGTATTTTTGTGAATATTTTCCTTATTTTAATTATGGGCTCATTCTTTATATTTAAGGCCTTGTACATTATTTATATTTTTAGGACTTGTTATAAATAGAAACATTTATAACTAGCAGACATATAGAGAGATAGACAATTAGATAGTGAAGAATATACCCACACTAGGAACTTTCCTCTTTTGAGCAAAGTCATTCTTGAGCTCTTAGAGCTTGTATTACCAGATTATTGAGTGTCAATTAACTCTTTAATCTTTCTTACGTTCTTATCAATCTTGTCCTTGAGATTGTGGTGAACCTCTTCATTTGAAGGAGTTAGTGAATCACATCTAACTTCTCATTTGAAACCCAAGTGATATTTAGTGTTTGTGAGTTGTATTGAACCTTATTTTAAGCTCAATCCCTAATTGTGTTTGTATCCTGGTGTATGACATCCATACAAATTCACCGTCGAGACCTGTTGCCATATCACTAGAGTTGCCTATGTACTCATTAATTGAGATCAGATGTATGTACTTCTTTTTCGAAAATGTTAACTGGTTAGTTGATTTTAATTTAAGAAAACAGTTGGGTTTAAGTTTTAACCTGATTCAAGTTATTTAAGAAAAATTTCTAAAGGGTCTTAATAATTTGGTTTGTTTTTATTTTTTGAAAATTCTAAAGGTGTCCTAATTTTGAAAAAAGATCGATTTTATTTTGCTTTTGTTAAGAAAAAGGTTTTCTAAGTGGTAAAACATTTGTTTCATTTTTGTTTATTTTATTTTTATTATTTATTGTTTAAGTTTTAATTAAGACTAAAAACAAACTAAACTACTTTATCCTTCTTCTTTTCTTCTTTTCTTTTACTTCTTCTTTCTTTTTCTTTTTTGATTTTTTCTCTTTTTTTTTTTCTTTTTACAATTACATTGCAATTACAATAATGAATAAAAAAAAATAACACATAAAATAGATGAAACCAAGCCAGGGCAGAAACAAAGGAGCACGCGAGTTTGAGTTGAATCTAAAGCTTTGGGTTAAACGGGTCAGATCTGGGTTAGTTAACCCGATCATGTGCTCCATACGTGTTCTACACAAAGTTGATAGAGGCGATGGCGGAGGAGCGATTTAAGCTAATTCATCCACTAAAACAAGTAAGTAAGGGTGTTTTGTGTGATTCAGATTGGGGAATGGGGGTGTAGGGATGATGCCACCACGTTTGGTGGTGGTTTATGTCACGCCCCGAAGTGGCAGAGTCGTAACAATCCCGCCGTGTAAACCATTCTAAGATAGAAGTTGACCTTACAACCGCTATCTTGGACCTGATCTACACAAGGCGTCCACGACTAATCCGCTTTGAAGTAAACAGTTTGTAATTTAAATAAATCGTTTATCTAAGAAAGTGAGGAAATATATATATATGCTATAATTCAGCTATTGTAATTAAAGTTTACAATATTTCTCTATAATATATTTTCTAGTTATTACAGTATTCAGAAATGAAAAATTCTAAAGTAAAAGCTTAAATCTTAAACCTTAAAAATATATGTTTATTCTTCACATGTTTTTCCTCACTCCCTAGGATCCAGCAGTTGCTAGCTTTAGAGTAGTTGTTACCGCTTCTTAGCCAGCACCTGCACGACGTCTATAGGGATATGAGCAACCACAGCTCAGTAAGTTAGGACGGAGGACTTAAAACCATACTAAAAACACAACAAGGTTTCCAATCACTTATTAGGTGCAATGCATGTGCAAGCAAATGCCATCGCACGACGTTGTCCGGCACATCGTGAGATTAGAGAAATTGCGCCTGCTCTAATCCGGGTTAAAGAGTTGTCGTTAATGCAACAGCTCACGACCAAACCCAGGCTTGTGTAATGGAGACCTTGCTCCTCCTGCGACTACCTTCAAACCACTGTCTTCACCCTCGCCGCGAGCTCCTCTCCTGTCACTTAGTTCGACTAAGGATGAAGAAGGGACCATTTTGCAATCCTGCGCTATCCCTTTCGAAGGGGTTGGTATTTGGCCGGAGAGTCCTAAGTTCCCCTAACGGGTTGCCATGCATGTCCGATTATGATTACTGGTCGTATATTTGATTAAGTCCAGTTTAGGATGATCAATCATTATATACAAATCATACAATATATGCCAAAATAACAAATAGAATCATAGCATCACCCATAATCAAGCACATGCACACATTCAACTATCTAACAAGTACAACCAAGCATAATCTTAAGCCTCCAAAATACAGCATCGTATTAATCCCAACTTACCTCGACTCCTCGCTCACTCACTCGAGGTCCGATTTGCTCAGGCCATCGCCGATCATCTCTATAATACAAACGCGGTTTTAGTTTTTCGTATAATTATTATAAGTTCATTTTATCCTATAACGCTTATTATTATGTTTTGTTTAGGGTTTAATAAACCTAATTATCTAGGTCTTAAGTCTTTTATAATTATTCTAGGTTTGGGGTTAGGTTCGGGTTCGGTTTCGGTTTCCGCATCAATTTTTAAATTAGGTTTTAGTTCGATTTCTAAATCCTAAACATGTTCGAATCCTAATGTGAAATTAATCACATTAAGCTCGAGTATTCAAATATCCTATTGGGTCTTAATTTAGTATTCTAAGCTATTCGGTACATGCTAGTCCTAATTAGGGTATCGGATTTATCCCCGATGTGAGAAAATCTTACTTTTTTATATAATTACCTAAAATTCAATCTTAATTCAGATTTAATATTATTCTGATTTTTATTCTAATATTATCTAAATAACCCTAATTTTTAGATTTATTAATTTACAATTTCACATATTACTAATTTCTTATATTAATTACCTAATTTCCTAAATTAACCATACTTAATACTCCAAAGGTTAGGATTAGGGTTCCACATCAGAGATTAACATCCCTAAATATCTAATTACTATCTAAATCAGTAATTAATATCTTAATCACTTATAACCCCAAATTACCTAATTTTTCCATCATTTTAGGGCTAAAAATTAACTTAAAGATTTCAAAAATTAATTTTAAAAAAATGGCTTCATAGTACTGTTCTATATCACATGAGCATCCTACAAAAAAAAATTGAGCTCCAAACTACATTCCTAAGCCTATTTATTTTCCGTTCTAATCATACTCGGTTTTGCACAATTTCTTAAGAATCCTATATTTTCAGATGTGATTAAACCAAATCACTATTTTTCCCTAAATCTAGATACAATAAAACCTCAGAATAACAAGTTTCATAATTTTCTAAAACAATTTTCTAAAACTATTTACTATTTTTACAAAATTACACAAGAATCGGGCTAGAAATCGGACTCACCGATCTGGGTGGCTCCGGCCACCACCGGCCGCTGTGGCCTTGTTGGCTGGCCTAGGCGCTGCCACCACCGTGTGATGGTGGTGGCCGTCCACTTCCAGCTGCTCGTCTGGTGTGGGTTCCCTTTGAAAGCCCTAATTGCACAATTTTTTCTAATTTTTTTCTAAATCGAATTTTTCTCTTAATTTTCGTCTCTCCCTAATTTTTTCTGATTTGTATCTGTCCAAATGAGCTTCTGAATTTTTCTTGCTATTTATAGAGCTTTAGTGCAATTATTGTGCATTAAATTGGACAAGACAATTGCCTTATCCCTTAATTTTTGGCTTTTATGTTGTCTTAATTTAATTGGCCGAAATTTTTCTTATTTTTCCCAGCTGCCACGACCCAATTCTGGATCATTCATCATTTTTCCTAATTTTTCTTGATTTTTCCTTATTTAATTATGAATTTTCTTTAAGTATTTTGTATTATTTTAGCATATTTCGCGTATTTTAAGAAATTACGCATATTTATACTTACATGTAAATTCATATATAGTACAAATAAATATTCTTAAATATTATTTAGGTCATTCTATTATTTTTAGTATACATATAATCTAGTAATTTATTAATTATTAAATTACACTTTTTACCTTTTCAGTAATTAGCAGTTATTATGCTTAAAATTTAAAATTTTATAGTCTCCTATTTTATTACTTATTTTCTTAAATTCATGTTTACGGGTCATTTTTACTAATATTTCTCTCAATAGTTTATAATTTAGGCTTGATTGGATTTTTCAGCCGATCGAAACCTTGAGTGATTTGTTGTGGGGCTTACAGTTTACGTTTAAGTTGAAGGTAGTGATTGTGGTCGGTGCTTGTGGTGATGACTTAGTGTTAAATGAGAGTTGGGCTCTTGGGTTTTGGATGCTATGAACTTAACCATAGTGTCAATCTTAGTCTAAAAGCAATAGTAATCGGTGAAGAGGATAGGTTAATGATGTGATAGCACTCATCAGAGTTTAGGTTCATTATGGCACAACTGATTATTAGTGTAGTATATTTGGCAATGGGTTATAGTGGGTCACGTGGATGTGTGTGGTTGTGAGAGGAGTGTAGCCTATGTTGTGCTTTGAGATGGTGTTTAGTTAGGCATGTTCTACAGTAATGAGGGTAGGTTGATGGTGGCATACAAAGTTAGCTACGTAGGTTGCTGTTGATTGAGTTCAGATGGGTTCAATCATCTAGTTGTGAGTGATCGAGGAGTTGGGTACTAGACTATTGTGTGGACTAGTTTGGAGAGGACAGTAGCAAGGGTAATCAAGGTGGTTTGGTATAGTGGGTTGAATTTACGTAGGCTGATGTGGTTTTGTTAGGGCGTACAATTGGTTTATGGCATTACTAGTGACTTACTTTAGATTAGGTTTGGTCACGGGTTTGGGTTTGTGAGAGGTTGGTTTCTATTTGCATGTATGGTGTAAGTAGGAGGATGAGGGTCGAATGGGGAAGGCCGTTGCGTAGAGTATGTAGCTGTGGTGGACAGTGGTCGTGATTAGGGCGGTTAAGTTTGGGTTATGTGGCAATGGAGGATCTGTGTTGCTATTGTCATGTAGGTTTAAGTCAGAAAAGAGCGAGAGGGCTCGATGTTGTCTATTGTGTTTAGATAGTGCATGGATAGTGAGAAAGGGGTTAGTATGTTGTTGTGGGTTGTAGTGTTAGAGAGTGGTTTGCTACTGGTTGTGATTGGAAGTTTGTGTATGATTGAGCTCTTATAGGTTGCTATTTTGATGGCGAAGGTTAATGGTTGGCAATTTGAGTAATGGTGAGAGAGAGAGAGAGGAAGAGCTTGGGGATTAGTGTCGAATAGGGAAAAAATGGACTTTAATGACTAATTTACTAGTTAAATCCTAGATTTTCCTTTATTTCCCTATTTTTCAAACTTAATTTGAATGGTCAAATAAATGAATCTACCCTTGTTTTTAGATTCAATTCACAAAGAGCCATGTGGAGTGTGAGATTGAACCAAGAAAAAGTATGCTTGCATGTAGAATTTGTATGAGAAATTGAGGCAAAGTGTGGGGTGCAAGCTAGTTTTGTAGGGAAAGAAAAGGAAAGCGAAGGGAAGAGAGGGAAGGGGAGAGAAATAGCTTGCCGACATAGCGCCCATGTTAGCTGTGTTGCCCCATCAACATTTGTTATGTATTAAGCTGACATGTAGCCCTAACCAAATGTGAGTATGTAGCATCCATGGGTGGAAAAAAATAAAACGCACTTTGTGCCTATAGTGGGATTCAAACCCAAAATCTCCATGTCATTCAAAGTACAAGTCAAAGTATAATACTATCAGGCAGTTGGCCTGTGTCTTACTCATATATGCAATCGAGTTACATATATGGACTAAGTGGCCTAGGCTAGATTAATTTCCAACTTAAGCTTAATGCCCTTTATGCAACCAAACCTAAATGATACCTAAAAAACTAAAATTAATTAAATTTCTTAGTTAAATTATTTACTTTAATTTTTTTTATTTTTATTTTTCTATTTTTTTTTTGTATTTTCTCTAAATCTTCTATTTTTTTTTGTATTTTGTCTAAATTTTCTCTTTTTTTTTAATTTTCCAAATATTATATTTTTTGAGATTTTTTCTAAATCTTCTATTTTTTTGTATTTTTCTAAATTTTTTAAATTTATTTTTCTTTTTTTTTTCCTGAATTAGAACCCCTTACCTTACCCTAAAAATTTTAAAATTAAAGTAGGACAAAAATGGGGTATCTACAATGTGGACATGTGGCAAAATCTGATTCGTCTAAATAATTAATTTAATTAAATAAACTAATAATATATATTATATAACTAAAATTTTATAGAAATAATAAAAAATGATAAAAAATTTAGAAAAAAAATATAAAATGTTAAAACAATACATATATATTAATTAGTAATATATTTATAATTATAATTATCTAATTTAAAATAAATTATCCAAAAATTAAAAATAAAAAAAAAATTTGTTTTCCTACAACTCCAAAGCCAAAGGGTGGTGGGCAACCACTTTGAGGGTGGGTGGGGGTTGGTATCGTACGACCCTATAAGTGGCCGTTGGGTACCCTTTAGCCTTAGGGTAGTTAGAAAACAACCGCATTGAAAAGTCAGTTTCTACTAACTGGCTATTGTAGGTGGCCACCCAAATGTATTGCCTCCTTTTTTTTTTTTTCCTTTTAACTCTTGGGTGACCATAGGTGCCCACTTACCTGCTAGGGGGAGGTCACACGACCCTCCCCTAACGGGAAAGGTAGGTGGGTACTTACGTCTATTAATAGGTCACAACTCGTTTTTTAATGTGACTATTTTTCGGCCACATCATTTTTTTGAATATAAATATTAATATATATATTTATATAAATATATATAATTATGGTATGCATTAAGAAAGGGTTTTTTTCTTTTTTTTTTTTTAGTTTTGTAGATTTTTTTTTTCATTTTTCATTTTTTATATATTATTTTTATCATTTTTATTTAAAAATTATACGTGGATAAATTACACGCTAATACGTATTCACAACAACAAAACATTTAACCGAGTTTAACGAAAAGACTTATTTGACATTACTTCAAGAGGTTGAGGACTGAAATATACTAAATAAAAAGTTAATGACTAATTCATAAAAATGTGAAATGTTAAAAACTTTTTTTTTTATTTTTCCTTAATAAATATACACTTGAATGCTATATAAGGACATTTCTTGTTCTTGATGCTACACAACTCTAAAATTTATAACAAGTTGAATTGCTAAACTACTTAAAACATATTACAACAAATATGTTTGAAATCTCTCTTAATATAATATCACAAAACTTAGTCCCACACTTTAGAGTCACAACAAGTAACATTTTATTTTCTCTTATTCCTAAAAACTTTGCTCCTATAAAGGGTGAACCAAAGCGTAGCACATATTTACCATTGGCATATACGCATTACGAGTAATACATCATGGCAAACAACTTAAATCTATCATAGTAAACAATCGAAAAGACAACTAGTATAGTTTTAGTGTCCTAAGATCTAAAGTAGCTCTTAATCCCAATGGACAAAGTTCAAGTATGGATACTTCTTAACACCCTGAGAGCCTATATATATTATTTGCATCATTTTAGGACAACTTTCAAATTGATTATTAGTAATATCGATCCATTACAACAATAACATCGATACAACATGACTATAGCTTCCTTCTAGTGCATTAATCGATGTTCTAGGTAGCTACCTTATGCAACAACTCAGTGAATAATTTAGAGCCTAAACTACTAAATCATTATGATATGCAACTTAACTCAAGACACAATTAGATACTAGTAGATAGGTGCTCATCTGATCATTGGTAGTCCTAAATCTTTTAGCATCAACTAAGTACAAGCAGCATACAATTAAGATTTTGATATGCTTATATTCATTTGAGTTTCTACTCTAATGGATATAACAAACAAGTAAGGTTATCACATACATGGAACATGCTCTCTAACAATGACTTAACTAGTCTCATTTTCAAACCTTGACACAATATACTGTTATGTCTCAAAGCGACAGGGTTGTAATAGTTTTGTTATGTAAATCATTCTAGGATAGAAGCTGACTGTACAACCGCTATCTTAAACTTAATTTATATAAGGTGTCTACGACTAACCCACTTTGAAATAAACGGTGTACAAATTGAATATGTCCTTAGTATGTGGAAGTATGAAAAACATATATTAGGATTCTAATATTCTAAGTAATGTTACATGATTTAATAACCTAACCTCACTTAAGTAATACATACTTTAATAATAGAAGATTAAAAAATAAGGACTAAAACCTTAAAAGTGTAACTAATCATCAGTTTTATTTTCTCACTCCCTATGATCCAACAGTAGTTAGATTCAGGGTAGTTATAATACCCCTTCCAAGCTAGCACATGCATGGAATATGCTCTCTAACAAAGATCTAACTAGTCTCACTTTCAAACCTTGGCATAAGTATATACTGTTATGTCTCGAAGCAGTAAAATTATAATAGTTCCGCTATATAAACCATTCTAGGATAGAAGTTGACTATACAATCGCTATTTTAAACTCAATTTACACAAGGTATCCACGACTAACTCGCTCTAAAGAAAATAGTTTACAAATTGAATAAGTTCTTAGCATGCAGAAGTATGAAAAATATATATTAAGATTCTAATATTCCAAGTAATGTTACATGATTTAATAATCTAACCTCACTTAAGTAATACACACTTTAATAATAAAAGATTAAAAAATGAGGACTAAAACTTTAAAAATATAACTGATCATCGGTTTTGATTTCTGACTCTCCATGATCCAATAGTAGTTAGTTTCAGGGTAGTTATAATGCTACCCTTAAACTAACACATGCATGGAACATGCTCTCCAACAATGATCTAACTAGTTTCACTTTCAAACCTTAACATAAGCATATACTGTTATGTTTCTAAGTGGCGGAGTTATAACAGTTCCACTATATAAACCATTCTAAGATAGAAGTTGATTATATAATTGCTGTCTTAGACCTAATTTACACAAGATGTCTACGACTAACTTGCTTTAAATAAACATTTTACAAATTAAATACGTCCTTAGCATATGGAAGTATGAAAAACATATACTAGGATTCTAATATTCCAAGTAATATTACATGATTTAATAACCTAACCTCACTTAAGTAATACATACTTTAATAATAGATGATTAAAAAATAAGGACTAAAACCTTAAAAATGTAACTAATCATCTCTCACTCCCCATTATCTAACAGTAGTTAGCTTCAAGGTAGTTATAATGTCGCTTCTAAGCTAGCATATGCAATAATTTTTATAGGAATGTGAGCAATTAACTGCTCAGTAAATTCACATGGAGACATAAGACTATACATAAAACATAAGCAAGTTATCGGCCAGTTATTTAAATGTAATGCAACAAACAAATGTCATTGTACGATGTTTTCTAGTCTGCCATGAGATTAAAGTAATTACACCTGCTTTAATTTCAAGTTGAGAAGTTTAGCGCATATTTAACAGCTCATCATTAAAGCTAGGCTTATGTAATTGAAATACCGCTCCTCTCATGACTACCTTCGAACTACTGTCTTCACCCTTATCGCGACCTTCTCTCCTGTCACTTAGTTTAACTAAGAATGAAGAAGAGACCATTATACTCCAGCGTTATTCCTTTCGAAGGCATTAATATTTAGTTAGAGAATCTTAAACGTTTCTCTTAATGAGTTACAATGCATGTCTCATTTAGATTTACAAGTCATATATTTAATTAAGTTCAGTTTAAGGCGTTCAATCAATCCATGTAAAACAAATAATTACAATTCAAAGCCTTAAACCAGAATTACACAACTAAACTTAAAAATATGTACACATAGGCATGCACATAATCAAGTTATCTAACAAATATAGCCAGGTATACTTTTAAGCCTCCGAGTACAATAAAACAGTACTCCAAAATACAGTAACATATTTATCCCAAATTTACTTAGACTTTCTACTTGCTTACTTAAAGTATAGCTTGCGATAGGCTTTTACTAATAGTTTATAATTCAGAAACCATTTTAGTACATATATAATATATATATATATATATATATATGTATATATGTAACTTAAATTATTATCTTTGATTTAGAGTTTTATTATACCTGTTTATTTGGGTTTTAAGTCTCTTATAGTTGATTTCGTATTTTACTAATTTTTTATTCATCTTTTGATTTAGCATCTAATTCATTGTCTGATTCTAGTTCTAATTTAGCTCCTGATTTCATTTTGTTCATAAATCTTAGAAATTTTTACTAACCTATTTCATAGAGTTTACCTAACTTTAATTTGAGTAAAAAGGGTGACTTATTCAGTTTTTGATCAATTCTCCAGTATACTAGTACACAAGATATACCGTTTGGTCTTGATTTTGCTTCTGAATTAACCTATAATTCAACTTCTGGTTACAATTTTCATATATAAACCTTAGGAATTCCCCTTGTTCAATTATATGAAGTTCATCTAACTATATTTTAGATACGTTAGTTTCCTGTTTAGCTCCTAATTAGTATTTTAGTTCATCCTACACATCCTACTCTTACTTTAACTTTGAAATTTGCCTTCAATGTAAGATTAATCTAAATTTTTTTATATAATTTCCTAAATTTACATTCCAAATCAGATTTATATTATTCTTCTAATATTATAATATTATTAATTTAACCTAATATATTCCACTTATTTAATTTTTCAACTTCACATATTACCCATTATTACATTATTACACATAATGCACATATCCAACATCCCCAATGCTATAAATACCATCTCTCACCACTAACTAACATTTTAAGATGATTAAACACATCCTAAATTAGAAATTTATACCAAATTAGCCTTAAATCATAAAATAAACTCAAAATATTACCTTTCATTTATGATTTTAAGGCTTAAAAATTAAGTAAAAATGTAAAAAATTAATTTTAAGAAAAACTCTTCATAGCAATATAATATATACCTTAGACAGTACAAACAAAAATTTTGGGCTCAAACCTATATTATTTAGGTCATTTAAATCAAACATAAAAATTAGCTCAAGCTTAATAATTTCTTAAGAGAAGTATATCTCAGGGCCTAATTTTATCAAATTGATATTTTTCCCTAAATTTATATACAAAAATACCCTAGAATACAAATGTTCATTATTTTCCATATAGATTTGATATTTTTTATAAATTAAAAAAAATTAAGTAGAAAATTACACTCACCTAATCAAATAGCTTCTATTTACTAATGATGGCTCCCACTGTGTTGGTAGCTCCTAACAGTGGTTCTACTATTAGATGGTGATGGTCGTTGGGTATGGGTTCTCCTCTAAAACCCTATTTACACTATATTTTGTATAGTTTTTGTAAATTAGTTCTCTCTTCTCTTCTCACCTCTCCCAATGCTTTTTTTGGATACTAACATGGCTAAGATGAGTTTTGAAGGAGATGTTCTGAATTTATAGAGGTGTTTAGGTATTTTCTTGTAATTTTTTATTACCAAGTGTCTTTTTTCCTTTTCCTTTTTGCTTTCTATTTGACCTAATTTTATTTGCTGATTTTCCAACTTGATTTCTCAGCTTGTCACACCTATCCTCCAAACATTTCTACACTTTTCAGCATTTTTCTTGATTTTTTAACTAATTTTCCCTAATTAATTTAATATTATTTTAACATATTTTAGGTATTTTAATTAATTTTGAGTATTTTTACCCAATATAACGATAACATCGATACAACATGACTATAGCTTCTTTCTAGTGAATTAATTGACATTCTTGGTAGCTACCCTATGCAACAACTTAGTGAACAATTTAGAGCCTAAACTGCTACATCATTTTGATATGTAACTTGACTTAAGACATAACTAGATATCAGTTAGTTTATGCATATAATATTCCTAAATATTTCACATAGTGTATATAATTTTCTTAAATAAAATTAAGAAAAATATGTGTTTGCATACTCAAAATTAATCATTAATTGTAAAAATTTGAGTTCTACAAGCTATTTATATTTAGATCTTTGTTTATAGTGCACATAACACTTTTATTCATATATAGTTGCTTATTTCTAACAATTGCCCATGTAAGTGACTCTAGGAAAAAAAAAAGTCATTAAAATATGGTCAAAAACAAAAACAAATGAAAAAAGGATGAAACAATACGATGATATAATAAGAATAATATGTTACAGACTAGCATGACCCAGTGCACACCTATGTAATAGGCCATGTATCTCTTTATTCATGCAAAAAAAAAAAAAAAATGAAATAAAAGAATGCTGTTGGGTGTACGGTTGTGTATCGCTTGGCTTGCTTTGATCTTTAAGGCTTCTTTAGCATACTTGCAATAAGACCATATTGTTGCGCCGTATTACTTTTTGACCCTCAGAGTCACATGTTTGAAGAGTAACATCGTTATGTACATGATCATATAATTCTTCGTTTAGCTCACTTTTTGCTCTAAATCTCCCTTGATATCTAAAGTACTCACTACCTATTTCCAACACTTCATTTCCAACTCGCTCCAACACTTCCCTCATGCGATCTTTAAGTAAGAACACTCTAATAATCTCTCTAGTCCACCCTCTACTCATGTAATCATCCTCATCCATGCAATAAAATTTGAGCTTGAATGGTGTAGACACCTTATTTTTGCCACCCTTATGATTTTTTTTTTTTTGGCTAGGTTTAAATTAAAAGAGAGAAAATAATTTTACAAAAATGAAAATTGAAAGAAAAATAAAAAATATAAAGTGTCAAGTTAAGTTGAGTTGTTTAGGGTCGGATCAAACAATAGTTGAGGATATGCTTTCGATTTAATAAATTTTGAGTCTTAAATAGTTGGGTTTCATTAAAATATTTGTTAGTCCAATCCAATATAAAATGGATTTTAATCTAATTTATATTAGGCTAAATAGACTTATGGTTTATTAAATAAGTTAGCGTACATATTGGGCTAAATTAAGATAGATTAAATCGAGACCAAGATAGAAAGCCTAAATCTATGTAGGGTTTTTAGAAACTGGGTCAATCTTCAACAAATTTAATAAATCTAAATCATGTATCATTATATCTTGAATTTATTAAGGTTGAATCTTCATCTAAAAAGATTCGAAAGATTTGAATATATGGCTTATAAATAGCAGACAATAGGCCATAAAAAAAAAGAACACATTTTGAACACACTCAAACACTTACTCACGATTGTCACTTGCTCCTCACTCATGATTGACATACCACAACATACATTCACCATCCAACACTTAATCTCTATACACTGATCACTGCTCACCACAACGTATTTGTCGTCCACGCTACTCACAGTTTACTCACAATGCACGCTGACCAAACTCTTACCTTCACTCACTGCAACTTACGACCAGATTCACACGCACACATTACCTTATACTTTGTCCAATCACTTATGCCTGCACTCTACTCACTAATCACAAACATACACATATGACCAGAATACATATACACACAACCAGTTTTGCACATGCACAAATGATTAGAACATAAACATACATACAATCAATTTTGTACCTATGCATACGCATGTTATCCACAATCGGTTTTGTACACACACACGCCATCCTGTTTAACTCGCACGCTATACGAACATTGCACTCTACCATTCATTCACAAGAACAACATGTCTGATCAACACCACAGTCCATTCGTACACATGTTATGTATAAGATTCGACTTACTTAGGTAAATTTTTTAGTTATTTATTTATTTTTTTAATTAATCATTTTAGTTTACTAACTCATTTTTCTAGTGTAAGTTTTTTTTTTTAAATTTTCAATACGGACTATATGTCATGTAGTTTTGCAATTTTTGATAAATTTCATGTTTTTTTAGTTAAATTGCATTATTTTGAAATAGTTTCATATCTCTCCAATATTCATATTTTTGAAAAAGATATGTATCTAAATTGTATTTTAGTAGATTTTGCATTTAAGATTTAGAAAAATTTTATTTTTAGCATATAGTGGTTTTTTAAATAAAAAAATTAATTGGAGTTTTCAAAAGATTTAGTTAGTTAGGTTCTTTTTTTTTTAGAAAAAAAGATTTGTGAAGTTAGATCTTTTTAGGTATTTTTTTTAAAAATAATTTAATAACTAACGTAAATCTAACTCAATTTTTTTAAAAAATGATCCATCCACTAAATTTTTTCTAAAAAAAGAATTATGTTAGTTTGATTTTAACTAGTAGGTATATAGGCACCTTCGGGTTAATAATAAATAAACATATATATTTTTTTAGAAAATTCGTAATAAAAAATATTAAAAATTCATATTGATTAAATTTTTACATCTTTGTACATATTTTAACATTTTTAGAAAAATTATAAAAAATAAAAGCCTATTAGTTTTTTAGTTTTACACGGTAACTTAATCTTAATAGGTTAGCTTTCGAATTTAAATTTTCTGGTTTAATTTTCTAAAAAATAAATTTTTTAGAATATTTGTAGTCTAGTAGCTAAATTAGGGCTTTTTATTTTTACCAATTTAACTGGTTGGCAGCTCTAATCTTTTTAAATATTTTTTAAAAAAATATTTTTCTTTAATTTAACGTCGAGTAATTTATATTAAGCGGGATGAGCTTGATATAAATTAAATTGAGGAAAACCAAAATAGGACTTGATAAATGACTGTAGAATTTCAAGCCTAAGTTAAACTTGAGGTAACATTCGACTAGCTAAATTCATTTAGGCTCATTTCATTAAAAAGAAAAGGAAAAAAAATGTAAATAATTTTCTTAAATTTTGATTTAGGTATAAATTTATTCTCGAACTTTTAGATGTTGAAATTTAGCCTTTCAAATTTTCTCGTATATTGCTATCTGACAAATTTTAACTTTGATGTGGAAATACCCTACGAACTTAATAAAATATTTTTAAGACCTCTTAAACTTTAAAATAATATGATTTTTTTAATTAAAAAAGAAAATATTCTTTATAGTATAAATTTATCAAAATTTATAGACCATTTGTAATATTTAAAAGTCTAGCTATGAATTATACTTAAATAAAAGTTTTCCCCTTGTATAATTGGGATTTTGCCCCGTATTGCGTGGAGTGTTACTTGTCTTTTTTCATTATTTGTCGGATTATGGTTCTGTTCCGTTCGGTTCAAGACGGCCGGTTTCTCCATTGCGTACTTTGTAGTTGTTGACGAAATGGTTCCTACCCGAATCCGAACTCACCGTCTTCCCTCTCTTCCGCCAAATCTCGCAGTATGAGACCTACTGTCACTCCCACTCACACTCACTCCCAAATTCTACACTCTCTCTTCATCTCCCAAATGCAATCGCAAAACCTAATACCCAATTCCCCGACAATTTTCATCACTAAACTTTCTTCGCTAAAACTCAATTCACAAATTCTCTCTCCTCTCCAATCCAAACCAAAACCCTACCGCTTTCTTACCCTCTGTTCATCCCCAAATCAAACAAATTCCCACCATCCCTCGATTTCTAGTCCATCAAATTCCTTCTCTCAGTCGTCAAAATCCAATTTTGAACGGTCGGAAAGTGATTGGAATGTTCATGTTGGGAACCCTATAATCGTTCCTTCTTCAAATATTGCCAAATTGAGCTTGAGTGATCAAGCTTTCTTTCTCTTGGCTTTCATCGCTTGCACGGTGAGTGATTTTGGCTGATCAATTGCGTTGAATTGTTGATATTAATGTAATGTCTTTGAGCTTAAAGTTGCTCAATTTGCGTTTAGTAATTAGTTCAATGATTGCTTAATGAGCTGGCTTTTGATTCTTGCAGACTTCTGTTGCTTTTACCAGCCTCGTTGTTGCAGCGGTTCCAACTTTATATGTAAGTTTATTATATGATAGCTGTGTTCATATATTGATGTTGTTAGGGATTGGAGATCGTATGATCATGTGATAATCAGGTTTATTTCATATAATGTTCGATTCGGTACACAAATATCATGGATTCAATATTAAGAATAATGCATGTTATGATCATCTCAATTTGGGTCTGTTTTGATAGACATGACAAGCTGCGGCAGCTATGGTCTGGCCCTATAGCTTAATTTGAAATAAGTAATTGATCTGTGGTTGTTAAGTAATAAGTATAATAGTTCAAACCATATCTACAAGTTCAAGTTTTTAAATAAAATGGTTGTGGTGCTACTCATAACATGGTATTATAGTAAAAGGTCATGAGTTTGTACCCCTGCATTGTCAATCAGCACCTATTTAGTTAAGTTGTCTAGTTGATGGGTCTCAATCAATGTTCAGCTCATAAGTGAAAGGGAATGTTAAGCAACAAGTATAATAGTTCACATCATATCTAGAAGCTTAAGCTTTAAGATAAGATGGTTGTGGTAATACTAATAAAAGTGTTGTGTGAAATCTTAGATAACGTTCATTATGAAATTGTAAAACTAGCATTCTGTTTCATATGAATATATGTTATGTAAATTAACATGATGGCCATAAGATCAATCATTGAAGTGCTGCAAGTTTACATTGTTATAATGTTAACATAGGTACTACACAAACTATAAAACAATGCTTTGAATCGTTGGCGCTTTATATTGCATTTTTTGGTGCTTCTTTTATTATTATTTGTAAGGTTTTTAGTATGATATAACAAAACCATAATTAACGAGGTTCTAGGTTGTTCAATTTATTGATAGTGCTTCCCTTGGGATTGAAAGTTCTTGTATATGTTGTTAATCACAGGCCATGGGAAGAGCTGCAATATCCCTCTCAAAGCTAGCAGACACAGCCCGTGAAGAACTTCCAAGTACAATGGCTGCAATTAGGCTTTCAGGCATGGAAATCAGTGATTTGACACTGGAATTGAGTGACTTAAGGTAATAGTAGCTTCATTTTTTGTTTTTGCATACTCATTGATGTGTCAGAGCATCAGCTAGCAATCATTTCTTTACTTGCCTCCTTAGCTTGGGTTCAACCTAGGATATTTCTTGCTCTAATACTACATGTTACTATGAACTATGATTATAGGGTTTTTGTCTAGTTGACATAGCTCTCTGTAAGACTCACTTATATCCAAGTTGTACTTTTTGAGTATGCTTAATGCACTTGGTAACTGATAACTTGCAATGATATCTCCTTGTGGGTATTGATAAATTGACTATTAATCAATTATTATCAGATGTTATCCTTCCTTGCAATTCACTGATTGCATTGTTAACCTTTTGTCTCAATACGTGGCTGGTTATTTGCTTGTCTTTGATGCTCATTCATCTGTAGTAAATAAAGCTAACTTTGAGGTGAATTACTAGTACAAGAATTAGTTCTTTCAAAGGAGAAGATTACTAGTTCAAATTTTCTGCATATTTTTGTCCCCCTTGCATTGTCATATTCAATGTTGATTAGCTTGATTTGTTTCTTTTATCAGTCTGTGCTGATTTGGCTATGAAGTTGCAAGGCTTTTCATATATGCTTTTTGAATGTCCAAGAATGCTGCCCCAGTTTGAAACTATTCATTTTTTAGTCTGCTCTGTTTATCTGGTTATTTTATTGTAAGAATATGACAGACCTTTCTATCTTAATCTTCTTCGTGCAATGCAACAATTTTCTTTTTGTTGTTGTTGAAAATATTGATTCTATATCATGTAATCCTAGTGGGGTTAGAAATGTGCATTTTTGTTTTATAGTTAAAAAGCATAGAATGCTGAAAATGCCAGCAAGATAATTTATTCTTCATTAGGTGTATTTAAGTTGGCCTAGCCAGCATGTGTTATCATCAAACTGAGTACAAAAGAGAAAGCATCAATTAAAATAGGGCTGGATTGCATGGAGGTCACAGAGCTCTGTCCATTTCTTTCTTGATATATGTCCGATTGTGACTGATCTTGTTCAGTCTCATTTTAGAGGTATGCTTATTATATGATGATGATATATTAATTTTGTTTGCATCTCAGTCAAGAGATAACTGATGGTGTGACAAAATCAGCCCATACTGTGCAAGCTGCAGAAGCTGGAATTCGTCAAATCGGCACTCTTGCGCGACAACAAACAATTTGTAATTTTACATTCACTCTTTTTCTTGCTTGATTTCTTCACCTTGAGTATATTACTTGCCACTATCTCCGTCTGGACTAATAGTCACTTGTATATTGTAGCCATGATTCAAGAGAGAGCTAGCCTGCCCATAATCTCACTGCAACCTGTTGTTGCCGGTGCAGCAAAGAAGACTTCTCAGGCTGTTGGTCATGCAACAAAAACCTTGATCAATATGATTTCTCGAGGTGATTTCAATCCAGAGATTGATGATGAGGGTGGAATTGAAAGAGTAGAGCAGGATTAAGGAACCCATTTCATGGTAAACATTGTATTGATTGCAAACTTCTTCTCTGATAATTAGTGATGCAAAAAATGTGGAGTAGAAGTTTACAGCCAAAAATCAAGATATAGTTTTACTTTTTTCTTCTTCTGGTAGTCCTTCTAATTCGGCCGTATGTTAAAGAAATTGTTTCTTTAATGGATGATTACCAAATTATTCCCCCAAATTGGAGTCAGCCATGCAGCCGCTTGCTATTTACTAAATTTAAGGTGGAGTAGAACAAAAAAGCAAGAATAATTGGTCAATTGATCTTGCATTTTTTCCATAATAGGTGGCGAGCCATGTTTGCTCAATATTGTTTCAGAAAGGCTATGCAAGCAAAAGTTAACGGGAACTGAATTAACTGATTTTCACTGTTTCTATAAAACATGATTCTTATTATGAGAAAAGTTGTAGTTATGTGTTCTCTGGAACTAATTGTGGTCACTAACGCACCACCAAGAAAGGAAATTGTTGGAAACACAAGTGCAAGAGCTTATGACACCACACCATGATAGAGTTCCAAGAGTACAACCTCCAATTGTTAATGTTTACAAGAGGAGAAGTGATGGGAGTGGTAAAAAGAGCACATGGTGATGCTGCCACAGTATATAATGTAAAGTATTAGTAATAGTAGTTTAGTGGTGTTGTTAGTAGATTAGTAGCAATATGGTGATGTGGCATCGTGTTATCAATAATATAGTAGTAATATGTTGAAGTAGTATGCGGATGTAGCAAAACATGTTGAGCTGGCATCTATCTAGAAGTATAAATAGCTAGGAGCGAGGACGGTTGAGGAGTTAGTTGGAATCTCGGATTAGAAGTCTCTTTCTAACTGTGTAAGAGCTCAAGTACCCTTTGAAACCTTAATTTTCTATTGTTTTGCTAGTGATTGTTGATTGTGAGTCATATCAATTGGCGTTGTCTATGGAAACCAACTTCTCCACAACACATTTGGAGATTAGAAGCCTTAGAATTGTTGAATTCATATTGCATTGATGGAAGAGGGAGAGTTAGGTTGTTGAAGAAGAGAAAATCATAATGTGCATGTAGACTAAAGTTGATGATCTTGAGAAGGGAAATTTAGAGACATAAGAGGAGCTTAAAGATATCCAGTAGCAGATGACTTCGATGATGACTTCGATGAATCAATTGCAAAAGGAAGTGAAGGATGATGTTTCCTTGTTAAGAAGTGATGTGAATAAGATTAAAAAAATGATCAAAGACTTATGGACTGCTACCAGGTTTGGAAGTAGATCTCCTGTCGAGTCTACATCTATAATTGTTAAAGGAAAGCTTCAAGCATAGGCAAAGGAGAGAGGATTAGACGAACTTGAGGTTGAAAGACTCATTAGACGAAATGTGGAAATTGATGAAGAATATCAGTTAAACGCCTCGAGAGCACAAATTTCGTTGTTTGACGGGAACAATCCAACAAATTGGATTCTTATAATTGAACAGTATTTCGGAATCCATTGTACAAGAGAAGAAAGGAAAGTTGAATTGGCTTAATGAGTATGCGAGGAAAAAGTGTGTACTGGCTTTGGGCTTTGAGGAGAAGAGAACCAATGCTTGATTGGAAAATGATGAAAGATGAAATGTTAAGAAAATCCAATGGTCAGTGTGCTTCAAATCTGTTTAAGAGCCTATCACAATTACGTTAAACATCTATTGTGCATCAATATATTAAAGAATTTGAGGCTTTAACTTCTCAAGCAACGGTTATGTCCGAGTTGTAGCAACTCGGTTATTTTTTTGGAGTATTAAGGGAGGAGTTTTAAACTAGAGTTGACACATTTTCTCCAACTACACTTCTTGTTTGTTCATCACAAAATATTTTTAAATCCCAATACACCTAATGCCAGATAGCTGTTAAGAAGCACGAGCCAGAAAACACAATACGTGCACCAACTATACCTTTGTAACTCCAAATACCATGAGCATGCTATGGAAATTGCACTCAAGGTAGAGAAAGAATTTGAGTGTGGAATTGTTATTTCTTCAAAACTATAGCAGTAACTATCGAACTGAGTATAAGGATTTGATTCCGAAGGACTCTTATCAATCAACCAACAGCTAATTTATAAAGCCTTCTTGGAATCCAAGGATTATTCATCCTATAGCCCTAATGCATTCGTTGAAGGCAAAGGACGATGTTCCAATGTTGTCAACAGGACAACATTCTTCAATTGTAGGAGATGCCATGAAGACCTTGTCGAGTGGCGTTTACAGACAGCAAAGAAACCTTATTCGCTCCACTCATGGTTAACATCAGCTGCCATACGTTGAATATTTGGAGAGAAGGGTTAAAGGATTGTGTTTTCATTGTGATCAACCATTTTCTATAACAACAAATGTCCTAATAAATCACTGAGAGTGGTAATATTAGAAGAAGGGGTTGATTTACATGAGAATGAGTAGGAGGTAGTTGATAGACACGATGAAGTGTTGTAGACTAAACAACAATCTAACATGTAGGAGTTAGAATTGGAACTGTCCTTATTGGCTTTAAAAGCATTTGATGGTCCACAAATTATGAAATTTCGAGGTATGTTGAATGCTACTACAATTTCTATAATGATAGATAATGAAGTTAGTCATAATTTTCTCTCTCAAACCCCCGTTAATCATCTTAAGTTGCATGTTGATTTTACGACTATATTTTAGGTTACCCTTGGTGATGGGAATAACATATCTTCAAGGGGTTTGTGTTGTGATGTGAAGGCAGAAATTGGGGATGTTGACTTTTCTATAGATTTTTATGTTTTAGAACTAGGGGTGGTTTGGATGTGATTCTTGGTGTCACTTGGCTAAGGACATGAGGGGAGGTTAAGATTGCTTGGAAGAATTTAACCATGAAAATTCCTTTCTCCAAGGGTGAGTATGTGTTGGTGGGAGATTTAACACTATTTAAAACTGTTGTGTCCTTAAAGTCCTTGGTTAAAACAAGTGATTTTGAGTTGTGTTTTCTATTATGGATGATGGATTCGAATGATTATCCATCTAGTCATGCTGTTGACTTACGGATTGAAGATGTGTTAAAAGAGTTTGTTAATATTTTTGAGGAAAAATCAGCATTATCGCCTTTAAGGTAGAGAGACCATCGTATTCCTCTCAAATCAGGTTGTAAGCTAATTAATGTAAGACCATATTGATATGCATTTGCTTAAAAGAATGAAATTGAAAAGATGGTTTACGATATGTTGGCGGCAGAAATTATATGATCGAGTATTAGTCCATTTTCTAGTCTAAGAAGAAGGATGGATCTTAGAGGTTTTGTGTAGACTATCATACCTTGAATGAAGCCACCATTCTAGATAAATACTCTATTCTTGTAATTGAGGAACTATTAGATGAGTTGCATGGTGCTACTATTTTTTCTAAGATTGATCTTAAGGCAAGGTATCACCAAATTTGAGTAGTCCTAGATGACATTCATAAAACGACCTTTCGAACGCATCATGATCATTATGAGTTTCTTGTAATGCCCTTTGGCCTTATTAATGTTCTGGCTACTTTTCAAGCGAGCATGAATAAATTATTTAGGACTTATCTCCGATACTTCGTGTTGGTTTTCTTTGATGATATACTTGTTTATAGTGTAGATTTGTTTTCTCACTTAGAGCATTTACGAATTGCCTTACAATTATTGAGAGATCATTAATTTTCGACCAATAAAAAAAAGTGCACTTTTGGCCAATATGCTCTTGAATATTTAGGTCATATAGTTTCTTCCAAAGTTGTATATACGGATCCTTCAAAGATTAAGTGTGTTTTGGAGTGGTCTATTCTCACCACTTTGAAGAGTGTTTATGGTTTTCTTGACTTATTAGGATATTATCAGAGGTTTATTAAATATTATGGGAAAATTACTAAACCCTTAATGGATTTGTTAAAAAAGGATGGGTTCCATTGGTCGGCAACCGTTGCTGCCTCTTTTACACAATTGAAAGAAGCATTAGTGTTTGCACCTGTTTTGGCCATGCTTAATTTTTCCCAACAACTTGTGATCGAGTGTGATGCATTAAGGAGGGGGATGGCGCTGTCCTTTAACAAAATAATAGGCCAATTGCTTATTTTAGCAAGGCGTTGTTTGACAAAACTCTTGCCAAATCAACTTATGAAAAAGAATTAATTTTTCAGATTCCAATTATACAATCCTTTTTAGGTGGTGGAACGTATAGGGAAGGTTGCTTACAAGCTCAGATTGCCAACTCTTTGTCGTATCTATCCTGTTTTACACGTCTCTCTACTGAAGAAGGTAGTGGGCACTTTTTGTGATACTACAGAACTACATTTTGATTTTTTTCTATAGGCGGACACCATAGGTTATTTACTCATAGCTATATTGGGTTGAAGGTTTCGAAAAGAAGGCTCCCAAGAGATTCCACAAGTTCTTGTTCATTGGCAAGGTCAATCCCCTAAAGAAGCTTCATGGATGGATACCACTTCTTTTTGTTTACAATTTCCTAACTTTGTCCTTGAGGACAAGAACTATCTTTCGGAAGGGGCAATTGATACAGTCCCAAAGAGTACAAGCTCCAATTGTTGATGTTTGCAAGAGGAGAGGTGATGGGAGTAGTAAGAAAAGCACATAGTGGTGCTGCCATAGTATATAATGTAAAGTATTAGTAATAGTAGTTTAGTGGTGTTATTAGTAGATTAGTAGCAATATGCTGATGTGGCATGGTGTTATCAATAATATAGTAGTAACATGTGGAAGTAGTATATTGATGTGGCAAAGCATGTTGAGGTGGCACCTATCTAGAAGTATGAATAGCTAGGAACGAGGATGGTTGGAGAGTTAGTTGGAATCTTGGATTAGAAATCTCTTTTCAGTTGAGCAAGAGCTCAGGTACTCCTTGGAACCTAATTTTCTATTGTTTTGCTAGTGATTTCTGACTGTGAATCATATCACACCAAAAATGTAGAGATTCTTAGCAGTTAAGTCTTCTTTTCTTCCTATTCCTTGAGAGCTCATATGAATTGTGATTCTACCATTCACGGAATCCGGTGGATCAGACACTCTCTTCACTAGATTCAGTGGATGTTTACGTGACAAATAACCTTATTTCTGTTAGTGGAGGTCGCTTGCGCTTGGATACTGATTCGTGCTAACGATTGTGCTCGCTGAATTTCATAAGGTTGTTCACTCTGCTTCTGTTTTGACTCATCCACTTTTAATCCATCCTTGTATACTAGATAAAGAATCATTTGAACTGCTTCTAATAGGAAACGTGGCACATTTTGGCGCCTGCAGGAAGAGAACTACTAAATATAAAAATTTCAAAGGGACTGCACCAGGAACCGTCGAGAGCTGGGTTTAGGTTTATTTACATCGATGAACATTCCCGCGACGAGAAATCCATTGAAGAACCAGCACGTAAGGTGAGGAAAAGGGACATAGTAAGTGGCATGACCCAATGAAGAAGCAATTTGATAGGATGGTAAATTGTTGCATTATGATGGTCTGTGCCGAAGAAAGTTCTTTGGTCCTGTTGGCTTAAAAAGGAGAAACTTTTTGTACAGTGTTGTCGTTCATATTCCTCCGGATGACATACTATTTTATATAATTGGAAAGACACAACGTGGAATCCGTGTCAATCGTTCTTATACATAGCATAGCAGGTAATTGGTAAAGATAAGATTAGGCTTGTTAATTTGATACCTGACCCATCAATCCGAATTCAATACGATTATAAATGAGTTTATATAAATATAATTAGACATGATTAATAAACAAATTGAATCTATTTAGATTTTGTCTTTTTCTCTTATCATTACTGTTACTTGTTCACCATTGGTTTCTTACTTATCGTTATTCTTGCTTTGATTATTGTTCTTGTCTATTTTGGTTCTAATTCTATGAGAGTGATACTTAAATTTTTAATTCCTTTCATTATCTAATTTTCAAAATTCTTAATAAAATGACATAATATAATACATTTCAAGTTTTGTTTTTTTATATACATCTATCTAAGAATACTTTATTAATCTCAACCTCTTTTATGAAATCACTTGATATTTTTATTAAGAACCGAATTGAATGTATTAATCAGCTTTTGTTTAATTGAATCACGTGATGCTATAAATTAAACTATAGAACAATAATGTCACAAGTTTTTGTTTAAGTTGATCATATATTATCCTTTTTATTTTTTTTACCAAATACTATTACAATAACTGTGAGAGGGGGGATAATTAGACCTGATTCATCCCATTAAAATATCAATATTTATTTCATTTACCTATAAAGGTCTTGATCAATCACATATTACTTAAATCCACAAATAGGAGTTGAATAAACCTATTTATTAAACATAGACAACAAGGGAAATTACTTTACTTTTTGTCTTTTTAGTTTGAATTTCTAAGATGTTTCAACTATAATATCAAGCAATAGGATAAGTGGTCTATCTATTTTAACAATATCCTCTATTAAAAGTATAGTATATAGGATAAGTGGGATCATATGATAGATTATACAGTCTCATTTATCTTCCTATGTGTCATATCCTTAATGGAGACTATTGTTAAAAATGAATAAACTAGTTACCCATAGTATCAAACTCGATACTTAATCCTCAATTGGAGAAATGCTAAGTTTTTCTTTTTCCAAATGAAGAAAAATCATAAGAGAGAAAAATACATGATAATAGCTGTTAGCAACTGATTGAGATGAATATTGGAATTGAGTATGATACAAGCAGCTGCAATCCATGGAGAAATGAATTTTTGTTTACAGTTTTAGACCAAAAAGATTGTAATACAAAGAAAAACTAGGGTTTGGAGAGAGAAAAATTAGTAAGAAGGAGAAAACAAAAACAAAGGGAAAATGTAAAAAAACCTGCATACCTAGTTCTCAAAATCAAACCAGAAGGCATCACTTAAAACTACGACAAAGGATTTCCTAAGTGCTTGTTTCACATGTTTACAATGAGAAAAACAAGAGTAAAGACGATTAACTGTTAAAGCGAAGAGTGAGGACTTTGTGACTGATATATGACTGAAAATACAGTCCCTATGCGCATTTAAAATCTTATAGAAATCTCGTATGTTATTTGCGTTATTTTGGTGAACAAGGAAAAAGAGACTAAAGCGTACATTAGACATACATCTTTAGTGCAACATGAAAATATTTTGTATGTGTATTCAATGACAAGTAGCTTTTCACTAGAAGGTGCATTTTCACTATCCTAATGGACGAACGATTTTTCTAAACACGGTTTATGAATAATTTTTTTCTTAAACTAATTGTAGATCAATACAGAACTCCCGCAGTTTATTAATGATTTTTTCTTAAACTAATTGTATATCTTTGGGAAAAAATAAAAAATAATAATCGTATATCCTTACAAAACTCCCGCACTATGCTCTGCACGTCACAAGAGGCTATAAGGATTGAAATCATAACATGGCGCCTAGTCGAAGGTTACCGAACCGATGTTATATTAGCATCTGTCGTGATTTTGCGACCCATGTTTCTTGTTTACATGTGTCGTTGGTGTTGGTATTTTTCAAGAATTAAGAGGCAGATGAATTGATTGTTATAACTTTAAAAAATTTTCGAAGACTCTAAATTTAATGTTTTGATCAAACTTATTATAAAATTCGAATAGTTTAAAGTGATTACCCACAAAAATAAATAATGCAGAAATTAAGGAGTGCGGAGAGAGGAAGATTAGACACAGATTTTTATATTGCTTCTGCCTAATTATGCATTGATAAACTCTTTTAACTCGACTATTTAGGATCCTTTTGTCCACACCCCTAATGCTACTATATCAAAAATCAAACTTTGAGAGTTGTATAATACAGGATCAATTCTTGACCAAAGCCTACTACTCTGTCTCCCTTAACTACTAGTTCAAGCTAAATCACATACTGCAATGATCTATTACCCACTCTCAAAATACAACAAATCCTTACTCATAAAGGATAGCACATTAATGAGGACACAAAAAGAATATAATCCTCTAAATTTTAGCACAATATAATCAACAGTAAGATAAATGAAGATTTAGTACACAAGGGGGAGCTGGTTGTAATAGTGAATGCACTTGCTGCCTTTTCTTGTAGTTGAGAGATTATTATGTGTTCTGAAATTCTGAATTCCCTTTAATTATATATGTTGTGATGCAACGGTCACTCGAAGTATTTTTTGAATAAAAATCTGTTGAAATCCCGTTTACTAGAGAATATTCGAATTCGAATTAGCTCCCATGAAATTTGCTAGAAGATCGACTCAAATAGACATGCTTTGGATATTTTCAATATTCAAATTCAAATTGTGCCGATGAGTAATTATTCAGTTACGTTCTTTTTTTTAATAAATCGGTATTCGTACCATTAGATTATAATAATTTTGATAAATACCTTATGTTAAGTTTGAATGAATGTTACATAAAATTGATGAAAAATCCACATAATCTCTTGATATATTTTAAATTTGGAACTTTACAAAATCTACCATCTTCTCATAAATAAATTTAATCTTCTGTTTCGTAGATCCATCTATCTTTAAAGCAGATCATATTTCTATACTAAAATTGAATTGTCAATAAAAAAAGCTTGGATAACCTTCAACGAATAAACTTGAATTTTTACTGATAAGAGTCACAAATTATTTAAATTATTATCCATGGAGGATCCCATTGATCATAGGCTACATAACTTGATTGAAACTTTCAAAACATAATTTTTTCATAAAATAAAATGAACTTCTCCACTCAAGTATTTATTAATTTTTTATCCACCTTATAATAATCCACAATGATACCTAATCCAACTTTATTGGAAATATCTTTAACTGATGGAGTTAGGTCATTTAATCAAACGATCCAATTTAGTTTATTGAAAACTACAAAATTGTACAAGCACGATTCGTCTCTGTCAAGGTCTCTGCAATTCTTTCTAAGTTCTCATTCTGATTAGCTTTGGCGCATCTTGAAGAATAACTTTCTCCATTACTTTCTACTTGTTTTATTTTAAAATTCGTTAGAAAAAACTTCTATTATTCTTTCTACCAAAGTCTGCCTATCATTTGTCCGATAATCTTCTATACTTCACTCTACTTTTACATACCTGGAGTTGTCACAGACTTTCTATAATTCCTTCTTATACCACTTTGTTTAGACAACTTCACTTAACATAAACATCTATAATACCTTCTATCAATACTTTAACCTATATACTCAATACAAATGTCATCAAACAAAAAACTCTTTTGATTATCAAAACCCAATAAGAAAGAACCTAAGAGTTGGTCTCCATAAAACTCTTTAGAAAATGAATGTTAATATATTTTAGCCTGCGAAATTCCGTAATAATTCGTGCTAATGCATATACATAACTCTTTCTATATAATGTAATTTAATATGGCTTTCATTAGTATATATATAAAGTCATATACTATTAATAACAGCGAGACATTATCCGAACATCATCCTACAATTGTTCTGAACATTAATTTTCTTTAAATAAAATGAACAAATAATATAGTACGATTTTCTTGGACATTCAACTCTAAAAACAATTATTATTGGTCCGGTTATTAATCTAAATGCGATTTGAGTGTGACACAGCTTAGGAAAATAATAACAAAAATTGATCATTCAAAAAATATCAATGACATAAATTTTAGTACCGAATTAGGCTTATCTAGAATGATTTTTTCAAACATAGAAAAAGCTATTGTTTTTTAAAATACTATTTCTTGATTTTAAATATGAAATAAATAATAGATCACTCTGAGTGATAGAAAATCTGGTTCAAAAAGAGATTTTTAAAAGCAAAACTAGAAATGGATAATCAATATGTAAATCAAAAGTGATACTCAACTCACCGACATGCACAGTAATATGTATGTACATATATACATTATTTAAAATGCCGAAGTTACAATATACATTTTCATACAATTCCAACGTGATATGAAATGGAATTGAAACCCAATTTGCAAAACTTTTTAAATAAAGAAAGATATTTATCTTTCAAGCATGGGACTGGCAAATTCAAAAAAAAAAAAAAAAAAAAAATCTTAAATCGGAAAATATGTTACATTTAGTGACACTTCAATCTAGAGAATGATTAGTTGACAAATTTCAATACCACCACCATCTGACAAATGGGATGCAAATATGATGTGAATAAACAGAATAATGGCATAATTTAAATATATAAAGTATTACAATGATTTATGTGGGCTCAAACTTGACACAAAACACAATCTACACCAAGCATCCTTCTAGGCTTCTCTCTCTATCTCCAGACCTTTTTTTCCACTTCTCTCTTATGGGTTGCCCTCTCTTGACGTGGCATTAATTAAAGGGGTAAAGCCTATTTATGTATAGAGTAGAGACAGATGTCACAATAAGCACTATGTAGATGTCATTGATGGATGCACTTGATTAATATTGTAGAAAAGCTAATCTATTTTCCTTCTTTCTTAATTATGTACAGTCTAAGCCCAACCTATAGTTTTGCATAATGGTTAATGCTACAAATGGGAGAACACTACAATAACTTACAGTTGTGTTTTTAAATGAAATTTGGTCTAGGCCGTTTTGGGGCCTTTTGAACAAATGGTCGATATTTCTAGGTGAGAGCACAAAGTCAGCCCAATAACTGATGTTTTAGGGCCCAATAAACCATGTGCCTCTTAGTAGGATGGTATATTTGAAATTGAAGTTACAACAAATATTAACAAACATTAAATTAATAAAAGGAAAAGTACACATTTAATTCTCAATCTTTACCATTTTTTTACAATTTTGTCCTTGACCATTGTTTTCTTTTTCTATTTAAGTTTTCAACATTTCGATTTTTATCAAATATGTTCCCTTCTCTTGGAGAAATGGATTAAAAACATTACGAGTTCATTGGAAGAACTAATTTGATAAAAATTGAAAACATTAAAGAACTGAAATAGAAAAAGAACATTATAGAGTAAATTAGAAAAAATAGTAAAGATTGAAGTCTAAATGTAAACTTTTCCCTTTCTTAAATTAATTAATACTTAATTATTTCATGCACTTCATGAACCTACAACCGAATTTGTTTGTTGACTAAACTATAGAGGGACCAAATTGTAGATACATTACGATGATGTTAACCTATTGATTATCTGGTCAAATTATTTTGATTGGTGACATGATTAAAATAATTATGCCTATATTTGGATTGATTTAGGGAGTTTCGAATTAATGGATTGGAAATAAGGTCAATTAATTTTGACTTGTCCGGTTTTTATTATTTCTTAAGAAGCTCATGTTCCCTTTCAGTTCTCTTAAAAAGGCCTATACGTATCTTTCTTTAGAAACTCGTCAATGACTCTAGAAGCCTTATCAATCTAGTACGGTGATTAGAGGACCGATGGCTGTCGTCGATTATTAAACTGCACAAATATTACCTAGTTCTTCTCACATGAGGTAACGGCCATCTTAGGTTTTAGAGTTCAAATTTCAGAGATCAAATCGAGAGACAGAAACTTCTTGTGTGCAAGCTATCATTGCTCTAAAAATCAAAAACTATAAAACTAAAATGTTCTAACTACTTCGACTATCAAATTACTACTTCTATCTACTCAGATTGCTTACTCTTTTATCCTCGATTCCTCTCTAGTTTATCTTACTTGGTGTATGATTCCAATTACAATACTTATCTTTTATTGCGTAAGGCGCATGATTCACTTGACGAATTCCCAGCTACATATTATCGACTCCATTAGGGAACGAATGGAATGTCAAGTGCATTGGGCAAATAAAATTACCGAAGTAGCTTCCTTACTGACAAATTAAGGTGCGTTTATTTGAGAATCGGAAAGTATGAGTTTTGTGTTTTCATGTTCCAATTCATATTTGGAGCCCGCAAATCTTTTGTTGAGCCAACATTAATTGAACAAATTAAGGAAGCTCAAAAGGATGATCTAGCTATCCAAGAGGTTAGGTAAGGAATTCAGAAAGTTCGAAATACAAGTTAATTAAGTAAAAGTACATGTTATACGTAGTTATTGATATAGAATATACATATAAGTAATAAATTTACTTTAAAAATTATCATAAATTAACATGTTAACAATACATATAATATGTTGTTATAATAATTGGGTAAATTCCATTATTTAATTATGTGAGGAAAATATAATATATTCATGCTCTATACGAATATTGGATAATTTTCCATATAATAATACCACATTTAAATAGCATTATAAACTTTAAAAATACAAGAGTAAAATAATAAATGATTTTGTATATATTGGATCCTATTTATGAAGAATTGAAGAGTAATTAATTTAACAACATAACAAACAAAAAGTCAAGGTAATGTTCAATTGAAATAGTAATAGATAATTAATATATATTTCTTTTCATTTCAGCCTAATAGTTCTTTAGCTTTACTATCATTACCTAACCTGAAGCCTTAATAGGCTTATTTTTATGATATTCTTTAAATAATTTTCCGAGCTTGTCATTAATGCTTATTTGTTTTCCATCCAAATTTTGGTTAAATAAAGAGATAAAAATGTCCACGAATACTTTTACCATCAATAGCATCATTATGTTTAGTAATGTTGGATAGGGCGATGGGAATTCGGTTTATAATCGACCAACGATCTAAGCAGGACTGATGGCTCGAGTCAGGACGAAGTGATTCAATCACTTGGTCTTGGTGGAATGAACTTTGAGGGGTTCTACATTAGAAGATGAAGTAAGTACTTAATAGGAACCTTAATTCTTAATATCAGCTTGAACAGAAGGAATTGAACGAGAATATTCCTCGTACCGGTTATAGAAGTTACTTTTATAACACAAAAGGATCCAGAGGGAGTTATTAAGAAGATGTCATGAGATATTTCTTTTTTGATTTAGCATATATTTACTTTTCTTATTAGTTATTTCCTTTATAAGCCAGAATACATTTTCTTTTGTGGTTATTTCTACTCATCTACTTTTTTTAATGAATTCTAGGAGATAAAGTAATATGGTGGAAGGGCCCACCAAACCTCTCCCCTCCCCCTTATTATCAAAGCAAAGTAAACTCACCAAAATATTTGGATGCCATCAAAGCGAGTTCAAAATGACTTTAGCAAAACCTGAACTCGACCTAATACCTTATAAGGCTTTTTAAAACTTTGTAGGGTTTTTACTCTATTTTTAAAACTTATTCCTATAGGTTTTTGTAAACTCGTTAAAAACTCAACTCAACTAGTTAATGTGAAAAAAAAAAGAAAAATGATTTGCAAATGTACACCAAAAATCATATAATAAGCAAGGACTCCTAAAATCAATTCCAATTGATACGGTTTATGATTCTATCTTCGCAACCAATACAGTAATGGAAACATAATTTTCCAATATTAAGCTTGTAAAATTTTACCATTAACTAAATTATATAATAACCTTAGACTCTTAGAATCAAGTTTGGCTTTAGTATATCCTATGCATACATCAAGTACTAAAACAACATTACTAAGGAATGGCCTTGAAGTATAGCAATTTCAAAAAGCTAAAAGAGACAAGACATCTTAGATTAATTATTATATTTTATTATTTACAATTAATACTAAATTATTAATATCATATATGAATATATTATTATTTTTAATCGAGTTCGGATTTTCCATTGAGTTTTCTTTTTCTAAATTCCAAAATCTAACCTAGAACTCTATAGAATTTGAGAATTATTTCCAAAACTCGTCCTAGAATCATATAGAATTAAGTCTTATAGGGTTTTTAGTAAGTTGAACGGGTTAAAAACTTGATAATAACTAGCCCAATAGCATTCTTACCACAACAAAGGCTTGCTTTTCATTACATGAAAAGATGTCTTACCTTTTCATTGCCTTACTTTTGTCTCTCTCTAGCCAAAACAATATGTCATTCATACCTTAATACGAAATCTTTTAATTAAGCACGAACTACTTCTAGTTGTTGTAAACTTATGGGACAAAGAAGTTGATGAATGATATTATTCTTTTCTAATATTACATGATTCTCTCTCTTGTTTAATATTATTCACTATCAAGCTTAGTTTTTCGATTTCTTATTTTAATTTCATTTCTTTTAACTTGATTTAAATTAAACCCTATATCTATTTAATTTAAACTCTCAATTAAAGTTAAAAAAAAAAAAAACTTGATTTCTTTATTTTGAAAAATTTTGGAGTTGCCACATCAGTAAAATTAGGAAAGGTGATTAAATTAGAATCGATTAGGCGGACTGATTCTAATTTAGCCATTAGTTTGCGTTTTAAAAACATTTTTGAAAAGAATTCAAGAAACCAGATATCTTGAGTTCAAGGGATACTCTATTAAACTTTAACTAGTACTATAGTTAATTTTTCGAAATTAGATTTAGTTTTCAAAATTACCTTTCTTTTTTTTTAAAAAAAACAAAGCCTAATCACCAGTAAATAAATAAAATTATTTTTATTTAAAAAAATAGATCATTCAAGCTATAATTTAAAAAAAAAAAATGGAAAACTAAAGTTTTAACAAATTTTACATCGCTCCGAAAGTACCTATATACTTGCTAATTGGAATAAAAAGTTCATAGTTTATTCTCCGAAAACATTAACATGTTAGTTATTTTTAATTTCTAAAAAACTAGTCAAGTTTACGTTTTAATTTATTTATTTTAACTATAAAAAACCTAGAAAAATTGGTCCTAACTTGAAGTTTTATTTTCTTTTTGGAACCTCTAAAGAAAAGCCTTAGTTTGGAAAAACAAGTTTATTAATTTTTTTATTTTTTAGAAAGCAATTTTTCTAAGTGAGAAATTCTAAAGACCTAATGATTAAATAAATAAATGAATAAATTTTGGAAAAGGCATAATTTCCTAAGTTAAAATATTTTTTCCTTTTACATATCTTAGGGACAACTACTAAATAAATTGTTAAATAAACTTATGACAAGTAAATGAACCAAAAGAAAGAAACGATAAACAGATAACAAAAATAAATAAACAACTCAACTTACCTAGTCGTGTGCAAGATAGAGTAGATCGTTGTATTTCGCATGTGGTTTTCTGTTGTTGTTCACTGTTAAGAGATGACTGTAATAGGGGCTATTGGTGTTGATGTGTAGGTGATGTGGGGGTGTGCTGTTGTTGTACGTATTAAGTTGATTAGTTGGTCGCTGCATGTAGTTGGATTGGGGCATGGTGTTGCATGGAGTTGAGACAGTATTGGTTGGTAGTGTGGGAATGTGGGTGTGAAAGTGTTTGTTGTACAGTGGTGATGCGTTGGGCGTGCGTGGATGTATTTGGAGTGTATGATTGAAGGTAGGTGATAGGCATGGATGTGCTAGTTGTGCTCGCTGTTGTTGGACTATTGTGTGGACTGGTTTGAAATAGACAATAGAGAGGGTGATTGGGCTTTAGTGGAGCTATGAAGTTTGGCTCTAATCCGTATGGTGTATTGTAGTGGAGCATGGGGGCTTGGTTTGAGTTGTAGTGGCTGTGATGTTGTTTATGGGGGCTTGAAGGAGGCTTAGGGTGTTTGCTAGAACGGGAGAGAGGGTAATGGATGGACGGTGTAGAAGATGATGATTGCAAAGATGATGGTGGTAGTAGCTTTTTTTTTTTTTTTTTTTTATGAAAGAAAAAGATACCTTCTCTTGTTGCTTTGATACATACATATACAAACTGAAAACGAATCTCTTTAATCAATTCAAATCTAAATTAATAGAAATCAAAGTAGATCTGAATTTTTACAAATCTTTAGCTTATCGGATTAACATAATCCTATTAGATTTGTTATCTCTAATAATCATTCCACTATAATTCTATTAGATTCAAACAATAACAACTCCAACAACTCAATCTGATCTGTTTTAGATTAAGATTCTAGAACAACAGATTTTCTTCTATTGATCTTTTTGAAAATCTTTTTTTTTCCTTCTTTTTTTATTATATATTTAATTAAAATAAATAAATAAATAACCAAATAAACCTAACCCTAAATTTAAACTCAACCTAAAGTTGAAATTAAAATGGATTGACACCCATTAATAAATTAATTTGACCTCAATTGAGGTGTAAAAAAAATTCTATGAGTCTAAATTAAGTACCTTAAAAATGATGTATGGCTAAATAAATTTAAATTTTTTAATTTTTTTTGAGTTTTTTTTAATATTTTTCTCTTTTATAAAGGACCCTTTCTCTAACTAATAAATAAAATAAAATAAAATATAGGGAGGTTAGGTATCTACATTCACTTTGATTGATCTTCTTCTAAGATTGTGCTTATTAAACTTTTAAAGAAGAAGGCACTATTCAAAATGTGCCTTTCATTGGGGAGAAAAAAAATACAATGAAGGTGCTTTTTTAAAATGTGCATTTACTGTAAATAGCTACACCTTAAAATTTAGAAAACTTAGAACCCCATACAAAAAACAACACATTTAAAGTAAAATTAACATAGGCATTTAAAGTAAAATTAACATAGGCAAATAGTTAATCACCAGATCTCTAATTCCAAATTTCACCTCATGTCCATTCTTAACTAACATATAAATACCTTGATCGGAATTAAGCCACTAAACCACTAACTCGTAGTTGAGCTCGATGCCTTGAAAGTCTAATGCGGCAAGTTCTCCTGTTCCAACCGACTCATGCCAAGACTAAACTGATTATGATTGCTGACTAACTCCTAATGCTAAGTCGTGTGACTTCCTGTCTCTTAGAGGTCGTTTGCTGAATGGATCATTATTTTGCTAATAGACCGGCCCCTTTCACTCACTCCTACCTAACATGCTCAAGTTGACTCACAACTCGACAACATTGATGTTGAGAGATCGAAAGATCCCTTGAGAGTCCTTAGCCACTCCTATTCGAATGAGTTCGCACCTACTTAGCCACCTAATTAGATCATATTGTTTTGTCTATATTTTCTAATAGCATCATTAATGCCTTACTGCTACGTGTCCAGGACCACATAAAGAATCTGCTACACTAATTGTTATTTTAACTTTAATATTCATTTTTACCCTTTATATACTTTGTATATTACTTCTTTGGGACAATACTCATTTTTTCTTTTCCGTTTTTAGGCAAGTTGTCATAATTTCTTGAGTATAAATACCCACTGTACATGTAGTCGCAATGAGATAGAGATCATCATTAATACATTGGATTTTCTTTTTAGTGAACATTGCTCTTATTAGCTTATTTACTCTTATTTCGCTCTTATCATAACCCTTAAGTAAGGCTAGTTAGCGAGTAACCTCACCGAACCAACTCGTGTGTCATATCGAGCTATGTTGTAAGTCATCGAGTATTCTACTGGTGTGTAATATCCTTTAGAGCTATTCATGGATTTGCTTATTTCCTTTTTTTTTTCTTCCATTCTCTCACTTGTTTCCATTACTTGTTTAAAGCTTTCAGCAAGCTTGAACCCATCTCTACGACCATTCTTGTCTGCTTTAGGCTCTAGCCTGCATCATACCTGCCTGACTAATTTTCATGTCTCCAACTCCAAACACCAAGTCAAGAAGTTCTAGTGAACAACTAAATAGTATCTCGATACATAAAAGACATCAAGTACGCAAAAATAAATATAAGCAAAATAACATTAGTTAAAGTGTATTCTAGTACAAATGTACATCTAACTTTTTCATACATAAGCTGAAAATGAATACACATCTATTTCCTTTTACTGTTAATCTTAGTAAACACATGCAATTTCAACCCCTGTCTAGACCTCCTTTCTTCAACAATGCCTTAAGCTTGTGACTCTTGTGTTGGTATCTACTACTAAGGTAGCTCGAAAAATTGTAGAAGATCAACTATACGAATCTAAGAAGGACTATCTTGATGAGAACTCATCCACCTTCTCTTTTGAGGAGCTGGTGGTGTAAAAAGAGGATCTTGCCGGGTCTCTAGCAGTAGAGTCTCAAATGAGGGCCTGACAACATGTCTACATTTGGATGGCTGTATGATCACTCAACTTGGGATGGCCTAGGATTGTCATCAGCATGCCAACCCTATCACTATTGTCATGCCACCCCCCTCATCCTAGTGTGACTGCCTCGCTTAGGTGGATTTAAATCATCATAATCAACCTAATTCAAGTCATTCTCCGCCTCTTATGCTCCTCAACCAAATATGGTAGCTATAAGGTTATTGGTATGTAGTCATATGGCAGCTGCATATCTTGATTAGCATGGATTTAAGTTGTAGGATAGTCAAACCGATCAATAGAAATCTTAGTTTGTTAGAAGTCCTCAACCTACAAGAAGAAGGAGATTCGCATGAGGAATTGCAAGGTCATTTAACTCTATAGTAAGTGTCGACAAGGTACTTACCATGGTTTTAAGCAAAGCTTTAGTCTAAATGATGTATTGGCATGTAATGCTCCTATACCCTTGTTGATACCTACACTTAACACCCTTGAGACTATTAATCTACACAATTGCATTTTATCAATCATTCCAAATGATGAGGTAACCTAAATGCTATGTAACCTAATCAACATTCATCTTGCCTCATGGGTTTACAGAGTGTAGGGACGCCTCAATGTCACATGGTAGTGGAATTCTCTACAAATCACCAAACTGATGTGTAATACATTTTAAGAAGCACTACTCCACCATATAGAAGAAAATGAGTTGTACATAAGTTGCATAAATGGCTCTTGCAATTTATAGAACTTAGGGAGGATATCTAGGATATCCTTAAGGTACAATTGCCATATAACTTAGTAATTTTATGTTCACAAAGTTAATGTTTGGATAAGTATCTGAAAAAAATGTTTATAAATTTGTTGGAGATACATACCTAATTTGAACTCTGAGTGCATCCTAACAGGCCTTCACATCACACTTCAACTCTATGGTTTGATTTAATCTATGAAAATTTAGTGAAATAATGTAAAGATTCTTGTATAAAAAGTATTATAAGAGACTTAATTGAGGATTTATGAAGAAAACGAGAAGAAAATTGACTTGGAATTGCAATCATAGTAGAAGGCATGAGAGAGAAATCAGAGAAAGTGTAGAGTGCTTTCAAGTGTTGAAACGTGCCTATTGTGCCCTCTTTCAAGTTTTAATTTGGGTACAATGAAGGCGCATTTCGTATGTGTGCCTTCATATTTGCAAAGAATGCGCTTTTGTAGAATGTGCTTTCTTTACAAATGTAAAGGTGCATTGCTAAAATGCATCTTTTTCTTTTAAAAATATTGAGAAGAAGGCACATTTTAACAAAGCGCGTTTTTTGTTTAAAAATTACAATCACTATCTCCTAATGGTAATATGTTTTAAATTAGCCCCTAATTTCATTTTTATTTTTTGGAGATTATAAGAGATCTTAGCTATGTTCAGATCTAACCTATTAGATTTATTGTGGTTTCCATTTATTTTTTGTGAAATCAAGAGATTAAACTTCCTATAAAATTAAGTTGGGTAATAATAAATTAATAAAGAAAATTGAATGACATGAGATGTACAATTTAGGTTATCTTATCTTAATGCTTGGAAAAGAAAATCAATGTTTTCAAACTAACTAAGAATATTATGAGGAAACTAATGCTTTATGCAAATTATTATTAATAATAATAATAATAATAATAATAATAATAATAATAATAATAATAGGAAAAGAAAGGCAATATGCCATACTTAGCTCGTACCCTAGTTGAGTACGACACGAGTAGCCTTGATGCAGCTTTGTGATAAATGTGAAGGGATCCAATTAGCAACGTTTACCAATAAAACATCAAGTATTTCACATTCTGTTGATTTTATAAGGGTAAAATAGAATAACCATTCCTCTCATTTAATATATTTTTGTGTTTAGTCAATCTAATTGCTATTTATGTAAAATAAAATATTTACAAATTCTATATAGAATAAACAAAATTTTTAATAGATTTTATCTATTAAAATAGACTAAAAGACATTGAGGATTACAAAGTGGAGGCTACTTCTACCTTTGATCATTGATTGTCCTTATAGGCTTGTAGCTAGATTAAAAGTGATTAAAATTTCTAATTTGACAATGAGTCCCTTTTGAAATCTAGAAGAAATGCATGTGTTTTAATGAGAAAATGAAAAAAGAAGATAGATGGTTTGAAGGCTACTTTTTTTTTTTCCAAGATGCTTTTTAAAGAAAATTTAGTTCCAACAATTTTTATCTTTTCTACTTAGTCATTAATGTTGAGCCAAGTAGCAGTTCCCATACGTTGGGCCTCCCCCCCGCCTGATAGGGTTTAGATATTGTAATAAGGTTTGAAAACTCTAAGTAAAATCTAGGATTCTTAATTTGGATGGGTAATTTTTGAGAATTAGGGCTAAACACAACTCTCTTCTATATAACAACTTCAGCAAGAATTTGGATTTTGTATTTTGAAAAGAAACTAAGGTTAAAAACTTAAGTGGACCTATTAGAAAATCCCTTATAGCTAAGCTAGTGAGAGCCCTTCAATTCTTAAGTTAGCTGTGTGTAAATAGGTGTAAGGAGAGTTCTAGGGTTGGATTACCATTTGAGGACCGCTATGAACATATTTAAAACTTTTCACAATTATGTGTTGCTATGAAAACAAATAGAGTGGTCGATGATACTATCAGCCTAAGGTTATTCCCATCTTCATTGGTGTAGTCATTCCAAAGTGACTATATGATGCAGTCACTTTTGAGCTACAATAAATGACTCCCATCTACAATAGATAAGGCACATTCAAAGTTAAAATGAACCTGTTAATAGATAAATATATCAAGAAAATCTTTCTCGGGTAATGGTGTTGTGAGCTAAGCTACCACAGCTCTCTACCTTTCGACATATTCCTTGAAGGACTCCATTAGCTTCATGAACATTTGGCATAGGATTATCAAGGAAGGGGCCATCATTAGGCGTTATCCTAGTAGTGATGCTATTGGCCTCCAATTTATTAGCTTTTCTTCCTTTTATCTCCGGAGGGATCATAGGTATATTCATGGGTGTGAACTTTGACCATGATTCTCTCTAATTCCTTAATCAATATTTTGTAAAATTTATATAAGTGAAAGTGAGAAACAAGAGATTGAGAAAGGTTAAGGCTAAGAGAGTGGGGGAATTAAGGAGAACCAAGCATGGAAGGGAGAGATAGGATAGAGGAGAGTGGGAAAAATGAGAGAGAGCTAGAGAGGGACTAAGGTTAGGGAAATTTTCCTTTCAAACCAAACCAAAACATAAAAATATAGTTCAGTTTTTTATAACTTTGAACTAAATCGTACGGTTTGAACTAAAATTTTTTCCAAACTATAAGATTTTAATTTGGTTTGATTTGCCATATCTTTTAATTTAGCAAAAAGGAATCCTAGTCATTAAAAAATATCTTTATTTGAATAATTTAACCGTGTCAATTGTCATATAGACTATGGACTGGACCAAATTGTATACATTTTTGTTAGAAATGAAAGGAACAAAATAAAATATAAATAGTTTAATAATGATAATAACACATCCTATCTTTCTCATATATATATATATATATGTATATATAGTAGATATACCTATAGTCTAAATATTTTACTATCCACTTATTCCAGCTTTCAATGTTTACCTATGATGTCTAGCTGATTTCATTTATTTGTGATTTTGCAAAATACAATATGAGGCGATCTTTTTAAGTAAGATTAGGGCTCTACTTTGCATAGAGGCACCATTAATTAAGGTTCAAAAGTCCCTTCTATTTCCTTTGTTTTTTCTCTTTATTCTCGATGATGATATTTCTATAGATATATATATTTTTTAGGTACGAGAGGAGCTTAATGAACCTTTGAACTTAGGATTGGGTTCAACACTAAAGCACTTGATAGGAATCAAGTGTCCTATAGCCATCCTTAAAAATAGGAACAAGATAAGCAAAACTGAAAGAAGGTTGGAGACAAATAGCAAATACTTTAATTGGGTTGTTGAAAAAGGAAATTGCATCAAAAACTAGTTTGCCTTTTGCTCTACCTCTTATCAATCTATGAAAGTAGTTAAAAATGAAGGGTAAAGATAGGACAAATGGTCATGGTGAACCTACAAGAAGAGGATTAACTTCAACAAAGCTTTCAATCATACAAGGACTTCCAAAGGACATTGAAATCTTGAAGAATGCAAAAAAGTGAGATTTATGTGTTAGGGAATTCAACATCATATGACAAACTGGATAATCCCATCGTCGAGATAGTAAAATCAAAATAGATTATACGCTTAGTAGATGAGAAACTTAGTAGATGAGAAAATTACATATCAGAGTATGAACATCTAAGGTATCCAACACTAAAGTAAACAAAAAGGAGATAAAAAGGGTTTTAGGAAATCTATAAACTATCTGTAGGATATTATCTCACCAATGAATCCTTGATGATCTAAATTAATATTCAATATGACGTATGAATACTAACCTAAGGGTTTGAGTACTTATTATAATTAAATAAATTTTTTTATATTTGTAAAAAAAATTTAGTAATTCCAAAAAGTTAGAATTACTGATGCTTTTAATAGATAAATACAACATAAGTTAAAAGTAACATAGAGTAGTATGCAATTATGGTTGAGGAATTGAAATTTAGACATAGATGCGCATTATATACATCATAATTGTCATGTCACCATGAACACCAATATAGGGGATATGGATTGCTAATGGACATGTAACCTATCTACTACGTGTAAGTTAAAGCCCGTTTGATCCATTTTGGTACGTCAAATTTATCAAAAATGTATATTTCAAAATATTTTATTCATTAACTTTTCTTTGTAAGTTTAATCTTGTAGATTGCATTTTGATTTACAAAATCCTCGAAATCAAAATGCCCAAACCTCAATTGACAATGTAATGTGATTTTTGTTTTTTGTTGATGTATTTTTTTCTTCTTCTTGTAAATGTAATCATTACAAATTATGAAATGCCTATTTCATTCCTTCTCATTCTATGTTTTTGCTTTCATGTTGGTTTCATTTTCTTTTACACCTTGTACTTTTTGATGAAAAGTATGCCATAATTATGTGTTAAGTTTGTATTTATCATAAAGAAGTAATCCATGTCAATATTTTAGAATGTGTTCCCTCTTGCGACAAAATGACATTTTAAAAGACCTTTAAACTGAAGTGCCTGCTGTATCAACTTTGAATTGCATTTTTATAGAAAATATAAGTCATCATTATGTCAACTAGACAAAAAAATCACCTTCTTCCTATTTAACGAGAATGGATCTAAACTAAAAAAAAAAAAAAACATTAGGAGAGTATCTAACATTAAAGAGAAGGATAAATTTAATCTAATAACATCACGAGCTATAACTCTCTTTAATAAGGTGAGTAGGATGCTTGATACCAAGGTGATAAATCTATTAACTTTAAGACAACTGCCTTTCTTCTTTGTGGATAGTGACTTGTTATTTTACCTTTCATCTAAGATTGGATCTTGAAAAAATATATAATAACTAACAAGGCATACGTATATTCTCGTTACTTTGTCATATTTATATGTTTATAAGCTTAATAAGACATTATATGTATTAAAACAAACACCTTGTGCTAGATATGAAAAGTTAAGTGATTTTTTTACTGAAAAATGGATTCTAAAGAAGTAAAGTTGACATAACCTTGTTTCTTAAACATTATGATTATAAGATAAGAAGGATAAATGTACATGAAGTAAATATAAAGAAGTGTATTTGCAATCTATCATAACATTTTCTCTTCTAAACTCTTTTTTTTTTTTTGGGAATAAAATAGTGGTAAATTTGGGTTAAAATGACACTTGTGATTTGGTAAGATGAAGCATCCATTAACATCATACATGCATTAGCTATCTGACCTGAGAAGTCCTTTTATTGTTTTTAATTGTTTTTTTATATTTCAACAGTTATTGGAATATAATATTTTTGTCGTCTTGGTTTCTCCTTAGTCATAGGAAATCCCTTAAGAATTAAATAGGTTTTCATAATTATGAGACCGAGAGGATATTGGTTATGGAAATTCCGACTTTTGTCAATAAGTTTGTAAAGTATCGATGAATGGGTTTTAACAATTATGAGACCGGTTTTTTATAAATTGTCCTATCTTGAGAGTTGCCCTAAAGTTTTTAGTATAAGTGCCTATTATATTGAAAGCCATATTGGATCATTATTAATACAATATATTTTATTTTTTTCTTAAGCTTGTCTTCTCTGCAAGTCTTACTTTAGATTTTTTTTTTTTTTTTAGGTAAAGGGAGAAATTTGCATTCATAAACATTTATACATGGGATATGTACAAAAGAATACTCAAGAAACCTATAAAACCAAACTATGTATCAATATAAAAGGATACATTGGTGTTGAAGTCAATAAGGTCGTTAGACCTATATTTCCAGATTGTGGGGTTGTAAAATAAGGTCAATGTCATGATTTACGCCTTAACTTTATCACTTTTTTGTAATTATATAACTGAAGTTTTTACTTGTCTAATTATACACCCAATTGAAGATTTAATTGTCACGATTTATACCTCATTTAACTCTAATTCGTATCGTTAGTCTATTTAGTACAATTAGTCAACAGAAGGTTATGCATAACCTTAGGAGGCTTGCTCAACCTCCCATAGGTGGCTATGAGCTACCTCTTGAGAAAAATGTAAGTTGTGACCTACTTTAAAAATGCATGTTATGTAACCTACTAGCAACCATCTATGGTCGTCTATAACTCTACGGGGGTTGTACAAACCCCCTAAGGCCATAGGTGACTATCCCTTTAGCAGATTGTGCCAATTGGATTAACAGTTTGAATTGAAGTATAGATCATGATAACTAAATCTTTGATTGTGTGTATAATTAGACAAGTTGAAACTTTAAGTGTATAATTATAAAAAGTGGCAAAGTTGAGGTGTAAAACATGACATTGCCTCTTGTAAAATACAATCGTTAGCTTTGGGAGTGACTCGTAGGTCGCATTGCATTGCTTCATACCTCATTCCTCCCATCACATTTAGCAACCAAGAAAATCTTTGTCAATACTTGTTTAGTCTCTATCTAACTTTAGGCTCCCACTTAACAATATTTTACTAAATGTCATAGAATTAGTAGATGCATCATCAATGAAGAATCTATAAAATACAGTTTCGTAGAATCTTAAGATTCATGTCCTTAATCTACCTAAGAATACCTATGTAATCTATAAATTATAATTCTTTATTGTATTCTTAGATTGTAGAATTTCCTTAGTTAAGTTGATAACTTTCTTAAGATTATTAACTCTTAACCCTAAGTTGATTAGTTGGAATCTTTTGCTATTTTAAAAACAAAACTAATTTTTAGAAGATGTAAATAATATTCATAATTCCATTAGTCTCCATAGTCTTCTAAAACTCTCATTTTTGTCCCATTAACAACATAAAATCCACTTAAACTAGCCTTACCCCTTGATCTAACATAATACCTTTTATAAGTAATGTCAAATTTGTCTACTTGTGACCAACCAAATGTACCCAAGTCAAAAATCGTGTAATTAATTCAAGAATCAATGCTTAGAAAAGTTAACAATCCCATTTAGGCTAAGCAAATTGGTTTCCTAAGTAACAATAAGCTAAGTTACCCTTTCCCCATACTTAATTTGGTATATTGTTCTCAATGTACACACATTAAATCTCAAGCAGGATAACTATAAAAACAAAGGGAAGAAAGGGAAAAATGTAGGAGAGAAAGCTAGTCGACTTAGGTTTTGGCAAAAGAGGAGAGGTTAGGGACAATGTGGGGAAAGGGTTGGGGTTTAAAATGGGTTTCTCTAGGACTTATTGAGTTATTGGTAATGTTTGCTTTGGCAGAGAAGATGGTGGAGAAGTTTGATCATTATCATTGGCACATAGTCAAAAAGGGACTTTAACTCCAATGGAAGGGATAAAAAACTTTGCATCTCAAAAGTTCTTAAAGGAACAGGTTCAAAATACAAATTTATTGAAAATAAACAAAATATTACAATGATAATTACATGAAAAAGAAAAAAGAAACTTAGTTGAAGAGGGAGATAAATAGTTGTGTGGAGAATTATTTTTGGTACTATGAGATAGGATAATGAGCAACAAGAAAGCATTTTCCATACTTGTGGCTTAATAGAAAGAACAAACTTTCAAAGAGGTAAGCCATGTGGCTAAAGTTTATGGAAGGTTTTTCTTATATTATTCGACACAAGAAAGGGAGCGCCCTCGTGGTTGTCGGTGCTCTATCATGTCGGCAAACCTTACTGACCACCTTATAAATGAAATTATTAAGATTTTCACTTATCATAGAGTAGTATGCTCATGACTCCCATTTCGATCTTATTCTTGACCAACATAGAGAAATAGTTGCTGTTGGAGGATATTACCTTAAAGATGGCTATTTGTTTAAAGAAAGAAGGTTGTGCAAACCTAGCTATTGATCAAAGAAGCTCATAGTGGTGGATTATCTGGTCATTTTAGAGAGATTAAAACAACCAATCTATTGAAAGAGAACTTTTATTGGTTTGGTTTAGCTAAGGATGTTTATAAAGTAGTTAGTAGTTGTGAAGTATGCAAGAGAGCTAAGGGAAAAAGAATCCTATGGAGAATATATGCCCCTACCAGCATCGACCTTACCTTGAGCCGACCTCAGTATAGACTTTGCCTTAAGGTTGCCTCAGACATCCAGGAGAAAAGATTCAATCTTTGTTGTAATGGACCACTTCAGCAAAATGGCACACTTCATCCAGTACTATCAAACTAATGATACTTTATATATTGCTAATTTGTTTTTGTAAAAAGTTGTTCGACTACATAGAGTGTCAAAAACTATTAGTTCAAATTATGACATCAAATTCTTGAGCTATTTTTGGAAGACTCTTTAAAGAATACTTGGGACTAAACTTGTGTTTAGCTCCAATAGCCACCCTCAGACTAAAGTGGTGAACAAGACGCTAAGCAATTTACTCATAGCTATCGTAGGAAAGAACTTGAAAGATTATGATCTGTGTCTATTGGTTGTGGAATTCGCATACAACCGAGCTGTCCACAATACCATTGGGAAGACCCTATTTGAGGTTATCTATTGCCTTAATCCCACTATTCCTCTAAATTTAATCGGTACCTTCACAGCTATTAAAGAGAGTCAATTTGAAATTAACCAAGACTAAGAATTACAAGAACTACTTTAGTCTATAGTAAGGAAGATTGCCAAGTTCAACTAAAGACAACAAGAGATTGGTATTCATGGTCGACGAATTGTTTCTTTCAAACCAATAGACCTAGTATAGATTCACCTCAACTGAGAACAATTACTATACCTAAGACAGAGTAAGCTATCTCCACGAGCTAATGGTCCATTAAAGGTCCCAAAGAAGATTAATCGCAATACATACCAGATTGAGTTGCCTAAGAACTATGGTGTTTCCTCCACCTTCAATGAATCCAACTTGATATCCTACCAATCAAAAGAAGACCCCGCAAGAACCAGAACAAAATAAGAGCCTAAGATTACTTTAGATTTGAGGACAAATCTTTCTAACCTTCATATAGATGATAAGAATTAATTCCTCAGACCAATTACATGCAACTAAGCTAAAGAACTCTAAGAGATCACATGGAGGATATTAGCTCAAAGCCTCATCTAGGACATAGATTCCTATTTTGACCTCCATCTTTTACTCTACTGTTGACTTGAGCATCGAGTTGACATGAATGCCAACATAGTTTTTGAGCAACCGAGTAAATATGCTAACCTATTGAGTATACAGGTTGACTTACCGAACAGCCATACCATAACCCAAACAGCATTCGAGTAGACTAGCCTCAAACATCTATTTGAGTCGAGCCCCCCAACCAACCAACATCTAACCCCAGTGTAGACTAAACTGCAAGATACCCAACCTGAAGGGGATCTGAACATCCTTGATTGATTAAGTTCTGACTTGAACCAGAACAGGTCAACTCTAACTGTAGACTCCTTTCTTCATTTTGTTCAAACTATACTATATTCTAACCAATCACCATGTAATACGTGTCTTCTGGTACAATATTTCAGAAGGATTCCTTACTCTATCCATACAAAATATTTTTTATCTTTTTAACTCATTTTAGTATATCTCATGTATTCCAAATTTTAAATTACCCTTTTTTGCCTTTTCCATATATGCTTGTAACCTTAGTTAGGCTAGTATATAAGTCCCATTTGTTTGTACATAGACATCTTCCATTATTATATTAGAATGTTACCAGTTTCCTTTATGAGCAACCATAGTGTTCTTATTTATCCTTAACTCTTATTTATTATCTTTAGCAAGGAGTAATGACAAGTAACTCTATAGTTCGGACTGATAAGTCATATCTAGTGAATCATAGGTCGAGTAGGATTAATTGGTGTGTCATATCCAGTTAGTAGCTACCCGGATTTTTGTTAGTCTTCTCACTTTTTCTTTCAACTCTTTTTGTTGTAGTGCTTCTTCGTGTGTTCAACCTTAGAGATGCATAAGAAAGTTTGTGTAGTGATTATAGGTGGAGAAAACTGTATAAGATACTGGCTAGCTTCCTTATTCACAACTTTTTATGAAGGTGCATAAGTAGTGGCTTAGGGTAGGGAGGTTGTCAATTTACAAATAGGAGGTCATTACACAGTAACACAAATGGGGAGTAGGCATTTTCCTCATCACGGCAAATCATCACATCAAGCAGATAAGTCTTTTATTCCTACATCAAATGATGCCACCAGTGTACGTGGCAAGAAAGCTTTCCTTAAAAAAAGTTTCCTCATGAAAGCTTTATTTTAGAACATTTGAGTTATAGTTAATGGTCGTACCTTATCATATAAGTAATAGTACAATTTCTTATATTTTAGAATCAAAACCTATCTCATAACATAACATCCTAAAACTACTTTTATGAATAACGCTCACTTAAAAATTGAAGTACCTAACTAAATGAAAAGAAAAAGACTTTATGCACATATTGAAGAAATTTCATTTCACATTTTCGCTATTCAATTGACCAAATGCACTTATCATGTACCTAACATTTGGTTATATCAAGCACAATCAATAAATCTAGTTCTTAATGTAATAACAATCAAGTTTTTGGGTTTCTAATAGGGTGGTTCCAACTACTACTAGTGTGTAAGTAGAAACGAGAACATACAACTATGAATTTCATCATAACACTCCTAACGATAGTAGTGAAGCATAATGCTGTATGGGTAATTGTTGATAGGTTAACAAAGTCTACCCTTTTTATACCATAAAAAAGAAGATGATAAGGACATATTCTTATAATGAAATGTATGCTACATGAATGTTTATATGCATATAATGAAATGATATGAAATCAAAATTGATATTTACCTTCCACTTTTACTTTTTATATCAGCTTCAAGTGCATTAATTGTATATAATAAACTAAATTTCCATTGGATCTACAAATGGAGTTTTTCACAATGTCCCTTGATAGGGACCAAGTTCACAGATGTGACAAATTAGATCACCTTGAATTATTTTCCTTGTTTTATTTAATTATTTTCTTTATGTATTCATTGTTATTAAAATATTCCCTAGTGAATTATTATTGGTTAATTAGAAATTAGTTCTATTAACCAATAATAATTTATTTATATTGACCAATGAAAATTTAGTTCTACTAACCAATATCATTCAATTCTATTAGCTAATAGGAATTAAGCTCCTTTAGCATTAATTATAAGTCTCTTATTTTGTTAGTTCTATTAGTCAATAGGAATTTATTTCTACTAATTAATAAAAATTTAGTTCTATTAACCTATAAAAATTCAATTATATTAGCTAATAGGAATTAAGTTCTTTTAGTATTAATTATAAGTTTTTTATTTTGTTATAAAAATGCTCTTGTGGCTATAGAGTCTATTTAAAGTCTTTATTCCATTATAACAAACATCATTAATTTATAAAATATTTTTCTTGAGTGTAAACTCTCCCTATACTTTTATCAATCTCTTAGATTGAGGTGATTAATACCTTGATTGAATCCGTATGAGTCATATCACAAATTCAATTAAACGAGTGCTTTTTCTTTTAATGCGTAATATCTACTAGAAATCTCACTTGAAATACTAACCTTATAAACCCAATTTTTGCTAAATTTAGGATTTTGTTACTAATCCATCCAAGTGAGTTATTTGATGTCCTAGCGATCTTGGTCCTAGGTACATTAAAATTTGGTATCGGGGCCTTGGTTTTGTCGATGAGAAGGGTATTTGGTAAGTTGTAATTGAACTTATGTTGTGAAGTCATGATTATTGTATTGTAAAACTTGAATTTTATAGCAATTTTTGAAGTGTGATATTGTTACTATTGTTGAGTTGAAGGTTGTAGTAGTGTTGCATTGTAATTTGTGGGAAGAAAGTAAGTGTTGTATTGTTGTTTCAAGGGGAACCATCTTACCTCTAAATTGTTCAACAAAATTCCTAGATAGGAATTTTTCGCCATATCCTAAACTCACCACCCTTATACTTCAAGCCTTTAATCTAAACATTTAATATACCTAAATCAAAAGCCTAAACCTTAACTTAAACATCACTAAACACCATTTCCAACCCTATAATCTGTCACTTCCTAACCTAAACACCTCAATCCAAGCACATTAGCCAAACCATCACCATGTCTAATAAAAGCATACATGGTTATGTTCTTAACACCAAAAGCTATGGAAATGGAAATCAATACCCCTATAATCCTAATGACCTCATTACTAGGGTGGAATTTCAAAACTTATCCCAATAAGACATTTCCCTAGCCAGTAATCGACTTCTTTAAGGACAAAATGAACACGTCGTACAACGTATATCTCAAAACCCATCAGATAACCAACACGACCTATCTAAGTAAGGAAGAGGAGGCTAAGTAGAGAGAGGAGGATATTTGATTCAGGAAGTTGGTGACATGTATGTTAAAGGAGAGGAGAGGGGGATAATTATCAAGGAATTCAAAGAGGTAGAACTGGGATGCTATTGAGGGGAATTAAAACTATGAAGCTAAAAATGCCATCATTCCTTAGAAGCAATATCCCGGGTGATTATCTTGATTGAGAGGCCAAGGTTAAGAAATTATTTAAGTATTATGACTATGAAAAGATGACTTGAGTTTGATTACTTGCTCTTGAATGAATTTATAGTATATGTAGCTTTGTGGTGGAAAAATTTATTATCGACCCAAAGAGGCAATGGTGAAGGAGATGTCAGAGCATGGGAAGACATGAAAACCATATTAAGAAAGAGATTTGTACCCTAATACTATCTCTAGGAGACCTATAAGAGACTTTAGACAATGAAGCAGGGTTTAAGAAATGCGAATGAGTATGTACAAAAGTTTGAGATGCTGATGATTCAAAGCGAGGTTAAAGAGCTTGAGTACCAAATAGTTGACAAATTTATCATCGAATTGAGGTTTGAAATCGATTAAGTTGTAGAGTTACTGAGAATTGAAAACCTTGATGATGCCATTCAATTAACACAAAAAATATAACTATAGCTTAAGAATGATCCATATCGAGCTTCTATGCATAGGTTACCTACATAGTCCAGACATCCAACTAAAAGGCACTAATCATCTAACATTCTAAGAAAGCCTATAGGAAATGAACCACATGGTGATAAGCGAGTGGAGCCTAGGGATGAAACCAAAGGGAAAACTATTACTTCCATTGAAACACCTACAATTAGTGCAAGTAGTTTAGGTCATGACTCCAACTAAGTAAAGTACTAAAATGCCTTGACTTTGGCCATATCACGTCTCAATGCCTAAATAAGGTCATGTTCAAAGTTGGTGAAGCACCTAAGGTTAAGGTTTATAGTGGAGATTGTCACGCCCCGAAGCGGCAGAGTCGTAACAGCCCCGCCGTGTAAACCACCCTAAGATAGAAGTTGGCCTCACAACCGCTATCCTAGACCTGATCTACATAAGGCGTCCACAACTAACCCGCTTTGAAGTAGACAATTTGTAATTTAAATAAATCATTTACCTATAAAAGTGAGGAATTATATATATATGTTATCATTCAATTATTACAGTTAAAGTTTACAACATTTCTCTATAGTATATTCCCTAGTTGTTACATTATTCAAAATGGAAAGTAATTCTAGAATAAAAACTTAGACCTTAAAATATGTGTTTATTCTTCAATGTTTTTCCTCACTCCCCAGGATCCAGCAGTTGTTAGCTTCGGAGTAATTGGTTGCCGCTTCTTAGCCAGCACCTGCACGATGTCTATAGGGATGTGAGCAACCACAGCTCAGTAAGTTAGGACGGAGGACTTAAAACTATACCATACACACAACAAGGTTTTCAATCACTTATTAAATGCAATGCATGTACAAGCAAATGCCATCGCACGACGTTGTCCGGCCCGTCGTGAGATTAGAGAAATTGCGCCCGTTCTAATTCGGGTTGAGGAGTTACCGTTAATGCAACAGCTCACGACCAAACCTAGGCTTGTGTAATGGAGACCTTGCTCCTCCCGCGACTACCTTCGAACCACTGTCTTCATCCCCGCCGCGACCTCCTCTCCTGTCACTTAGTTCGACTGAGGATGAAGAAGGGACCATTTTGCAATCCTGCGCTATCCCTTCCGAAGGGGTCGATATTTGGCCGGAGAGTCCTAAATCCCCTAACGGGTTGCCATACATGTTCGATTATGATTACTGGTCGTACATTTGATTAAGTCCAATTTAGAGCGATCAATCATTACATACAATTCATACAATATGTGCTAAAGCAGCAAACAGAATCATAGCATCACCCATAATCAAGCACATGCACGCATTTAACTATCTAACAAGCACAACCAAGCATAATCTTAAGCCTCCAAAATACAGCATCATATTAATCCCAACTTACCTCGACTCCTCGCTCGCTCACTCGAGGTCCGATCTGCTCAGGCCATCGCCGGTTATCCCTATAACACGAACGTGGTTTCAGCTTTTCATATAACTGTTATAGGTTCGTTTTATCCTATAATGCTTATTGTTAGGTTTTGTTTACGGTTTAACATGCCTAATTATCTAGGTATTAAGTCTTTTATAATTATTCTAGGTTTAGGTTTAGGATTGGGTTCGGTCTCGGTTTCCACATCAATTTCCAAATTAGGTTTTGGTTCGATTTTTAAATCCTAAACATGCTCGAATCCTAATGTGAAATTAATTACATTAAGCTCGAGTTTCCAAATATCCTATTGGGTCTTAATTTAGTATTCTAGCTATTTGGTACACGCTAGTCCTAATTAGGGTATCGGATTTATCCCCGATATGAGAAAATCTTACTTTTTTATATAATTACCTAAAATTCAATCTTAATTCAGATTTAATATTATTCTGATTTTTACTCTAATATTATCTAAATAAACCTAATTTTTCCATATTTATTAATTTACAATTTCACATATTACTAATTTCTTATATTACTTACCTAATTTCCTTAATTAACTATACTTAGTACCTAAATGCTAGGATTAGGGTTCCACTGCAGAGTTTAACTTCCTTAAACATCTAATTAAGATCCAAATCAGTAATTAACATCTTAATCACCTAATTAACTCCAAATTACCCAATTTTTCCATCATTTTAGGGCTAAAAATTAACTTAAAAATTTTGAAAATTAATTTTAAAAAAATGGCTTTATAGCACTGTTCTATGTCACATGAGCATCCTACAGAAAAATTTTGAGCCCCAAACTACATCCCTAAGCCTATTTAATTTCCGGTTTAATCATGCTCGGTTTTGAATAATTTGTTAAGGACCCTATATTTCCAGACATAATTAAACTAAATCAACATTTTTCCCTAAATCTACATACAATAAAACCTCAGAATAACAAGTTTCATAATTTTCTGGGCAAAATAACTAATTTTACAAAATTATGCAAGAATCGGGCTGGAATTTGGACTCACCGGTTCAGGTGGCTCCGGCCACCGCGGGCCACCGTGGCCTTGTCGGCCGGCCTGGGCGCTGCCACCACCGTGTGGTGGTGGTGGCCGTCCACTCCCAGCTCCTCGTTTGGTGTGGGTTCCCTTTAAAACCCCTAACTGCACAGTTTTTCTTATTTTTTTTATTTTTCTGGATTTTCTCTCGAATTTTCGACTCTCTCTAATTTTCTCTGATTTGTATCTGTCCAAATGAGCTTCTGAATTTTTCTTGCTATTTATAGACGAGTTTTGTAATTATTATGCATTAATTTGATGGGATTTTGCCCCATTTCCTTGATTTTAGGCTTTTTGTTTGTCAAATTCCTATTGGTTATTTTTTTCTTTTTCTATCACGACCTAATCTTGCATCAGCTTATCCTCTTCTGATTTTTTCTGATTTTTTTACAATTATTTTGTATTTTTCTTTAATTATTTACTTAGTTTTCGGCCAATTTTAGTAATTACGCGTATTTTTATCTACACGTAAATACATGTAGAGTACATGAACATTCCTAAATATTATTTTGGTCATTCTAAAATTTTTAGTATACATATAATTTATCTCTAATAATTTATTAGTTATTATATTACACTTTTTGCCTTTTTGGTAATTAGCAGTTATTATGCTTAAAATTTGAAAATTTTATAGTCTCCCATTTTACTACTTATTTTCTTAAATTTAAGTTTATGGGGTCATTTTTACTAATATTCTTCTCAATAGTTTATAATTTGGGTTTGATCGGATCTTTTAACCGATCGCCCTAAACCTTGGGTTCTAAGTTCAATCCTACGGTTACTTGGCTGAACTTTGGGGCTTACAGAGATGAGGAAGATGAAGTGAAAGGCAATGGTGATATTGAAAATATTCTAAACAAGTTCTATGCTATAAAGAGGTAGTAGCCTGTGAAGATGAAGATGACCCTATTCTGACCTTGGTTGCGAGATGATTGTTGAGTACCTATTAGAACCTCGATAATGAACAAAGGGAGAATCTTTTCCAAACTGCTTATAAGATCCCTGGAAAGTAGTGCATACTCATTGTAAATAGTGGTAGTTACACTAATGTGGTAGCAGATATCATGGTAGATCAGTTACAGCTACACATTATTTCGCATCCTCACCCTTATAAATTTCAATGGGTAAATGGGTAAGGATCACTTTAGATCGTTCAACAGGTAAGGGTTCCCATATCTATCAAAGATAGATATCAAGATGAGCTATGGTTGATGTTTTGCCTATGGGAGTATCTCGTATTCTTCTTAGTCGCCTATGGCTATATGATCGACGAGTGTTACACAATGGATATCGAAACACATATATGTTCCAAAAAGATGGAAAGAAGATCCCGTTATGCCCTATGACTTTGCAGAAAATTTAAGCAACCTATTATCAAATGATGTAATCTCAAGAGTCTTAATCCATGCTTATTAGTAAATACCCTTTTGAACCCCATGATTCTCATACTCTTATGAATTCCTTTATACATATTGGTATATCTAGGTATTGTTACATTCTTGAATTCCTATCGAAAGTGTATACTCATATACCTTTATTGGAATATCCTTAATCTAAGTTGACTTATTGCTACGATGTATGTGCTTAGATGAGTTATGTATGGAATACTGATAATAAGTATGTATAGGCTTACTTGAGTGGTGATATGGTTGTTGACTTAATTGCTTGTATTTTTAGAGACGTGTTATCCTATTGGGGTTCATATATTATTCTATTTACTGAAAAGAATTGTTGTGCTGCTAGGTAGAGTGATCAATATTGCTATGTTTTTTAACATGAGCCGAGGGATGGATGTTATATTATCTATGGATGTCCCAAGCAGGAATTACGAATGGATTATATTAATGCCTTATGCTATCTTAAGGGAGCAAATACATGTTAGGACTCATATTTCATTTTGAGTACTGATAAATTTTTCTATGAAACTATATGAAATATGGAACCTTACCTTTATATTTGTTTTTAGGACGAAGTATGAGTGCTTGAACAAAAACAAGATAAGCATGAGTTGGGAATGGAAAGGGGAGTTGCTAAAGGTGATATCTATGCCATGTATTCGTTTGTGGAGTAAAGTTTCTCATGTGACAAGTCTTGCAAGAGTAGAGAACAAAAGTGAGTTGAATTGTGAAATTAAATTGAGAAAAATGAGAGAGGAAATGGAGAAAGAGATTAGTTGTGAAGTTAACTCTTTACTTTTTATTGCTAACTCTTTTGTGTTACAAGAATGTTTTGAGTTTCTAAAGGTAAAGATATTGAATACCATGTCTTACTTTCCAATACAATCAATAGATAGGTGACATAATGAGTGGATAGAAACCCCATGTTATGAGGATTGATCTAGCCCTGTGTTTCCATTTTATGCCACTAGACATGTCTTTGATCCATGAGGAGTTTTCATTGATTGGACACTTGATTTGAGAGCAAATAAAAAATAGCCTCAATCAGATGATAGGGATCAAGTTTTCCAATGTGACAAATTAGATCATCTTGAATTATTTCCTTGTTTTATTTAATTATTATTTTTTTACATATTTCATTGTTATTAGAATATTCCTTAGTGATTTATTATTAGGCAATTAGAAATTAGTTCTATTAGCCAATAATAATTTTTTTTATTGACTAACGGAATTTTAGTTCCATTGACCATAGCCAACAGGAGTTAAGTTATTTTAGCATTAATTATAGATCTTTACTCTAATAACTAATATAAATTTATTTCTATTGACCAATTAAAATTTAGTTTTATTAACCAATAAAAATTCAGTTCTATTAGTTAATAGGAATTAGGTTCTTTTAACATTAATTATAGGTATTTTATTTTGTTATGGAAATGTCATTATTATTATAGGGTCTATTTAAAATCCTTATCCCATTGTAACAGACATCATCAATTTATAAAATATTTTTCTTAACAGTAAACTCTCCCTGTACTCTTATTAAACTTTTAGATTATGATAAGTAATACCTTGATTGAATTTGTGTGAGGTATATCACGAATTCAATCAAATGAGTATGTCTTTTCCTTTAGTGCATAATATCTACTAAAAATTTCACTTGAAATACTAACCCTACAAATCCAGAAACTAAACCTCAATTTCTCCTACATTTGGTATTTCATCATGAATCGATTCGAGCAAGTTATTTGATGTCTTAATGATCTCCTTCCTAAGTATATCACCACTAGATAGATCTCAAAATCCAACCAAGAAAATTTATAATGCAAACAATATGGACAAACTCAAATTTCATAGTCACCTACATGATACAATTGTTACTTTTCACAATAGTTCCTTGAACATTGTTATCCTCAAATGTTAAAAATTTGAATGTAGGAATAAAAGAAATGCTAAAACTACTATGGTATATATGTGTTGCATCATTATTTTAAAATTTTATCTCTAATAGTCACTAAATCTAACATACATGAAGATTGGTTATACGATTTAAGAGAATGTTTTATGATATGTTCTACGATATGTAAAGTGTGTTGATCTAATGTATCATACATCAAAAGTATTTATATGATTTTTAGTTAATGATTGGTGTTTTTTTTTCCCCATAAATTAATGAATGGTTAGGAAGGATGAATAAAGTCTTAAATTGTGGGAGGTGTTTTTTTTTCTTTTTTTATGGGAAAAATACTAAGGAAGGGCTTGTATTTATACAGCTTTTACAAATAAGGGCCTAAATATTTTGATCATGTGTTTGAGGACTTGTATTTATAGGTTATCCTCGTTTTAGAGCCTTTATCCATCTACCATAAATGGGATCTAATATGGTAGCATGGAGGGAGGTCATAAAATGAGTAATCTATAAATATAAGCATTTAAATGCATTATTGAAAAATTTTAGACCCTTGTTTACAAATCTGTACAAATTCAAGCCCATTCTCCGCATTCTTCTAAATAAATTACAATTACATAACAGTATTCATAGAATATTTATAACATCAATGAATATAAATTATTAAAATGTTAATTGCAATCACTTTTTAAAACAAAGCTATTACTTTTAAATGTATTATATATCATTTAAACCGAAATTTATTCATAGTATAGGACTTCAACCAGTTATATTGGCAGTTTTTCTACATGGTATACACATTACTCATTTCCTTATTAAAATTATTTTTTTTTATCAAGCAGTTATGTATATTCAAGTTAAAATTATATCTTATCACCACTATTTTTATCTTTTGAAATTGCTCGAAGCAAAATATAAAAAAAAAAAAATTGAATTCATGAATTTATATATATATATATATATTATTATTATTAAGACAAGTACTGCAAGTGAAACCACATAGATTTCACCAAGAGCTGAAACTTTTTCTCTAAGTTAGGATAATTATTTTTCTAGGCAATAATAATTGATAAAGAAAAGCATCTTTAGCTAATCTATTAATACATGAATATTGAGGATCCCATTTGCAAAAGACATAACTTCTAATGAGGTAATTAAATATTAGAATTAATAATATGCATTATTTGGGGTTTGATTTTGGGATGATGAATGTGAAAGACAAAAAATGGAAATAGATAAAGTATAAACAACATTGGAAGAATGAAAAATAAAATATTATTTCTCACATACATAGGGATGGCATTGAAATATAAAATTTGGTTTCGCTGTTGTGTGTCCTAATAAAGTTAAAAACTAAAATAATGTAGGATAACATCTATATATGCACTAATTATATATTGCCATATATAACAAAATGAATAAATAATAATAATAATAATAATTTTTTGTATGTGGTAATATATAATTAGATGAGAGAAAAATGAAGAGGAAGGGCTCGCATTTTAGCAATTTTGCAAAAAAGGATCTGAATTTTTTTTGGACATACATTTAAATGCTTGTGTTTATAAGTACATCCATTTCACATCAAATCTCATTAATGGCAGATTTACTGAAGCCCCCAATATGAGTCATTTCTTTGCATTTTCTCGTTTTTCTTTTAATAATCAATACTACACATGTCAAAATTTAATTTCTCGATGGCCCTTAATTTTGAATTCACTTGGAGTTTGAGTCCAAGTGCATCTCTTTCCAATTTGGTCTCCATATTTTGACAAATGTATTGCAAACTGAGAGATTAGGTAGAAGTTTTATTAAACAAATAATCTATCCAATTCTCGTAAAAAGAAAAATCGCATACAAGTGCTTTTATAAACTAATGATCCCATCAACAACACGCTCTGGAGGTGCAACCACCTGCCAAGAGGAAATTGGCCGAGCACTACAGCTTACAGTACCAGCAATAATCTAGACATACCCTAGAGTACGTACTTATTTCCTCCTAGGAAAACCACAGAAGAGCTATATGAAAGATGTTGCGATCATTTGTGGAGTTGTAACACCACATCAATAATCACACATTATTTTCACTTGATTGGGCTGTTGCTTCCGCCATGTCTATCGTCATTTCAGTTAATGGAAGGTCAGTAGGGCTCAGGTGCGGCCTCGCGCTGTCGATTTTGCTACCTTTCTTCTCGGTCGTTCCCTCACTATGCTTCTCTTCAGTTTCATCCAATTTTCTGCTTCCATCCTTGTATATTAGGTAAAGAATCATTTGGGCAACTCCGAATAGGAAACCCGGCACGTTCGGAACCTGAGAACATCCAAGTATCCAAGAGTTAAAGATGTCCTCTATACAAATACAAACAAATCACGCATAAAGGGGGCTCAGCAGCAAGTTTTTGATGAGAGTTGGGGTTGGTATTAATTACTTACGGCAATGAATAGATCTTTAACGAAGATTCCATAGAAGAACCACATTGCAGCACATAAGGTGAGGAAACAGGACAGGGTGAATGGCATGAACTCCACACTTTTTGTTTGGATCACCTTTTTCATGATGCTCAAAGGAGCAGCAAACACAGCAAGGTTAAAAGCTGCACATATCCATCCAACCGTGTTGATACGCTGCTTATGTGGAAGAAGGAAGGTGGTGATAAGCAGCATCAACCCGTAACCCCCGACATTGAACACGAGCAACAGCTTGATCGTGAAGATCTGCATTATGTAGCAACAAAAGTTAAGTTGCCTTCTGGTCATTTAAGACAATATGTGTCGGTTTAAACCTTAAATCCAAGAAAAAATTGGAAAAACCCAACGAAAGGATACGATACAATCCCGGGAAGTTCATACAAATATCACTGGGAAATAATTTAAACTCAACAGAAATCAAAGAACTGGTACTTTTTATTCAAGTTTGTTATATTATATATATCTATGATTCAAATGTTTACAAATATAAATTAATTATATTATAAGAGTATTGGCTATTTAATATTTATTTTTTAATAGTAAAACTGCATATAAATTTTCCAAAATTCAAATTATGTGTGATTAAAACTTATTTTCTTTATGTAGGGAGAGATTAATTTGCTAAATTATATTGATTTGGTAAATATTATGTGTTACACTAAATATCGCCTGATTTCTGACAAATGGGCTCACATGCTTGAAATTTCCTCGATATGCAAATTACCCATTAGTTGGGGTATGGTCCTCGTTCATCCATCGTAGGAAAGAAAATCCACAATTGAAGACTGATAAAGTTCAAAAGCGACCAAAAAGCCAGAGAAAAATCAGGAAAGATAAATTTCTTATTGGCTTGGCAAGAGGATTATCCAACCTTATGTTTGGAGAAGCTCGCTCGTGCACGTGTAGGCCACGAAATGGAGTTAGGTTGATCAGATGTATTTCTTCCCATATTGGGAGTATTAATAATAAGATATGGATTCATATTAAATACATAAAGGCTTGAAAATATAAATATAATACATCTTTTATGATTTTATCGGATCAAGTCAGAAATATCGGAATATTTTGCACCTTTATTTGCGTAGTAGTAACGCAATATGCATAGTCTTAAGATATGTACATATTTAACAGGAGAACTGCTGCTGCCTCCCATGTTTTACCCGGAAAAATAATGCCCATGGAAATGTAAAAATGTAAATTTTGTTTTTTTTTTTTTTATGGTAATTAATTGTAATATGCCAGAGCAAGCAGTCTGAGGATTCGTCCTCTTTTTTTTTTTTTGTTTTTCTTTCTTCAAATTTGAAAATGTATTAATGATGGAAAGTTAAGATATATATAAATAAACAGTTTAACAAGTAGAATATAGAACAATATATGATAGTATTTTGCTATGTAATGAGCATATCCACATGCTATATAGTTCGCGGATGATTCATGAAGATCTATAGTCGAGACAAATATTTTCCGACCATATGAAGGAGGGAAAGAGAGACCTTAGGTTTCCAGGATGCATATATTAAGTAGATTGCCAGATAAGTGACTTCTATGACACATCCAATGGCATTGATGCTTATAAGCATAGTTGCATTTGTCTTGAGGATTCCATAGTACAATAACAACATTGCACTAGCAAGTGCCACAACATAGGGAATCGAATGAAACCCATCCGATGATTTCTTCTTGTAGATTTCGTAGAAAGTTGGGCTAACACATAAGAAGAAAGAAACCAAAAGAGTCAAATAAAAATAACAATACTACATAAAATAATATTCAATATAGCTGTTTCAAGTTGATCGAGGGTCTTACACTGGGGCCAAAAACACCAAGAATGATATAACATTACCTATAATTCACATAAAATTTGATTAGTATTAGATCAACTAAGAATGCAAGGGAAAAACTCAAACCTAGGAGTCCAAGTTTTATATAAAATTATGTTAAAAATATAGTAAGTAAATATGAAGCATCCTACGAAATCATTTGAAATCCAACACCGTAACTGATGATACGTGTGAAAACAATGCAAAATTAGTATTGGATGATTGAAATACGATTACCTAATATTGATGCAATGAGCTACATAATGAACATGAAAATTTGCATTAATTAAAATAATATACAGCGAGAGTGTTTATGAGCTAATTACGTTAGTGTATGATCTAGATGAATATTACTGATTTATAAATATGAGAAATGTTAACGAGTGCCTCATAAGCACTTATTAACTAGTGCTTTTTTCTCTTAGTATGGGATGCTATAATATGTGGATGTATATGAATATATATAAAAAATGAACTATTTACCTAAGAGACCAAATATGAAAGCCAACTGATGAGCGCTTAAGAATACCATAATTTGCAGAGGGAATAAGCAGCTTCAGGCCAAAACTTTTTTTATTGGTGAAGCTCTTTGCAATACTAACTACTCAGTAAAATATTGCGAAGAACTTGAGTCATATTGATACAAATGAGTTCGTTTATATAGGCAGCAATATTAGGTCAGTGTTTAACCCAAAATAAATAAATAAATAAATAAATATTAGGTCAGTGGTTCTAGGTTACAAGTAATATCAAACATGTCATGATATGTCTGACTGTTTAGTGTACGCTTTCATTGGTTGAAAATCATTAGGGCTGGCTGGCAGCTTTTGATTTCCGTTCCAATACATGCAAAATCAAGAAAATATCCAAACCCTTTTCTTGTTGAAATTGAAAAATTTCCATCACTTTGACTACATGGATGTTTTTATCTAAATCGAGTTATAAGTTAAAATCATTGTAATAAATACATGCCTCACAAGATATAGCAACACTTTGAGAGAGGGAGAAGAAAATCATAGAAAATATAATGTATGGATGCATCATATTATGATATCGTATAGATTGTTCAAGTATATTAAAGTAATCCCTTTTTTGTTTTTTGTTTTTTATTTCAACTAGCATATATATTACAATAATTGGGGGAGAAAAAATCAAACCTGATCAATCTGGTTGGCAAACTAGTATCAATGGCATTTTGAAAAGTAATAATGATAATGTTGTTTAGAGTAGAATCATGAAATATATAATTGCGGTAGTGGCACAATACTTCAGAGCTTGATCCAAAATTAAGTTTTTCCGATTACACTTCACATTGTAATCTTGTACATGAAATCTCTCCACGAATTGAGATGGTTCCTAGATGCAAATTACAAGGATAATTACATGTTTAAAGACAAATTTAATTAGAGAATAAATCTTTTTAGTGGTTTACGTAGAAGATGGAACTTTTCAGTATGAAATCCAGATAATATTACGCTTGACTATAATGCTATTAAATTTATATAACGTGGCATGTTAGGTACCCAAAACATTCATCCTTTTATGTATAATTTTCATCATTTATTTGAACATAACATCATCTTTAATTCATACAGCTATATATATTGACTATCCTCCATCAGGACCACTTGTGCAATGTTCATTTTCTATATATTTGAACTTGATCCCAAACATTCATTATTTGATGTATAGTCTTTCCAATAAGTTATATCTTAGTGTTTGGCCATAACAAAGCATCAAACAATGGTTGAACGGTTCTAATGTCTAGATCTTGCTGTTATTAGCAATTTAATATGTATCCGTGGATGCATGGAAATCGAAAAACAGCCCAGTAAACTAGAGAGCCACACATAAGTTTGATGGGAATAGGAATCATTGGTGGTTCGATTGCCTTGTCAAGCACAGGCCTAACGTTGTCACGGGTAATAGTGGCTTAATGGAGAAAATGGAAATTAGTGATAATACGCAACTTCTATTTGTGCTATCCTACTTACGAAAAAGACTGGAGACCATGTAAAAAGCGATTTTCCATGTACCACACATAAGAAGTTGATTGATAAATACTAGATCGTCTGCACATTAGCTAACAATGACATTTGCAAAAGTATTCAATAGTTATTATACCTTCCGTACATATTATGTAAATATTAACAAAATATTAACACGAATATTAATTGTAAGAATAATTTCTAAATTATTTATTATGCTTGATGTACATACTGTATATATTTCAACATCTTATCGATATTTACATATTACATGTATTTAATACATGGCGTGTATTATTTATTAAATTATTTCTCATAGGAATTGGTTGAATTGGATAAATAAAGATTTAATAGGTAGTATACGACACACACACACACATATATATATATATATGACATAACTACCAATCATATTAAGAGGTAGCCAAGGAATTAAAAGCTAATAGGAGTGAATCCAAACTTAGAAAAAAAAGGAAGGCATCTCCTTTAACAAACTCAATTTAAGATCCAGTGAAAGGTTTGGGTTAGACATCCCACTCCAAGCTTTCGAGCAATTAACGGTATGAGTAGTAGATTTTTAATTAACTTTCACTACTATGAAATCATATTTGATTGATAATTATACATCATGTAATACTTAAGACTGAATTCTTTTTTATGAGATGACGTAGTTGTAATAAGGTCCTAAATGCCTCTTTTAAATTAATTGGTGTAGTTAATATGAATAAGGACTAAAGACCGACCAAACTTTATCAGGCAGTTCCATATTATTGTCATTTTAGTAGAACCTTACAATCTGATATGAGTTTCTAGTTACATATTATAGCTCAACTATAAGGGTAAACATGGGTAACGAGGGAGGGAAAAAAAAGAAAAGAAAAGAAAAGAAAAGACATGAAGAATTTGATTAGAAAACCTTTTGAAAAGGAAAAAAGAAGGATTAAAAGATCATGGTGTAAATTAATCGATCCAAACACTACGATACAATAATCATATAATGAAATATTCTAAAATAAGCACCTTAAGTAAAAAGGATAAATTTAATGTCAAAGTAAAGAAGTGGCTATGAAAACATATTTAAAAGAGTAATTCAATAAGCCAAAGAAAGTTAATAATAACTTTTTGTACCTATCATAAAGAAAAAGAATAATACATAGAAAACCTAAACATAAAAATAAAAAAAAAATTAAAATCTGAATAGGAGCTTGTAGATAAGATATAATGTTATATTATGATATATGATATATATCTTATTAAGCATATTGAGTAATATATATATATATATATATATATTAAGATATCATATTCTAACATATAAGAAATACTACTGTAAGTATTAATACAGTGTATGGTGTATAAATAGCGTGTCATATTATATATTACTGATAATACATTAATTATGAACTACTCATATAGCATAAATACATGTACAACCTACAACATATAAATTAACTATACATTAAATATCACATGGTACATTTTATTTACTATCTATTTTATAGGATTTATTATAAGGATAAAATCTTTATGTGGAGGTAGATAGAGTTAGATAAGGTAGTGTCGCTGACTTAAGAAACTTGAATTGGGTAGTAAAATTGAAGCTTTTGAAAGTTTAAGTTGTTAATTAAAAAAAAAAAAAAGAAAAGAAAAACCAAAGTCCAGGTATTAAATTCACCTTTTTAATAATTAACTATTTATGTGGTTAACTACACTTTTCTTGTCCACTACCGATTTACTGCTATCACTGCCACCGGTGCGGCTATCAGTACCGCCAACACTGTAACAGCACCACATTGTTTACACATCGCTGCTGACATAGAACCACTGTTGTGATAGTTGTCTGCACTGGTCCATTTGTAGTAATGATGGTGGCTATGCTAGGACGAGAGTGACAATGGTGGTGTAATACCATGGTGGTGTTGATAATGCAATTACTATAGAAGTTGCAGTAGTAGTAATGATAACATATCGTAATGGTAGCTAAACAAGCGAGCAAGAAGCCTCTTTTTAGACTTTTTGAAAGGTCTTCATCTTGAACTGATCGAGATAGAATCAGATTTACATAGAAGCATCGACAGGTCAAAACCTAAACCATTGCCATGTATGATAAAAGCCAGGCTTAATACCATTTTATAATCGTGGGTCAATTAAGTTAAGGGAAGTGCTAGTAAAGCAGTTTGAATCAATAGAGTATAATACTAATATTCCTTTAATATCATAGTGCGATACATTATAATCTTAATTTTCTATCGGCATAATGTAGACGAGGTATTCAATTGTGCTCGCGATGTTGGATGTGTCATCAAGCAACAAATACATGGTGTCACTGCATCACAGAATGGCCTTGTAAGTTTGCAATTCTGAAAAGAACGTCAAAAAGGTAACAAATTTTTGTATTTTTCATAGATTTCAAAACCTTAATATTCTGATGGACATCCAAAGTGAAACGGAAGGACAGTATTGTCACTCTACCTCTGCTATATATGGTTATTAAGATTATAAGCAAAATTTGAAGGGTACAACAGCATCAGAGACATGGTCTACAAGTTTGGCTTGTTGTGTAAAGGAGGCCATGTCAGGTTTCACAACAATTTCGTAACATCAGTGCAATCCGTTGGACCAAACCTATCAGTGGTAGATTTAAATTAAATTCGGAGGAGGGTTCATTGATAATTGAAGAAGCTACCGCAGGTGGAGGGTTGATACAAAATGATGATGGAAATGTACTCTTCGCTTATGGAGTTCACATACAAACGACAAGTATTGAAATGGTGGAGTTGCTTGTGTGGGAAAATGCCAACATAATACCAAAAGCATAGGTATTGAAGTCGATTCATTATCAATGGATTTCAAACTGAAGCAGTCCAAAAAAGAGATGCTTCGTACTTGGTTCAAATGATTAGAAGATTGTAAGCTCGGTTGAATGCACCATTATCATATATTGTTAGAGAGGCGAACGGAACAGCGAACTATTTAGCAACATAAGTAAGAGGATTAGAGGCTGACTTTCTTATCATTAATTTCCTAGGATTGGATAGTTTTTGTAATGGATTAGTGAAATTAGATCGATAATTTGTTTCTTACATTCATTTCTGAAGTAACCTCCCTCATTATTCATTCAATAAAAGTTATTTTCTTTAAAAAAAAAAGAAAAAGAAGAATTGCATTATGTAGATGTAATCTCATTGGGATGGGATATAGATTCCTTGCTCATAAACACACCGATACCATGGTTTGATAAATCCTAAGAATCGCAGGTTCAGAACATAATCCGTTTATCACTCATGGTATTGAAAATGTATTTCACGATAGTGAAACCAACCAAAAATGTAACGGAAGGGAGGTTGGAAGGTGAAGAGAATTTGCACGACCGAAGAATTTTCATAAGTGAAATCTTCACGTTTCATGGAGTAAAAATATTCAAATGGAAATTATTTTTTCTCTTGGTCTAACGTGGCATTTCTGTTGTAATATATGATTCATAATTACTTGCGAGTGCCCTGCAAATACTACTAAGTATATATATTTAATAAAGAAATACATAGTTTTCGAAGCACGATAATAATAAAACAACGAAGGCCTCATAATATTTTAACGAAAAATGTCAAATATTATTCCAAAATACTTGTTAAGAATTTTTTTTTTTTTTTTTTTTTTTAAGAAAAGGATCTCTTCACCTTTTATATAATTGATCTATAATTGAATATATACTTAATTTAAAACGGTTTCTTTTTTAACCTATTATCATGTGTCCTTAAGGTTGGATCCTTTTTTAATAGGTAAAATCAAGCATTGCTAAAGAAATCCAATATTAAATAGTTTGGTAATACGAGTATATCACCTTGTTCACTTGAAACCTCAGTTATGGTTTTATACCCGTGTTTACTGTAGGAAGCACCCAACGGAAGTTCCAGAACAATACGATTCGGATGTATGTTATTTTCAGCCATTGAAAAGGGCTATTTAGGCAGTTGTTACATGCATCGTATTTCACATCAACATAGAACAAAATAAATCGATTAATAAAGACTCGAATTGCCACTCTACTATCACATTCTCGTCCATCTCAAGATTTAGTTTTCATTCTCCCTTTTAACTTTTTGATTGGGCCCAAACAATCAAGTCAATATGATATAATAGTGAGCTTGAATGATGTGAAATTTCATAATTGGAACTCGATTCAAATTTTAAAAACCATCTTACCAACACTAAAGAAACTATTATAAAAAAATAAGTACATATAAATAAAAAAAAAAAACATAACAAACAACATTACAAAAAAAATCAAGAATTTAAAATTCTAAATTACGAAGAGATAAAATAATTATAAGTGATGAATATGTGTAAAGATTAACGGAGTGCTTTAAAGAATAATGAAATTGTAATTCCTCCCCTTTCAAGGTATCTACTAATATATATATATATATATTTGATGCTTAAGAGACGATTTGTTATACCATTTTTAAATTAAGTATAATGTTATACTTGTAATTAGAGGTGAACAAATATAGAGTAGGTAAGATATAACACTTTACTCATATTCTAGCCTATAAGTACATATTTCAAAATTTTTATACTTAAAACCTATCCTGTAACACTTATGAACTACCCTATAAGGTATAGGATATTTTGTGAAATATATATATATATATGTATATATATATATTTACTTTATTTTTTTTAGAAATATTGTATAGACACATAATTAATATTAAATATGTAACTATACTAATGAACGAAATAGTAATATTTAAAAGGTTATTATATTTATAATATATCTAACTATAATACTATGAAACTTTAGTGGATAAAATAGAGAATAATTCTTATAATTGAAAACATTCAACTATTAGTTGGATCATGCTAAATTATTATTTTTCTTTTCTTTTCAAATCATCATAATAAATTTTTATCGAATCATAAAATTGTCATACACAAAATACAAAAACAAGGTTTTATCCAAGAAAAGAAAAAGAATAAGAGAGGAGAACAAGACAGTAGACAAAAGAGTGTAATCTTAAAGTTTTATTATAGGTTGGTATATGGTACCATAAAATCTACACTCTATATACTTTAGAGTATAGGTTATGGGATGGGTATAGGGTATCTTAATGATATATGCATATCTTACCTTGTGAGAGTGGGTTTTAAGAAATTACTACCTATAACTTACCTTATGATCCTTTTTACTCACCCGGAACCTACGTGGTAAAGCAGAATCTAAGTAGGCATCCTATATAACAAAGTTATTCATTTACCCTTACCTATAACCAACCTTTCAATTCAACTCTATAGTATACATATCTTGTAAAACTTTTTTTTTTTCATTAATACAGAATAATTTAACCGAAACCTTTATAATAGTAGATTTCACCACTAAACACATAATTCAATTGTCACACTTCAAATAGGTGGAGTTGAAATAGTCCCGTCATTTAAATCATTCTAAGATAAAAGTTAACTTCATAGTTACTATTATAGACATAGTGTACATAAGGCATACTCTACTCAGTTGCTTTGAAGTATCTAGTTCAGTACCTATTTGATATGAAACCTATGGTGTAATCTTTCAAAATAACTTTTATAGCAAACTTGTAGTACTTTTCTATAGTAAATATATATATATATATTTATATTAGAAATAAAAGTTTACAATCCACGAGTTTTTCTAAATACATTTTAGATCAATAATGAAAACTATTGCCTAGTAAAACCTAATTAGTTTTCCAAAAGGAAAAAGTTACAAAAGAGATAAATTTAGCCATATCATCACTATCCTTACTCCCTAACTCCATTTGTTGTTAATATGGAATTGGGTAAATTGTAGCATTTAACTCTAAACTTGTAAAATGAGCAAAAACTTACTTAGTAAGTAAAACAGAAATAGAGGTATGCAATTAGTACAAAATAACTAAGATTTTCAATCAAGTTAGTTAGTTGTAATGCATAAACAAAAAAGTACTATCATACGACGTTATCCAACCTGTCATGGGATTAGAGAAATTACACTTACTTTAATCTAAGTTGAGGAGTATGATGTCATGCACTTATGAATCAAAACCAAACCAGAGCTTATGCAATGAAAAACACTCTAAGCTTGAGACTACTTTCGAACCATTGTCCCTAACTTTGCCACAACCTCTTCTCACTCTTTGCCTAAAACTACTTTTGAACCATTACTCCCAACCTTATCGCGACCTTCTCTCCTGTCACTTATCAATTTAGGGTGAGGCAAAGACCATTTCATCTATTCTTATTGAAGAGTAGGTTTTTGGCTTGATAATCCTAACCGTTTCTCTTAATGGGTTATAATGCATGTTAAGTTAGAAGTTATGTCAAATTTAAGTTAGTTCGTCTTTGAGGTAATTAACCAATTTTAAATAATCTAATCAAAGCAATAATCATAAAACAAACACATGGAGCTCGAATCCTACAACAGCAAATCAATATTCAAGCACATGCATCGCACACGCATAAACAACTAATTTGCAACCACAAATAAGAATATTCTAAAGTTTCCACGTGTTCTAAAATAATACTATATAATACTAATCCCACTTACTTAGATTTTCTTATTACTCAATTATCCTGAATTATTCATTACTCAACTAGGCACAGTTACAATACTTTCTTGAACCGAAAGTTCCTATATTAAAAATGGCTCTTTAGTATTAATCCAAAATATCAAGTATTCTACTTATTATTCTTAACGTTAAATTCATTAACCTTAGTTCGGAAGACTATTATACTTTAGTGTTCAAGTTTTAAAGCCATTTTAGGTCAATTCTTTCTTAAGTTATCTTGCAAGTTATCTTCTAAATTACCCTAAGTCATCTTCAAGTTAGGTTGTCTTTAGGATTTCGAGTAAAACATCCTATGAAATAATCTCTGAGTCTATCCTAGTTTAGAGTCACATTTAATATCCTCTGATTCAACCTCTAAGTAAACTCCCTATATAAGATATATCTGTAGATCCTTTGAAACATCCTCTGATTAAGTTCTACTTTAACATTCAAAATTTCCACATTTTTACCAACTCTTAGTTATGATCATTAAACATTAGTACTCTTCATCTAGTTACCAACATATACCTCATAATAACATTAGTGGTACAAGTTGTGAACTAACAATTTAAGCTAATATATAAGTAAATGGTAGGAAATTACCTTACTAGAGAGACTATAATATCGATTGCTATTCATGTTTTGACTAATGAGAAAGCTTACCAATGAGTTGCTAATCTTTTCTTATTCCCGAACTTTATCTTTGAAAAGACTACTTCTTATAGCTAAGAAAGCCCTTAATAGTAAAACATGGAGATGTTATATTCTAATGTTTTATGTATTTCATATGTTTACCACAATTTACATTAATAAAAGCATTGGGTTGTGATGGTTTAAAAAGAAGAAGGTAAAATGAAATCTATATGTCAAAACCTAATTTTTGCATCATTTCGAAATGTCTAAACAACCAAACTTTCAAATTCTAATTAAAGGAAATATTAGGACATTTATAAACTAATATTAATAGCTCAAATCTTACCTTTGAAACAAGAAGAGAAATCTACCATGATAAAAGTTTCTAAAATAAATAGTTTCCTCCATTAACATAATTTGAACCTCCCGATATCCTTTTTGGAAAATGAAAAGATATATATTCCCCATTTCTCTTAATTACCTAACTAAGCATCCCAATCCTACTTATTTTGTCTTCTATATTTAAGGTTAGATAAGTTAACCCCTTAACTCAAGTTTTGAGATAAGCGAATACAAAACTAAAATTATAGCACAAAATAAAAATAATCCAGTATATATAGAAATGCAACTACTACCAAGTATATTCTAACATATAATAAAAAAAAAAAAACACAGCATATCTAAGAATTAAACTAGTAGCAAAAACGCACACAACTATTTATGTATCATACGGAGGCAATGCTAATGCATGTGACATATATTGATACCAGTATCTTAGTCCAGCTTAGGGCAAGAAAGAGTTGCTAAAGAGTAGGGATCCCAAGATGAGCTTTGCTTAGGGCCATAGAGTAGCTAAACATAGCCTAGGGCTATAATGAGTAGCAAAACCTAACCTAACTAATCACATTGAGTTTAAAATTGATTAAGTAATACAATTCTATATGCTTAAAAACACAACCTAGTAAAATCTCAATTCTGGAAAGTCTAACCGATAGGTCATTTTCTTGTCGTGCCATGCCATCAATGTGTTGACAGCATATTCAAGCGAAGCATGAATTGGGTAAACCCATAGTCATCAGCCTAGTAATCAAATGTTTCAATAGTAAGGCATGGAATATATATCACAAGTCGAATACAAACCTAGCCTAACACTCATTCCATAATTTAACAGTATTCTCAAGCATTATTATTATACTCAGAAATTGCTAAGTGGTAAGTTTAATAAAAACAACCATTTCATTCCCAGTAGAATAAATATTATGAGAAGCCAAGTCTAGTTTCACAACTATACCACACTTAAGATAAACATCCATCCATTACGTATATCACAATATATACTCATCAGCATCCCAAGCAATAATTCATTAAACAGTTCATTGTATATGTAAAATTAAGCTGTGAGATACACTTAAGTGTATTCTACAGTCGTGCATGGCTAGTAGGCGAGTGATCTACTTTCTTACATCCACCACATGGAGGTAGGAGGTGTGTGCTCACTGAGGCCATTACTTATTTTAATATCCCATGTAACTATCTTCACTTATCCTGCAAGATAAGTGATCCAGAATGCTCCTTTTTATCCCATCTTAGTCATATACCATAATAACCATGTAATTAATCTGGTTAAACTTTGTTAGTAAATTAATTAAATTATCATTACTAGGAATATGCCTATTATTCTCATTTTAGTAGGTTCTTTATACTTATAAGTTTAAATATTAAGGTCATTCCTCAATGAGATACTCATCTTAAATATCCTCTAAATTACTTTCTAACTTAGCTTTTGATTCATCATTTGAGTTAGGTTAATTTTAATATTCTTATTAGAGCATCCTTTGATGTACTCTATGAGGTTGCAGTTATATTTTTTTTTTCTTATAGATCCTTTGATTCAATCTCCAAAAATACAACCTTATATAAAACTTACCTAATAAAGTTTTCAATATATAATTTAAGTTGGGTTAAATTTAAAGTTTTTGACTAAAATATCCTCTAAGTCATCTTCTAAGCTAATTTAATTATAAAGTCATTGTCTTGAACTCTCTGATTTATTCTCTAAATGAAATCTTAAAGTTTATGCTTAACAAACCATCTAAATTATTCTCTAAATTAGCTAAAACTCTACATAACTTACAAAATTTCCACAAAACACTATTTTCTTGATCATTTAAGAACTAATTTCATGTAGAACTCACTCTAACACATTATTTTAGATTTGGTCATCTAAAGTATTGAACTTAACATTTTCTTTTACTTATAGAAATTATTATTTTAGCCTTAAATTCACTAATATCGGCCATAAATTGTACAAATAATGAATTAAATCATGAAATCAAAGGAAAATACTCCTTATGACATAAATAGATCCCAAAAATTAAAATAAATCAAGTTCATCAAATAATTCCAAGAAAGTCCCTTTATTTTCTTAATGAAAAATTGGATTAGATTATTGAAAAATAATTATACTAAATACTATACATGTGGTTTATCTAGAACTCTTTTAATTCAAATTAAAAATAACATATGAGGAATCTCTAAATGAAAAATTAGCTCAAATTAATATTGTTTACTAATTTTAAAAATTGATGCAAAATTCATTGTACTAAGCCAATCTCTTAAGGATCATATATTTTCAATTTCATCAAAATAAAAATACTTCATTGATTTAAATATAAAATAACCCCCAACTACCTTTTTTCATAATTAATTATGATATTTTTGCTATTTTTAGTAACATTAACAAGTTTAGGAATAAAAAATTACATGATCTTCTCGTTGAAGCTCCGATAACCAAAAGAACAATTTGATATTAAGTCATGGATCGATCTAAGTTCTACATATTACCAATGCCTAACATTCTTCTTGTTTTCCTAATATTCCCACTTTAACTCCTTAAGACTCTTATAATTTCTGTGTTGTCTCAAAAGTGACCAAATGAAACTGAGTTAATGAACTTATAGATGGGTGGAGGCAATAGAGTAATGTTTTCTTAATTTTCCACGTGTCATCTTGTTATATAATGTATAATACATGTCCAATTCCTAATGCTCTTTGACTTAATCCATTGCTTATCAAATGCCATGACCAAAAATCACAAAAAATATAGTTGTTCCCTAGATGAATGTTAGGAAACTTAATGATTTATGGTGAAGTTGACCCATATTATAAGGTTTTATGTTTACATATTTACAAACATCAATTACATATTATGTATATTTAATAATTAACCCCTTACTTCACATGAAAATACATTCTACTTTATTATTTTTACACACCAAATAATTTATTTCTATGGTCTCAACATATATCAAAACTCATTACTTAAGTCGACAACAGTGGGTTAATATTCTTACCTACAACCATGACCCCCTTTTAAGTTATATATTTATGTAAAAGTAATATGTCAATTCAAGTCCAACCTAGTTGCATAGAAATATCTATCTAAGTCACACATTAGTGATAAGCTAAAACGAAGTTTAGGTTGTTTCTTTGTTAAAGTTAAAGTCAAAGTTAAGTATGAGTCGACACTAAGATTTGGGTGCTTTAGTTATGATCAACAAAAATTTTATTATTCCAAAGGAGAAAAAGAAGAGTCATATATGTATATATATATATATATATTAAAAAATAAATAAAATTGAAAAGAAAATAGGGATATAGCGCCATGACCAATAGGAGTGGACATGGTATGATTTGACTCAATTCACCCCATTAATTGAACCAAACAATATATTACGACTTAGTTTTTTCTTGAGATTCAAACCTAATCATATGGTTTTGGTTTGTAAATTTTGTTCGACTCGATTTGCAATTTCAAACCATAATTAATTTTTATAGATCCATACTTGCCTTACCAAATGACACACCCATCCCATCTTATTCCCACCCTTACCTTATCTTATATATTACCTACATCCTATTTTATGCTATCTGATTTTATTATATCATTCATACAATACACAATGGTGGCTTGGGTTAACTGTATGTAGTCAAAAGAATATTTCATCTCAATAGCCATTTTTTTCTTTTTAATTCTCACAATTTGGTTCAATTTGAAATGACCAATTTAGTTATCCTATTCTAATGAACTACGAACCGATGTCCTCAACTCAAGTCAAACCTTAACCTCAACATATTTGGAAAAAAAAAAAATTCAATTAAGTTCCATCCTATCTTATAATGCCTTAGACCAAAAGAAGTGAGGAACCAAGCTAAGAAACAATAGCAAGCCTATTTTAACCACTTGACTCAAAAGTTGTAACCTTACATAGACAAAGTATTAAGTGCTATAACCTTACAAACTAATACCAATCCCTCCAACATTCTATATGTGACTTCACTTAATCATGGAGTATGATTCAGGTTAATTGTACATGCAGGTCATCCTGGAAACATGTTAGAAGTTACTACCTTGATAACACTTTCCACCTTTGTCAAATCTCTTCTTTAAATTGGAGCCAAACTCAAAATGTCTACCTACTAGGAGAGGTTTGGCTTTGATAACATTTGGTACCCCCTAGGCTAAAAGTAGTAAATAACCAAGACAATAAACATTAATGGGACTATTTCAACTACTTACTTAAAAATGGAACCTTATCTTGACAAGATATTCACCACTATGACCTTATAAACCAGTACCAATTCCTCCTATAATCTATGTAGAACCTCACTTAACCATGAGATATCACATGTTTAGTTCAATTTATAGTTCGATCAAATTTTTTACCTACCCCTGATCACTAATATCAAGAAAATCCAAAATTTAAAAAGAAATTTCTTTATCTATTCATCAAGAAAATCTAAATAACTCAAATTATAATATAATTAAAATAAAACACACACTACGAAAGGAATATGAAAATATCAAAGAGACCCGTAAAATTAATTAAATAGTCTAACGTTGCATAAAATAAGAATAAAGAGAAGATAAAAATACGAAACAAGTAGGTAGTATACCAAGCCTAGTTAACCTTATAGGCTAAGCCATCGGGTTACAAGACCTATGTGCAAACCTTAGGATTAGGCTAGGTAAGTTGACTCTACCCTAGTTAATTAGGTTGGCCACTATAGTACAACAACTTCACCCTATTCATTTCTTCTTTCTTTCCTTGCTTTCCTTTTTCATTTACGTATCTCTCTATATAATTTTAATCCCCAAATCATTTTAAGGTTAAACTCATGACACTCTAAAATCTACTTTATGAACTCTTAAGAGACCTCTCATCTTCCATCTTAATCTACTGTTATTTTCACAACGGTAGGCCTCTCTTCTCTACAAAGAAGCCTTTTTACCTCAAGAATCATGTTTCTCTCTCTAACTGACCCTTACTCCTACTCCATCACTACTAACCCAATAGCTAGCTTCTACGTGTTAACAACCTAACACCACCCATCTCTTCATGTATGCTTAAGATATATATGAATAGGCACCCATCCAATCATCTCTCTCCCTCAACATAACATAACTCAAAATCTTTCATACCTATTTCAACTTTTCTTTTATCATTGACTGAGAGAATAATGTCACTTAAGCGTCTCTTCAAAAAAAGGAATTTAGATAAAAGTCGTTGGAGTAAACAACACCAAATGGGCATGCAATCTTTAATTGCTAATAGCTTTACTACCTTTACCTATAGGGTATGATCTAACAATTCTTTTTACATATGTCTAGTCTCCTTGCCACCTTGTTGTATGATGCATGCGATCACGTAAGGTAGACCGATGGTTGTTTCAAGTGTTTTGTCAACCTTAATCGATGGAAGACTTGTAAAAAACCCCTTGTAGTTGTGCTAATGGGGGAATTACAGCAAGCCCTTCAATGCTTAAGTTAGCAAGGAGAGAGTGAAAGAGAGGTATTGTGTTTTCAAGAGTGTTGTTAGGGTGCTTAGTATGATCGGGAATCTAAGACAGCAAAAAGGATCTTGTATATGGCCTTCCAATTCATAAGTTAGTAAGGAGAGAGCGAAAGAGAGATGTTTAAAGAGTTTAGGAGAGTATTGTCGGGGTGTTTGATGTGATAAAGAATCTCAAAGAAAGGAAAGGATCCCATACGTCTGGCTCCTTGCCCTATTTATAGGACTAGGAGCTCACCTACTGGCGACATGTGGCATCATGGGGTTTAGTTATACATGACTGACATAAGGGATAGAACAGCTGTATCGCTTGGTGGGTTTAGATAGCTTAGCGACTACATCCGAAACTTAGGAGGTTGACATGTTCAAGCCCGTAGGGCATGTTGGCCGTATTATAGATGTCATCGTTTTCTATTTGCAAAATAGCTCTATGAGCCTATATTTATAGATTGAAGGGGCAGTTGTTTCACCGCCCACTTTGAGGTGATTTCCTTTTTTTAATTATTTGTGGGTCTCACATGAGGTGGACCTATCTGTACCTCCTTATTTGCCTATAAATAATAAGTTTTTCCTTTACTAGCACTTTAGTCATCATATTAGATCCATTGTCATTTGTATAGATTTTCTCATGCTAAAGAAGTTTCATCTATAACACATCTTGAATCTAATGCCATTAACATCATTATGTTTAGATCTTGAATAAAAGGTATGATTCTTATTGAGAAGAATCATGCTTTATCACAGTAAAGGATATACTTCTCTTATGCTATCTTGATTCCTTTAGAAATTTCTTTATCTACAAGATCTCCTTGCAGGCTTTAGTAATAGTGACATACTCGGCTTGGGTAGTAAAAAGAGCAATACACTTTTGTAATTTTGATTGCCATGATACAACTCCCCTTGCATAAGTAATTAGGTGTCCTAATGTTCTAGTGTCAACATCTATTGACATATTTACATCTGTGAAACCCTTGAGCACAAGTTTATCGCTATTGAACTGTAAACATAGTTTAGTAGTGCATCTGAGATACTTGATAATCCATTTGACTATAGTCCTATGTTCCTTACTCAAATTAGAGAGATAGCAACTAATAAAACCAACTGCATGAGTAATATTTGGATGTGTACACACCATAACATATACAGGACTACCAACTACTAATGCACAAGGCACTTCTTCTTTTCTTCTTTCTCTATCTCACTTATAGGACACCACTTGATACTGATTTTGAAGTGACCTACAAATGGTGAACTCACTAGCTTCTCATTACTTATGTTGAATCTCTTTAATACCTTCTCTAAGTATCTCTCTTGATAACCACAAGTTCTGACTTTTCATATCATGTATAGTTCTCATACCAAGAATTTGTTTTATAGGTCCAAAATCTTTCATAGCGAAAGACTTGCTCAAATCCATTTTCAAGTTCTGAATCTACTTGGCTTCATGGCCGATAATTAACATATCATCCAGATATAGTAAGAGGATGATGAACTCATTGTAAGACAATTGCTTCACAAAAACATAATGGTCTATTGTAGCCTTAATATATCTATGGTCAATCATGAAGTAATCAAATTTCTTATATCATTGTCTTGGAGCTTGCTTTAGCTTATATAATCTCTTCTTTAATCTACAAACAAGATGTTCCTTCCCTTTGATGTTGAACCACTCAGGCTACTTGATATATATTCCTTATCTAAATCTCCATGAAGAAAAGCAGTCTTAACATCTAATTGCTTGATCTCTAGATTCAAGCTGGCAAATAGTCTAAGTATAACCTAAATAGAAGACATTTTCACTGCTGGTGAGAAGATGTCAACAAAATCAATACCCTTTTCTTGACAAAACCCTTTTTTTGTTAATCTCTCATTATATCTAGGCTATGAGCTATTTTCTTTAGTTTTCAATCCATAAACCCACTTATTCTTCAATGCTCATTTGAGTAATTCTAACAAGTCATAGGTATGGTTATCCTATAAGGATTTCATTTCTTCTTGCATAGCTTTTAACCATTCTTGCTTTTGTTGGTGTAACATAGCTTCCTCATAACATTCTGGTTCTCCTCCTTTTATTAGTAACACATACTCATATGAAGTATATCTTATGGAAGGTCTTAGCTATCTAGTAGACCTTCTCAACTCTATCTACACTTCAAGTTATACTAGTTCTGTAAAGTTAAATTTCAATCACTTTGATCACTGTCTTGAGCTTGATTATCATTTTGATGATTATTACGTACTTTAGATGTGTGAATTAGATCTAAACTAGCAGGGTACTCATTTCAATATTTTGGCTTACTAAGCTTTTGTACATCTAAGATAGTTTGTTCCTTCATAAATACCACATCTCTACTTCTGATGACCTTCCTCTCTATTGGATACAACAATCTATAACTAAACTCTTTGGGTGCATAACCTAAGAAAATATGTTGGTTTGTATTAGTATCAAGCTTACTCTATCATCTTTAGGGATATAAACAAAGGTTTTACACCTAAATACTCTCAAATGATCATAAGAAGCATCTTTCTTGATCTAAACTCTCTCTAGTTTCTCACCATCTAGAGGTAAGAAGGCAACGAGTAATCCAAATCCTTAATTCTTTATCCTAAAATGATTTTGATAGATTTGTATGAGAAATCATGCATTTGATTCTCTCGATGATGGTTCTATTGATTCTCTTGATGATGGTTCTATTGATTCTCTTAGTTGCTCTATTATGTTATAGGGTTTTTGGAGCAACTTTCTCTAGCCTTATGCCATGGTTATTACAATAAAATTCAAATGGGCATCTGCATTCACCACTATCTATTCAAACACATTTGGGTTTTCTTCTAGTTTCTCATTCTACCTTTTTATGAAACTGCTTGAAAACTTAGAAAACTTGATCTTTTTTTTTTTAAGCAAAAATGCCTGCAACTTTCTTACGTGGTTATCAATGAAAGTCACATAACAAACACCACCACCAAGGGAATGGTCTTTCATATGATACACATCAATATGCACTAAATCTAACAAATCGATCTCCTTGATAGTAGACAATGCCAAAATGCAACTCAGTGTTAATTACTAACAAGACAATGAATATGGGTTTTCAAAGAAATACCTTTTACATTAGGTAGAAGTTTCTTCTTAGCAAGAAGTTGAAGCCCTTTCTTGTTGATGTGCCAAAGCTCAACAAAAGAATCATCCATTGTATTTACCACTCCATGACTTAATTTTGTTGATACTAAGTAAAGGGTATTGCAATTCTTGACCTTTGGCTACAATAAGGGAATCTTTAGTAAGCTTCCATTTTCCTCCACTAAAGCTACTATAATATCCTTCATCTTTAAGCTTGCCGATAGAAATAAGGTTAAGATCAATATCTGGAACATGTCCGACATTATCGAAGATCAATCTATAACCAATGTTATGTAAGCATATATTCCATGTTATCTATTTTAGATGCACCATCATTTCCCATCCTTATATTGCCAAAATCACCACTAGTGTAGAATGTAAAAAATTCACCATGCGATGTAACATGAAAAGAAGCAATTGAATCAATTATTTAATTAGTATATTAGCAAGTGAGACTAAAACAACCATCATCAAAGAAGATAATAGTTTCACCATCTACAAATGCTGTAGTATCTTCACTTCTATCTTAATCTTTTTCTTTTCCCTATTCTCATTTCCAAATTTTGCATTCTCATTTAACTTGGCCAATGTTGCAACAATAATATTTAACTCTTCTTCTAGAATTTGATCTTCCCATAAAACTATCAAATATTTTGTTAGGATCTTTACTTTTACTTCTTCCCTGTTTGTCTTGCTTATTAGCAATGAATGCTTGTGTGTTTGAATCCATACTATGCTCCTTTCGCTTGACTTTCAAACTATCCATTACCATCGGCATGGTAATTATACCATCCAAAGATCAATTGCTAATAGATATCATAAGTGTCTCCTAACTATCTAGTAATAAACTTAACAATAGTAGAGCTTGCACATCATCATCAAGCTCTAATTTCTTGGAGTTCAGTTGATTTATTGATCCTTAGAAGTCGCTTAAGTGCTTTGTTATACTAGAATCATCTCTATATTTTAGGTTCACAACCTTTCCCATAAATTATCTGCTTGGGCTTTTTTAGCAACATGATGATACACACTAATGTCTACCCATTATCGGATATATCCAATAGTTTTTCAATGCATAATTTTCTACTCATCATTAGACATATCCTTTGGCTTTACACTATCACCATTCAATGGTGCACATAAATCTTTGTAGTATAAAAGATCCCCCATCTTAGTCTTCCATATTAAATAATTTGATGATGTCAATTTTATTATGGCACTAGCCCACTCCTCTATATTTAGCACACAAATATTACTCAAGCAAATACAACTTAAATATTAAGTGAAAACAACAAAGCTAACTTGGTGGATCCAACTCTGATACCAATTTTCAAGAAAGGATTGCTTATACTACTGTATAATTAATTAACTTCTTTCTCATGTAATAATATGGAAGTAATAAAACAATAAGTGCCTAGAATAATAAATAACAAAAGCTAAGATTTTACTTGGGAAATCTTAAACAAGAAATCATGATACTACACCGACAAAGTACTTCTAGTATAAAAATAATAGAATTACAAATCTATGTCTTCCTTAATTCTATTAGAGGCTATGCAAACGCAGAAGCAATCACTTGGATAAAAGAATAATACAAAACATACAGACAGTTAGATGAGAACAAGGTTACCTAGAATCATCGAATATCAAACTTTGAAAAATGGAGATCTTCTTTAGCTTATCTTCTTTTATCTTTCGTCTTTGTCACTATCCATTCTCCATCACCAATAGGGATCGGTAGGGGGGCCGGATATGGGTCTTGTGCACACACCTCCCCAAGTTTAAGAAAGTTACTTTTTAAAATTTTTAGAAAATGAAAAAATATATATATATATATTAAATATATAATTTAAAGAGAAAAATGTGACATAAAATGAAGTTTAGCTTAGTCATTAAATATTAGTTTTATAAACATGAGCTTGAGGGTTTAAATCTCATGCTTGTCAATTGCTCTTTTTGATATGTATTTATTACTTGAATAACATTGTCTTTTTGTATGTATTAGACACATTTTTTTCTTTTTACAACAACTAATAACATTAAATTCATTAATTAAAAATCATATCTAGTTAAATAAATTATCTTAAATTACTATTTTTGTAAGTAATACTATAAAAATAATTTTATCATCCATATTATAGGTATCTTGGTCTTATCACATGAAGTATTAATAAAAAATATTAATTATATGACTTGATTTAGTAAATTTTTTTTTTACAATTAATGTTAAGAAAATGAATGTGGATTATTAAATAATTGATTACCTAATAATTTATATTCAAAATGATATTCTTTTTTTTTTTAGTATTTCTAACATAACAATCATACAAAGTAAACATCAAAAGAAATAGTACAATACTTAAATCTCCATCGATTTGCTCTTTTTACTTTACTTGTAACTTCTTATGCAATTATTTTTTTTTTCAATTTACTTTTATTGAAAACAAAAATTACATAATTTTTATATATTAATGTAATTTTTTTTCTAAATTAATAGTTAATTTTCATTTAATATATATTCATAATAACAAGGTAAAAATTTAGTTTTTTTAACTTCTTATAAATTTTATTAATTACTCTTAAACATTTTCTAAATGTAGGGAAAATATTAATAAGATCTTTCTACATATAAAAGATGCAACATAATTACAATAATAAACAAATATTTTCTTACTAATAATTTTAATATTGATTTAATTAAATTAAGTATGACCCATCCTAATTATATAACCCTAGGTCCATCCTTAATCACCAACCTCATTATCAAACTAATGATTGTATGTTTCATCACCAATAAGTGGCTCATCATTGGTTTTCTCATTTTCCATTTGCAAATTGGCTTTATAAGCTATATTTATAGATTCAAGGGGCGATTGTCTCACCACCCAATTTGAGGCAGTTTCCTTTTCTTCTTATTTGCTGGTAAGTCCCACATGAGATGAACCATGCATAACAAAATCTAGGAGAAAGGAGGGATGGGGTAACCTAGGGGTCTAAAGCATCATTAGACTCATGCATGTATAGGGTGCCTCTATGGGCATGCCATTCTAATACATTAAGTCACATTGTGCTCTCAACATACCCGATATGACTTTGACCCATAGAATACTATGCGTGCCATTTGAAGCTTCCATAGTCTTGAGACCTCCAATACTAAAGGGTAGCCCCTGAGCGTACGTAGGAAATGGTGTTTCATAATTACAACTACAACATTGTGATTGTCAAGATTAAAAGAATAGATAAAAGAGTTAATGCATTCAAAGCAAGATACAAAGATCAGAAGTGGCAGATGATGTTCCTCTCACTTTTTCAAAAAAAAAAATTCATTAGATATTACATGTTACGTATTATGTACACATAATATGTAAAATACTAATAAAATATTGATAAGAATAATAATAAAAGGAGTATTTTTCAAATAAATTAGTACCATAATTTGCACACATCATATACTTTGACATTTATTGGTATTTGCACCACATATACATATCACTCGCTAAATCTTCTCTTTCACATTACTATCACATTATATTAACAGTTCTCTTATTTATTGTTTTCCTTTTTAGACTGTAGAGTTGTATTTCATTTCCCATGTTTCAAACATTATGATGATCGATAATAAGTTTGGATCATTTTGGTAATAGTTTACCTAAAGCCTTAGTCTTTGCTAGTAGTTGCACAGACTTTAATGGTATAACCATACTATAGCTTATACTCGTTCACTAAAGTATCTTTTATAAATTTCTTATATTATCTTAGCTTATGTTTTGTGGATATATGCGTGAATCTATCTACTTTATTTTTCATGTAAAAGAAGTAGCTATGTTAAAGTGTATTATATTTGTCCACATGTCATTTATTTATTGGTCCACTTGAATGTATTGGTTAAATAGTTAGTTTAGTTAGCAAAAAACTGGCCTGTACATAAACTAGAACAAAATACTTCAGTTAGTTTATATTTCTCTTTCATTACTGTTATATCAAAGGTGTTGTATTCTTCTTTAATGGCCGTACACTTAATGATGTTTTGATGCTGATTGTTTTGCTAATTCCTTATTGTATTGGAGCAGTAGGCTAATGAGCTTACTATATCCTATTGATTCATTATTGAGAACTAACATTAGATGTTGCAGGAGATCATGAATAACCAACTAATGACCAATGTTATGCATGGAGAAATTGTTTCCTTTGATCCATTATACATATCAAATTCGGATAATTCTTCTATGGTAATTGGGAACATAGTGTTTAAATGGCATAAATTTTCTTGCATAGAGTCGAGCAATTAAGCTAGGGTTAGGAGCTAAACTAAAAATTGGTTTCATCAATGGAACCATACAAAAACCTAAAGATGACTCGCTTGATCTGATCATATGGATTAGAAATGAATACATAGTTCGTTGTTGGTTGATTAATTCCATGTCTAGTGAATTTGCTCATAATTTTTTATATGCTGCATCCACACAAGAACTATGGAAGGAAGTTTATGAGCAATGTGAATAAGGAAATGGAACGATGATATATCAACTTCAATATGAGATTGCAAATTTGAAACAAGAAAATCGATCTATAAGATCTTATTACAATAAGTTGAAGAGATTATGTGATGAATTATAGGCACTTAATTATTATCCTAGCTACGAATGTAGATGGATTGACCTTTGTACTTGATGCATCTCCGGGGTTAGACATACGGAGAGGTACTACAATGAAGCGAACAAAAAAGTAACAACAAAAAGTTAGCAAAGTCCAGGCAGCTATCGAATAGATATGACACACCACCTAATCTTACTCGACCAACAATCCGCCGAATATAATACACTGATCTGAATTGTAGAGTCACTTGCCACTATTCCTTACTAAAGGGAATATATAAAAGTTTAATGATGATAAGAACACTAAGGTTGCTTAAAGTGAATAATTCTGTATTGAAAGTTAGATGTTTGCGTACAAGGAAATTGGGGCTTTATAATTGCCCACTAAGATTATTTTACAATTATGTTACATAAATCATGCTAAAAAGGACAAAGAATATTCGGTATGAAAAAGAAAGAATCATTTTGGAATGTTGTGTTAAAAGACACGTATCACTTAATGGTTGTACATTAGGAGTATGATACAACATAGGTAGAAACAAGAGGTACTAGTAGTCAGGGGTCAACTTGATCTGGATCAGGTCGGAACCTAATCAATCTGGTTAGGAAGTCAGCTGAATTGGAGTCAAGTGCTAGTAATTGATTGGAGGGCTCGGCTCGGCTTAACTCGACTCAGCTTTCTTGGGTTACCTTCTAGATCAGGACTTCGCAGCTGGGTAGGAACATGTTGGATATATGTAAAGATTTGACAGACAGGTTGATAGGAAGTCGGATCAGGATAGGAGTTCCTGTCTTTGCTATGGCTTAAAGTAGTATTTTCCATGCGAGCCCTTGAAGTCCTCTAGCTTGGCTTTGTACGATCGGTCCAAGAGATTGATTCTCATCATCTGCTTAAGGGTTGGAAAGATTTTTCCTCAAATCTAAAGAGGTTTCTGTTCGTTCTTCTAGAGTGCTTGTAGGGTCTTCTATTAGTTGATAGCAAATCAGATCGGATACATTGAAGGTAGAGGAGACACCATAGTCATTAGGTAACTCGATCTGGTAGGCATTGCAGTTAATCTTCTTAAAGACTTTGAATGGGTCGTTAGCTCGAGGAGATAGTTTGCTTTATCTTAAGTATAGGAATCGCTCTCGGTTGAGGTAAATCCATACTAAGTCTCCTAGTTGGAAAGAAATAGTTTAGCGGCCTTAGCTACCAATCTTTTGTTGTCTCTGATTGAATTTAGCAATCTTCTCTATTATGGACTAGTGCAATTCATGTGATTCTTGAGCATGATCGACTCCAGATTGACTTTCTTTAGTAGCTACTAGGGTGTGGATCATGTCCAGGGGAATGGTTGGGTTAAGGCCATAGACAACCACAAATGGGCTCTTCCCTGTAATGCTGTGGACGGTTCGATTGTATGTGAACTCCACGATTGGTAGGCATAAATCCTAATCCCTTAAGTTCTTCCTTACAATAGCTCTAAGCAAATTTCCTAGCATCATATTTACTACTTTAGTCTGGCCATCAGTCTGAGAATAGCTACTAGAGTTGAACACTGGTTTAGTCCCAAGTCTCCTCTAAAGAGTCTTCTAGAAATAACTCAAAAATTTTGTGTTCCGATCTGAGACAATAGTCTTTAGTACTCTATGTAGATGGACAACCTCCTGTAAAACAAATCAACAATATATAAAGCATCGTTAGTCCGATGGAATAGAATGAAATATGCCATCTTGCTAAAACAATCTGCTACAACAAAAATAGAATCTTTCCCTCTGGATGTCTGGGGCAACCCTAGGAAAAAGTCTATACTGAGGTCGACCCATGGTAAGGTAAGTGTTGGTAGCCACATGCACTCTCTATGGGGTTCTCTCTTTCCCTTAACACGCTTACACACTTTACAATGACTGACTACCTTATGAACATCCTTGGCCAGACTTAGTTAGTAAAAATTCTCTTTCAACAGATTAGCTGTTTTGACCTCCCTAAAATGGCCTAAAAGTCCCCCGCTATGAGCTTCCTGGACTAACAGTTCAAGTGTAGAGCAGTTTGGAATACATAGCTTGTGGTCTTTGAATAGATAGTCATCCTTGAGATAATATCCCTTGACAGCAATTTCGTCCTTGCACTGTCCTATGATAGGGCTGAAGTGAGAATCATGAGCATACTACTCGGTAATTAGTGAGAATCCCAATAATTTTGTCTACACAGTAGTCAGCAAGGTTTGTCGTCATGAGAGATCGTCGGTGACCACATTTGTACTTCCCTTCTTGTGATAAATGATGTATGAGAAACTCTTTATGAATTCTAACCACTTGGCTTACCTCTTCAAAAGTTTGTTCTAACTCCTCAGATGCTTCAGAGACTCATGGTCTATATAAATAACAAACTCTCATGACAGCTAATAATGTTGCCAAACAGTAAGGGCTAGGAAAAGGGAGTACATCTCCTTCTCGTATACAAAATAGTTTAGGGCTAGGCTACTTAGTTTCTTACTGTGGTAAGCGACGGGTCGTTGTTGTTGCATTAGGACAGCACTAATTCCAACTCTCGATGCGTCGCACTCCAATTCGAAGAGCTTGTCAAAATCTGGTAGTGAAAGGACAGGTTCCAAGGTGAGCTTCTCCTTAATCTCCTTAAAACTTTGCTCAACTCGATTGTTCTACTTGAACCCTTCATTCTTCTTTGTCAGCTGGGTCAATGAGGCGACTATTGTGTTGAAATCCTTAATAAATCACTTATAGAAAGAAGCTAAGCCATGGAAACTTTGGACTTCAGTGACATTTTTCGGTGTTAGCCATTCTAGAACATCTCGAATCTTCTCTTCATTTGCTAGGATTCCTTCCCCTAACACTACAAGCCCTAGGAACATTACCTCTTTCTGGCAAAACATGCATTTCTTTATATTCTCATACAACTTCTCAACTCGTAGAATGCCAAATACTTTACGAAGATGTTGAACAAAGTTGTTCAGGTTGGCACTGTACACTAATATGTCATCAAAGATACAACCACCCATCTTCCTAAAAGAGAGCGCATCACATGCTTCATTAACCTCATGAATGTACTCAACGCATTAGTAAGTCCTAATGGCATAACCAACCATTTATAGAGCCCATACCTAGTCTTAAAGGTAGTCTTCTATTCATCACCCAGCCTCATGCGAATTTAGTGGTAACCACTTCGCAAGTTAATCTTCGAAAATATCTTCGCGCCATGAAGCTTATCTAATATGTCATCGAGCCTTGGTATTGGGTATCTATACTTGATAGTAATTTGATTGATTGCTTAGCTGTCGATGTACATGCGCCATAAACCATCCTTCTTCAGAACGAGCAAAGCTAGTACAGTACAAGGGCTCATGCTTGCCTTTAGATACCTTCGCTTAATGAGTTCATCCACTTGTCTTTTCAACTTGGTAGTCTATTCAAGGTTCATCCTGTAAGCAGGTCGGTTCAACAAGGCGGCACCTAGTTGTAGATCAATGCTATGCTCTATGCCTTAGATGGGTAGCAATCCTTTAAGCAATTCTTTCGGAAACAGGTCAGAAAACTCATTTAGCAAGCCTCGAATTTCTTCCAGAACATTCTATAACTCCTTCATCTCCATCAGTCTCCTAACCAACAGAAACATCGGTTCATCGGATTTCTCAATAGATTGAAGCTCTCTATGGCTCATTACTAAGGCCTTTTTCTTGTTAGCTCGAGTGAGTTGATTATGGGCTTCATTTACTTAAGATGGGTTTAGGGGTTACAAAACTATCCTCCTTCCATCCTTAATAGAGGCATAGGTATTCTTATGCCCATCGTATGTAACACGTCAGTTGAATAACTAAGGTTGTCCAAGCAGTATGTATGAAGCTCCCATAGGGACGACATCGCACACTACTTCGTTTTTGTATACATTTCCAGCACTAAACAGTACGGTCACTTGTTCAATTACGTGTAAAGCGCCCTTATCAAGAAGCCAATGCAGCTTGTAAGGTCGGGGATGCCTTGAGGTCAGTAGACCTAACCTCTACATAAATAATTGTGCAACCACATTAGTGCAGCTTCCTCCATCCATTATGATTGTGCATAATTAACCTTTGACGGTATACTTGGTATGGAACAAATTCTCTCTCTAATCCTCCTTAAGGTTTAATAGGGAACTCAAGACTCGTCTTAAGATTGGGGTCATCACTTCTCCCTAGTCGGCATAGATATAGGTCTCCTCTTCTTCCTCGGCTTCTGCCTTTCAAATGTCCTTCTTCTCCTTAGGCTCACTCTTGTTAGTGCTATCCACTACATCTCTTCAAAGCACCATGATACGTTGGTTCGAACACTCAGTAACCATGTGTACGAAGCCTAAGCATTTCACTTCGCTAAACTTCCATCTAGAGGTCTGTCCCTTTTCATACATTCTCGGGGGCAGCTTAGCCTCGACTTGGCCTAACTGTCCTTCTCAACCATACCGACTTGCTCGGCTATCATCGGGTCGGTCACTCTTTTCCTTGGCTCAGTACGGTCTCCTATGCTCAGCTTAAACAGGTTAGCATGGTACCGAAGTTCAGGAGAATGTTGGCCCAGGTCAACTCGAAACATTTTTCCTTTGCTTTTCAACCCTTTGCACTATCTTGATAGCTTCTTCCAAATTATAAAACCTCTGTACTTCCACGATATTGCAAATCCCATACTTGAGTCTAGAAATGAATCTTGATACTGTATGGGCCTCTAGCTCTTCTACGTCGGCTCAGATCATTAACATCAGGAACTCTCTTACGTAGTCATCAACAATTCGGCTTCCTTGGCGAAGCTCCTATAACTTTGCAAACATATCTTGTAAATAAGTACAAACCTGCCTCTTAACAACCTTTTCATTTCATCCTAAGTTCTAACACCTCGTCTTCCGTCTCTTATCCTGGCTGTATTTAGATTCTTCCACCACATGGTGGCATACCCTATAAACTCCAATGCAGTAAGTTGGACCTTGACCATATCCTCATATCTATAATATTCAAATACTTCATCGACCTTTTCTTCCCACTCCAAGTATTCATCTACTTCTCCACTTCCACTGAAGGGCGAGATTTGCACCTTGACATCGTCTAGCCTTCGAGGGACTCAGCGTCCTCGTCCTTATGCTTAGTAATAATCAACTTCTTCTTCTTTACCAAACCCTTCAACATCTAGCTCCTCATCGTCGTTCGTAATCTCTTCTAACTTTAATCTTCATCTAATAGCTCCTCCAGCTCGAGGAGGTCGAACTGGGTGATTGATTCGATTAACTTAACCATAGTGTATCTTAGGGGCGTCATCTTGGGGGTTTTGTTGCTATACACCTTGGAGTTGTTACCTATTAACTTGTATTGTGGTGACTAGACTCTCAACAAGGTTTGTGAGTCTGTCAAGTTTGTCGTCAACGAACTTTGGGGTGTTACTACCATTAAAACCACGACCAAGTTGAGCACCATTACCTTAGTCACCAATAACTCTTTGAATACTTAAATCTGACATAGTACAGTACTTTTCAAATGGATTAACAACTAGCTAACAACTTCAACACTTGATAGTCACTCATATAAAATAGAAACAAACTTACTATGTTTTCGCAATGAAAAATAGACTAAAACTTAGCAACAATAAAACCACACTTACTGTCACACTAATACATTGTAAGAGCTATGGAAGGAACACAGTAGCCACTAACAGTAAAGCGGACAAAAACTTCACTGCAACTTCACACACTCCTTCGCCGAACCGTGCTCTGATACCAGCAAAGCTGATGCGTCTCCGGAGTCGGATATACGAAGAGACACCACAACGAAGCGAACAGAAAAGAAACAAGAAAAAGCTAGCAAAGTCCAGACAACTACCGAATGGATATGACATACTACCCAATCCTACTCAGCCAACAATCCATCAGATATGACACATTGGTCCGAATTGAAGAGTCACTCGCTACTACTTCTTGCTAGAGAAAATAGATAAGAGTTTAATAATGATGAGAACATTAAGGTTGCTTTAAGTGAATAATTTTGTATTAAAAGTTGGATGTCTACATACAAGGAAAGTGGGGGTTTATATACTTGCTCATTAGGGTTATTTTACATATATGAAAAGATAAAAAGGTATTTTACAATTACGTTACACAAATCATGTTAAAAGGGGGTAAAAAGGATAAAAATATTCAGTACGAACAAGAAATAATCATTCTAGAACATTATGTCAAAAGGTACGTGTCACTTGATGGCTGTACGTCAAGAGTATACTATAACATAAGCAGAAACAGGAGGTACTGGTAGTCAAGGGCCGACTTGATCTAGATCAGGTCGAGAGCCAATCAGTTTGGTTAAGAAGTCAACTAAATTGGAGTTAGGCACTGGTAGTTGGTTGGAGAGCTCGACTCGACTAGCCTTTCTTGGGTTACCTTTTAGATCAGGACTTTGCAACTGGGCAGGAGCATGTTCGATATACATGAGGATCTGATAAATAGGTTAATAAGATGTTGAATCGACATAGAAGTCCCTATCTTAGCAATGGCTTAGAGTTAGTATTTTCCATTTAAGCCCTTAAAGTCCTCTAGCTCGACTTCGTGTGATCGATCCGGGGGGTTGATTCTCATCAATACTTGTGCTCTTGCTGAATGTATTATTATATTTGACTCTCAAAACATACTAATTCAATTCCTTGTAAGACTAAATGAAGGTTTTGAATTAGTTAGGAATCAAATTTTATCCGTGGAGCTATTACTAACAATGAATATGGCTTTTTATTTGGTAAAACAAGTGGAGCGATAAAAGATCATCATTGGAATGGGAAGTTCTAATATAAATGTTTCTACATTGTTATTAATAAGGATAAGGGACAAGTTGTGGATAAAAGGAAGTTTTGTAAGTTGCAAGGACAAAATTTGTATGTAAGTATTGTAAACATGAGGGTCATACTATGGATAATTGTTTTTAGATGATTGGTTATCTTGATCGATTTAAAGGAAAGTAGATTACATAAACATCAATTATGATCAGTTGCACAGGTTGAGGCTAGAAAAGCAAATGTCATAACTAGTGATAGTCTACTTAATGAGCAATGTGATGTTGTAGGTGGATCTTCTAATACAACAGTATATTCCTGTATGGATTCAAATATGATGCAGCATTTTTGCAATAAGATGGTGAAGTTATTCAAGAAGTAAAGTAATTAAGGAGATTCTTCCACTATTATAGCAACAGCCAATGTGCTTCACTGTATAGGTAATGCAATCATTAATCTTATCTCTTTGAATAGCAATGTTTGCTCTTGGATTGTTGACACTAGGGCAACTAACCATACAACCCCTTTCAAGACCTTGTATTACGCCTCGAAGTAGTGGAGTCATAACAATCTTGTCTTATAAACCAACCTATAAGAGTAACTAACTTTACAGTCACTATTGTAAATGTGATTTACATAAGACATTGACAATTTCTCGCTTTAAAATAAATAGCTCATTTAAGATTACTAATAAAATTTATCTTTGAAACTAGAAACTTTAAGTCATATTTACATATATATACCTATATTGTCTAATGATCTTAAGAAATATTTACATGCCATAGTAGTCTAGTAAGTAAAATATTACAAGATCATACCATAATCCTAAGAGTTAATAATTAAACTCTAAAAGACTTAATTAATCAACCAGTTTGATTCTCACTCCTACTAGGCGCTTCAAAAGAAACTAAACTCTAGATAATTATAGCATGGCATTTTAGTTAGTACTTGTAAGAAAATTGCTCGAACAACTATGCGAAATTACATAGCTCACAATAGGCCTTATTCATATCTAGCTTAAGGGCACAACTATCCACGAAGTCGTCAATCAATGTTGACTTTGCTGTTTTGTTTTTTGTATTTGATCTTCATAAGAGATGTCTATGTTTTATATGTCTATTCCTCGTATGTTTGGCTTAACGTAAACTCTCTCGGTCCTCATATCTATAAAATCCATATTTGCACAATGGAGGCACTACTCTCTCTATGACTATCCTTTGAACTATTGCCTTCATCCTTACCACGACCTCCTCTTATGTCCTTTAGTTTAATTAAGGGTAAAAAAGAGACCATTATACTATCTAACACTATCCTTTTCAAAAATGTCGATATTTCGCTAAAGAATCCTAATCATCTTCTAAAGGATTATAATGCATGTCTCATTAAGGTATTAGGTCAATTATGGTTTAACTCAATTTAAGGTGATCAAACGATCTCACTCCACACAAATCACAACAATTCAATACGATAAGGCATCAGAATATAGTTCAATTACCAAAAACATACAAGCATGCACATAAACATTTACCTACAAGCACAAATAACACAATCCTAAGCCTTCGAGTATTTTAATATATTACTCTAAAATATAATGATGTATTGAACCTAACTTACCTGAGATCCTTGACTTGCTCACTCAACTCGCTGCAAGGTTAACTCATCTTTGCTTGTCTTATAATATAAATACTCTTTTAATATTTATACCCTTATGACATATAGGCTTTAAATTATGATTTTTACTCAACTATCCAAGTTATATATGTATTGCTTATTATTGATCTATTCTAAGCTAATTTTTTATTCAGTTTCTGAATTCGTTTCCAATTTAGGTTCTAATTTAGTTTTTAATTACAGGTTTTATACGTAAACCTTAGGAACTCATTTCGAACCATTATATGAAATTAATTACGTTATACTTAAATATCCTAAATCTCATATTTAGCCCATGATTAGTATTCTCATCTACATGATACACACTACTCCTAATTTAATTATCGAATTTGCTCTCAATATGAAAAAACCTTCCTTTTTTCATATAATTACTTAAACTTAAGTTTCAAATCAAATTCTTAATATACTCCTAATATTATAATACCATTATTTTTTACCTAATATTTTCTACTTATTAAATTTTCAATTTCACATATTACTAATTTACACATAATTAATACATGATACATATAATACTTACATCTAACATCTCAAAATTCATTAGTATCATACTACACCAGCAAATTACATCCCATGATACCTAATTACGTGTCAAATTAGTATTTTCATCAACTTATCATTAAATTACCAAATTAAGGTCAAAAATCATTCTTTTTATATAATTTTGAGGCCTAAAAATTAACTAATATTTTCAAAAATTAATTTTTGAAAAATATCTTCATAGCAATGTTTTAAACATTCTAAATAGTTTATATAAAAATTATGGGCTCAAAATTACGCTATTAAGATTATTTAAATTTAAATCAAAAATAAGCTCAAATTTTTTAGATTTCTTAAGCATGGCATATTTTGAGATCCAATTTCATCAAACTGGTATTTTTTCCCCTAAATCTACATACATAAATACCTCATAATACAAAGTTTCATAATTTTCTAGATACATTTAATATTTTTTATAAATTAAATAAAATCAGGTGTAAAATTAAACTTACTTGATCGAGTAACTTCCAGCCACTTACGGTGGCTCTAAGGTTGTCAGTAGGAAGTGGTAATGGTCCTAGGGTGTGGTGGTGGTTGTCGTTTGATTCCAAGTGGCTATTGGTCGTAGGTTTCCTTTACAAGCCTTAATTGCACATTAACTTTGCCATTTTTTTGTAAAATCACTTAATTCTATTTCTCCAATACTCTCTCTATTTTTCCTAGCTCCCTAACTAACCAAAATGAATTGTGGTTGATTCTTGCTAAATTTATAGAGCTGTTTTGATGAATTAGTGAATTAATTATTGCCATTTGTCCCTTATCTCCTCTTCTTTTTACTTTCTAGTAGGTAATTTTCATTGGTTAATTTTTCATCCTTTAATCCCAGCATACCACGCCTAGAATGTGGACATTTCTTCACTTTACAACATTTTTCTTGAATTTTTATGAATTTTCCTTAATTATTTAGTATTATTTTAGCTTACTTTAGGTATTTTAAGTGATTTCAAGAATTTTTACCTATATGTAAATAAATATATAGTACAATTAAATATTCTTAAATATTATTTATGTTATTTTATAATTTTTAGTGTGAATATAATTTATCTTTATCCATTCGTTAGTTATCAGAACTCATTTTACGCACTTCCGATAAATAACGAGTAATATGCTTATAATTCAATATTATAATATTTAATTATTTATCTTCTTAGTTTCGTCATAAAATTTAGATTCGATCAGACAATTTATCCAATTACCTTAAATTTTACATATTAACTCCAAACTTCTAATTGCAAGACTTACACCTTACTTTCAAACATCATTGCTTTAGACATACCTATTGTAGTTCATTTACTTTATGGAAACACCAAGTCTATCCATCTTGTTAGGTCTGTATTTATAAATCAGTTATTGATCTTGCATCATGTATTTTATATACTTGATTTTTCTTATAATCTTCTTTCAGTCCATAAAGCCATTCTTGATAACAAATTACTTGTCACCGTTAACTCTTTATCTCTCCAATTTTAAGAACAAAATATAGCTAGGTTTTTGGTGCCCCAATGTTCTTAATGGACTATATGTTTTGAAGCAAGTAGTTAGTGAGTGTTTTAGAACTTTAGAGACTTATGTACAACATACTTCAATTTCCTCATGTAATAAATCTATTCACTTGCATCTTTTACATGCAAGGCTTGTTCATTCATTCATTCATTGATAAAATTAAACACTTGTTTCCTTCATAAATTATAGATCATGGACAATTTCAATGTGATACCAGTCAAAGGTCGAAATTCCATAGGTTTCCTTTTATTAGAAGTGACTTACATGCATAATCTTTATTTCATTTACTAAACATTGATGTTTAGGGGGTCATATAGGATTCCTTCTATTATAGGAGTTGCCTTCTTTCTCACAATTGTTGATTATTGCTTTAGAAGCACTTGGACTTTTTTTATGAGCAATAAATCACAAGTTCTATCTCTTCTTCATCACATTTTTCACTATATTTCTAATTACTTTCCACAACACCAAAAATTGTTAGATCAAATAATGGAACCCAATCTTATCACATGATTTCCAAAGATTATTTGCTTATTTTGGTATAGTTCATCAGTGTACTACCACATATATACCTCAACAAAACAATCGTGTTAAACAAATACATAGGCATGTGCTAGACACTGCACGTGAATTAAGAATATATGCTAATTTTCCCAAGAACTTCCAGGGTGAATATATTTTAACAACTATATATTTAATCAACAAAATGCCTATGTCTATCCTAGATTGGAAATCTTCTCATGAAATTTTATTTGGAGAAAAACCAAATGTTGATCATTTACATATCATAGAATGCTTATATTATATTGCTCAACATCCCAAATCAATTGATAAGTTGGATTCTCATGGAGTAGATGCCTTTTTCTTAGTTATGCTATGGGACACAAGGCTTATAGAGTGTTTGATTTAGAAGGGAAAAAGATTCTTATTAGCAAGGATGTAATTTTTCATGAAAGTGTGTTTTATTTTGCCAATGGATCTAGCATGCTTTTTGTTGGAGATTCTAGTTCCTTATCGGGTCACTCTTCTTCTCATCTCTCTTCACCTTCTTCTTCCTTTCCTCATATTACTTTAACTTTTGAGTCTACCGATTTTCTTAATTCCTATCTTGTTACTTTGTCAAAATCCCCTTCCTCATCTGAGTCTTTTGGTTCTATTGATTGTTTGATGTATCCACATGATTATGTTGTTGTACACAGGTCTATAAGAGTTTCTAAACCACCCACTTGGTTACAAAATTATGCAATTAATCTTGTTGAGAGCAATCCATCTAATACACCTTCCTCTATCACTTACCTACATTCTTTCAGTACTTCAATGTTTGTTACTTACCTTATTAATTGTGTTTAGTCTTTAGCTTCCATGTTGATGACTAAAGAGCTTCATTATTATTCACAAATAGTTGACATTACTAATTGGGTTGTTGCCATGAATAAAGAATTAGATGTCTTGGAACTTAATAATACTTGAGAGATAACTTATTGCCTCCAAACAAGAAAGCTATCAATTGTAAATGGGTTTATAAAATCAAATATAAACCTAATGGTAATGTGGAGCATTTTAAAGCTATATTAGTTACCAAGGGTTATTATTAAATTGAAGGCATAGATTACCATGATACTTTTTCGCCAATTGTTAAGTTAGGTAATGTTAAGAATTTGCTTACTCTTGCTTCAATAAGAGGTTGGCCATTTTTTCAACTTGACATTAATAATGCTTTTTTTAATTTCATGGATTTTTTTATTAAGAAATCTACATGCTTCTACATCAAGGGTATACTAAGGCTCAACCCAGTCTAGTATACAAACTTAAGCAATTCTTATATGGGTTAAAGTAGGCATATAGACAATGGAATGTTGAGATTTATCATTTTTTGTTAAAGCTTGGTTTTTGCAAATCTAAGAACTATTACTCTTCATTTATGCAGCATTCAACTGATGATCTTACTATTGTCCTCTTATATGTTGATGATCTTTTAGTTACGGCACCAATATAACTGTTATTCAACAGCTAAAATCTCAACTTCATGAGGTTTTTACTATAAAGGACATAAGCGAAGCGAAGTTCTTTTTGGGCTTAGAAATCTACTGCACATCAAATGGATTGCTTGTTAACCAACATAAATTCATTCTTAATATCTTACAGACATTTGCATGACTAGTTGCAAGCCCATTTATGTTCCTTTACCTATTGGTCTTAATTTGTTTCATGATGATAGTGTTGTTCTTGAAGATCCACTTCCTTATCGATGGCTTGTTGGCACTTAGCAAACTTCTGTATCTTTCCCTCACTAGGCCTGATTTGGCTTATGCTATCCATCACCTCAATCAATTTTTATCCTCACTACGAGTTGCACATTTGAATGCAACTATACATGTGTTGAGGTATCAAAAAGGGACTCCTTCTCTTGGTTTTTTCTATTCTTCTTCTTCTTTATAGCTTAATTGTTTTCGAGATGTGGATTAGGGTGCTTCTCTAGATGATCGCAAGTCTTTGTCTAGATATTGTGTACTTATTAGGTTTTTGCTTATTTCTTGGAAGACCAAGAAACAACATGTGGTTAGTACATCAAGTACCGAGACTGAGTATTAGAGTAGGAGTACAATCACTAAAAAACTACTTTCGATCAATTATATTTTGCATGATCCATATTTTGATGTTGAATAGCCAATTTCTTTGCACTATGATAACAAGTCAGGTCTTCAACTTGTTGCCAATACTTATCTTCGTAGTCACACAAAGCACATTGAAGTGACATTCATTTTCTTAGAGACTATATTGCTCGTGAATTTTTGTGTATTTCTTTTGTTCCTTCTTGTCAGCAACTAGTAGATCTTTTTACAAAGTCAATCCTTGCCATCAAGTTTCTTGAATTCTCTTCCAAGTTGAGCCTTTGATCAGCTCTACCTGGAGGGAGGGATGTTAGAGTGTATTATATTTTTCCATGTATCATTTATTTATTGGTCCACTTGTACATTTTGTATTGGTTAAATAATTAGTTCAGTGAGCAGACAACCGGCCTATATATAAACCAGAACAGAATACTTCAATTAGTTTAGAGTTGTGTTTCATCATTGTTATATCGAAAGGTGTTGTATTCTTCTTCAATGGCTGTGCACTTGATGTTTCAATCTTGCGTTTAGCGGATGATATTCATGCTACTCGTAGACATGCTCTACATCGAGAACCCCCTTAGTCTATGAGATCGAAAATATTTTGCAAGCGATTATTTGGCATGGATAAAAAGCAAACCCACACATGGATAGAAGGGATTAGTATGTAACGGTAGGTCAATGACAATTTAATCAGCATCGTTTACAAAGCTATAAAGCGAATTTCGGAATTCGAACCTTACATAGATATTTAATTAGTAAGGAAGAAGCATTTTCGGACGTAATTGGACATGTTGATGGATAAAATATATGTCAAGTTATCAAAATAGTAACAAGAATAATTTCCCGAACAAAACAGATTGATCCCTTCGGTTAAAAAAGATTTATTGAGTATTATACATGATATGTAAGTACATATAGTATGTAAATTTCAAAAAAGTATTGACATATATGGTATATATAAAATATAGATAATAATTGTTTTAGAAAGTATGGTTCCGCTATCTCTTCAGCTGGACAAATAAACAAAGTCAAGGGGAATTTAACTCACAATCTGATAGGAGATCTTTATTTGTAGTATCCTAACAGAGAGTATTTCGTCTCCACAAAGTTATATTCGTCCGGATGAACAAAAGTGTCTCAAAATTCTTCATATTTTTGAGGACTTGCTTCGAATTAGTGAATGAGGACGGGATGAAACTCCGAGTTTCTGATCATGTTTATGAGGTCTCTTTTTGCATGGATGCTAGAATCGTAATGTTGTGGATTGCTACGTAATTTTTGCTTATCGAAGATGAGGTGAGAGAGGCGAGCCTTTCGTTTTTACCACCTAAATTTTTTTCTGTTGACCCCATGAACTCTGATTCTCATTTCTACATAGGAGTTTGTTCTTGATGCTTCCTTGTACTCTTGATTGAAGCTTGAAATTTCAATACCCCTCATACTTTTCCTAAGATCTTTTCATTCATCATTCAATTTTCTCTCGTCGACAGAATCTGCTGGTGTTATATCTTCATTTGTTACAGTGACTACCCTGCTTATCATTGTTATTTGTTCGCTATCGATTCTCGGATTTTTTTGGTTGAAAAACAACAGTTGAACCGTCCATTTCCTCCAAGATTTCATGTGCAACAACGATCACTGCTTCTTGCATTTTAAACCCATCAATGATCAACATTTTATTGCATTTCTTCCACAGGCTTTGATAATTGCTTCATTTTAATCTACATGTTGTCCATTAGAAATCTCAGTCACAAATTCCAGGAGACATCTTGATTGGGATCAAGAACACAGGGTGGGGTTGTGTGGTGGGATTCAACTACGATGGAAAAGATATTTAAGAAAATGCAAAATATCCTTTTTAAACTCTGATTTAGATGTGCATTCATCCCGAATTTTTTAAGTGAGGTTTTTAACGCCTTAAATTTTAATAAATTGGTAAAATAATCCCTATATTATTAAATTTTGATTTTTTTATATAAACATCTTCTACTAAAATCAAAGTTTAGAAGGTGCTTACATACTAAAATTAATATTTAAAGTGGTTATAAGGTTATTTTATCAATTTATGAAAGTTCAAAGGGTCAAAAACCTTATTTTCAAAATTTAGAGAGTTAATTCACAATTAAATCAAAGTTTAAAGCGGTTTTTTATAATTTCTCTAAGATATTTTAAATCAACAATTGAAACAAAACTATTGCCATAAAAAAAAAAAAACAATTGGAAACAAAATATGTATCAACAATGGGGAAAAAAAAGAAAACGAATCAACAAGAGCCGATTAAATAAAAGTTCTGTTCGTTGCTCTTATTGTTCAATTAATATGAGGATGGAATCTCAGCATAGAAATTTACGAATTCCTCCATTTAGTATAAGTCAGTCTCCATAATTTCTCTACTCAAAACGGTGAAAATCTCTCAAAAGAATTCAACAAATTTTTAATCTTTTTCTTAATTTTATTATGAAACGAAGGGTGGGTTGTTTACAGTTATATTTATAACTATTTATACTATCATGTAAAGCAACTAATATATAACTACAAAAATGAAAAGGATCAAACTGTAGCCTGCTAGGTTCTCCTAATATTTTGAATAATAACACTTTTGTATACCACCTTTCATAATATCATCCTTGGATCCACGCCCTTGTTTATTAATTTATGTGTTTGAGAGCAACTTAGACGTTATTTGAAGTAAAAGTCAAACTCCTTGTTGCTAAATGATCAAATTGCATATTTCTCTTGTTAGTTGTAACTACTACGTTCTCTCAATTTCCAAGACACCAGTTCCTCTATTTTAAAAGTGTGCAGGTAGAAAACAACTATATTTATTTGACAAAGGAAAAAAAAAAAAAGAAAAAAGATAACAACTAATTATAAAATCCAAACGAATCCTATCTAGCTTGTTATGATTCAAAAATGATTCTAAATATTTAAAATAAGCCACTAAAGTCCATTATATTTATATTATCGATACCTTAATTAATATCCGATATAATTTATGCCCTAATGATTAATTTTGGACATAAACCTTTAAGCATAAACGAACTTCTTATGATCTTAAGCCAAGCCATTTGAGGTCTAAGCTAACCTCCTCATTGACTCGAAACAAAACAAGGCAAAGGTACGAAATGTTACAATCAGAGCAATTCTAAAAGAGTAAGCATTGTCCCTATACATCATGATTCATAGGTGACTCACTATAGCTCGACAATATTTGTACACCCCACAATTAAGCCCATAAGTCTATCCATACAACCCTTGCATTTCATTAAATACGATAAGAGGGATAGAATCTCGTGATGGGCACCTATGTAGTCAAAATCGGCTACATCGCATTTTATGATACATTAAATGTGAAAAGATAGGTACAAAGCCTAAAGCGATTATGCCCTGATCACGTCAAAAGATCTTCCTAACCTCAACCCCTAAAACCTAGTACAAAATGTCCTAATTGTAAGCTATGAGTTAACTTTAGTTCGAGATCTTTACTAGGAATGCCCCAATCCTTTTCCTCATAAGGTGAATGCAAACATACAAAAGATATATGCCTTGTCTCTACTAAAATTCATTATAATTCTACTCACCATTGTCTGTTTTGTAGACTTGTTTGAATCCATGCCAACTCGCCTACTGCCCTTCAAAGCCCATCAAGTCACCCACCAAAGCCTGAACGTTCTACTGGCAAGATCTAAAAACAACACATATACTTAAATTTTGATATAATATAGAGGATTCTAGTGATTTGCTTAAGATGTAGAAGACTTAATGACCTTTAATTTAGTTAATGCAATCATAATACAGCTAACCAAATTCTTTAAGCTTGGTGATATAGCTAATCCAATTACTTAGTCTAGAATATAAAATATATAGTTTGATTTTTTTTTTATCAAGTGCATATACATCGTATTATTAGAATTAAAGATTTTTTCAGTCATAAATAAAAATATTGCTTTATTTTTTTATATATTTTTGATACATTGTGATTTAATCCGGTCAGCTTAGTTCGACTTACTCTTCTGACTAATCATAAATTTTCAGTGCTGTTTGAAGAGGGAATTTTCCCAAAAAAAAAAAATGAAAAAGGCCCACGGTTCAGTCTGCGGTTTGATTAAATTTGAACCCTTTTTCGCCCACCCCTATCTTTGGCCAACTGCGAACATTTTCATGTAGGAGGTCTGAAACTCGCTAACCGCGTCTCCGTGCATACTGAGTCTCGTTTTCGATTGGTTTCTTTTTTACGGGTAAGTTTTCAAATTCAATTGGTTTCTTGCGAATAGTCACCAAAATTCATCTCTACATCCAACTAAATAAATTCAACAAACAAGAGCAACTTAACTAAATTTTACGTATCAAAATTTACATGGATTACATAAGGAAAATGGTAGGGTACAATCCTTGCAGACGAGTAACAGGATTTCCAGTTTCCTCGTCATAACATTCATTGCATAAAGTCAGTAATCGGCCAAAAAATTGGGGAACCTAATGTGTTTAGAAGATCATTCCCCTGCCGGCTTCAATGAAAATCAAGATCACACTTCCACTAATTTCATCAAGGAAATTATACATGGGATGAATCCTACAACTACTTGGATTATCTACCAAATCTTTCAACTCTTCTACGGCGCAGTTCTTCCAAAGTCATACCCTCGGCTTGCCTAGAAAACTGAGGTGATGATGATCTGCCACTACTCCGACTCGTTCCACACATTTCACACTCGTTTAGCCAAGCAGAATTGTCATATGTACATGCTTGGCATCTCCAAACACCAGGCTCTGCCCATCCCCTCTGATTTCTACCAACAGTACCCCTACCAGATATCCGGCGCCGCTGTCGTCCAAATATGCCCCGTACAAGCCTCAAAGGCCATGACAAAATACCACCAATGCCTCTGATGACAAGAGTCAGTGGATCCATTCCTGAATACGTGCCTTTCAATCGCAGATAAAGCATACCAGCAAGAATTCCACCAAGATGGCCAAGAAATGAAACACCGGGAACAAACATTTGGATGAGAATCAACTCTGCCCAGGCAGCGTAACGTGCTGGGACAATCAGTCCATGTACATAGGTAAAGTTATCTGAGTGAGCATTGAGGACAACTTTCATTGCAAAGAGGACACCAGAAAATCCAACAGCATACTCTGAGTAATAAGCTCCATCATAGTCAAAGAATAAGAGAAGAGACTTTGCTAATACCAAAGTTATTCCTTGAGACAAGGCAACCAATGCAGCAATCATCGATGCAAACTCAGCACTGCCCATCATACTCTCTAACTGTATTCCTTTCCATAATAGTGACATCATATTGTAAACCAGGTGAGATTCGCCTACATGGTAAAATGCTGACAAGAAGAAGCGCTTGAGGTCTCGGTACTGCACAAACAATAACAAACATCACTTTATTAAAAATATTGAGGCACCACTAGATAACAATATTATCAATAATAGTGTCTAGACATAAAGCAAGATGTCAAGTCCAACTCTGATGAAAACAAAAATGACGAGGACAAGGTGTCTTATATAATTTGACATTAAGCTTACCAATATAAGTGAGGATAGATTCTTATGACAAAAGAACTCTAAACAACTAAGTGAGATAAATTACCATTCTTACAAGCTATGATTATGAGCCCATCTTGAAGGTACAGTTTGATCCATAGAATTTAGCCTATGAGATCTGCTTCTCTTTCTAGAAAAGAGATAGTCCCACTCAAAGCTGCTAACCATTTCATTAGGAGCACAGAGCTGAAAATAATCATTCTATGACCAAAAAATTTATCTCCGATTAGAAGCCAATCGCCAGAATCTTGGCGTTGACATTACCATCTACCTTCTTAACATCTTTCCCAACTCTCCAGAACCACCAGATATGCTCCAGTAATAATCCAAATCACCAAGCAGTAAAACAGCCAAGAGAATGAGTAATGTCAAGTAAATCAGACTGCTCAGCTTGAGAGTCAAGTCAATCAATTGCAGCTAATATGCACCAGCACATCCCATTTTTACTGAAATCATGTTCACTTATGTCAAATTGGTCCAGAGAAAAGAAAGATGCATGCACCAGACATTTGGGAGCCATTGGTTCCACGGATCCAACATGTATTAGAACCCGTACTAGCAACCAACAATCACCACAGCAAAGATACTCAAGGGCACACCTATCAGGCCATGATTTCTCCACATTCGTGATGGTATTTGTCATGCCATAATCACATACATTGACTTATCCAATTTATAACATATTAAGGAATGAACTCTGTTGCTGTATAATCAAATTATAAATATTGCACCGAACTCAAACTAAACAGGTTCTCTTGTCACTGATGGAAAGACAGAACAGACAGGATTAACCAATCTCATGTCGTTGTCCTTTTTATTTCAACTATCAAATAAACACATACTCAACATGTAACATACTACCTCCGATGTAGGTACTTAGTTTCACACTCCCCTACTTTTACATTCCATAAACGATTCTACATTTTATCTCTATGATAAATCCTGTTAATATCGATTCCAACTACAAGCACACTTAACTAAATGCATCAACGACTCAAATAATAAAAAAGAAAGGAAAAAAAATACAACCAATCTCCATACGGCACATAAAACAACCAAAGCAGAATCCCCAAGAGCCCAAAACCTAGATACAAAATCCCGTCAAAAATTCAAACGAAATCATTAAAAGAACCAAACTTTACCTTTACTATGAGATGAGGATTGAACCAGACTTGATCAATGGTAGGAAGTAAAGAATCAAGAGCACCAGGTCTCAAGTAAATTAGGGTATTGGCAGCTAAAAGTCCTGCTGTTACAGGGGGTTTTCTCTCTAATCTGTAGTATTCACTTAGTGCGTGAAGAGCTAATAGTGGTAGCATTCCTCTAGACCTTCCTCTTCTGTCCATGGGGGATAGGTGAATTGAATTGGATCGAATTGGGGTCTCGGAACTTGGAATTGAGGAATTTGCGGACCGTGGAATGTGCGAGTGTTTCGATTTTAACGTCAGCCGGGTCCACTCGCATTTGGGCGTTGTCTTAGTCGCCAAGAAATGGATGATTCCAGACGTCTCGTTCTCGTTTCCTTCCCCTTCTTCCCTCTTTAATGCATAACTATCTTGACTAAGTTTTCTCATCCTCCATTTTATTTTGGTTTTCTAATATATAAACGAACTTTCTGGGGAAAACCCAACCCACCCTAGGCCAAAGAAAAAAAAAAAAAGAATTTGTTTTACTTTCAGATTTTTTATTTCAGATATATTTGTAAATATTGGCAAAAAGAATAAATCAAGAAATAGAGTATTATCCTGAATCCAACCACATTTCGAACTGGATCAAATTCTATGATATAATTCTACATGAAGAACATAAGTGTAAGATGGATGTGATTCAAAATGTTTTAAGTGGTTAACTTTGCCCTTGAAGCGTTGAAATTGTCCAGTTAGAAAAGGAATTGTTAAACAAATCTTAAATGCGGTTGAGTTTTGATTTAAATTCCGAATCAAATTTCTAAAAAAATAAAAATAAAAATAAAAAATAAGAATTCCGTATTAAATCGATAAAACCCAATTGATGATGTGAAAGTCCAATTTCTAGAATGTTGGTAATTAGATACGTTAATCTTTTTTTACTTTTGTTTTTGTTTTTATTTTATTTTATTTCCTATTGGAGAAATGTAAATGGACAAGCCGCTTAGATATAGGCATTTTAGCATTGCACGATTAATCCCAACACGACATTGTAAACGAGATTGTCTCAACAAAACTTAATTTTTAAATTATGAGTGATGCCGAGAAAATTGTTAGAGATTTCTTCTAGGGGTAAACGCTACAGAAAGAAACGTTCCATTGTCTCCCCCGAAATAAAGTGGCAAGATTAAAGGAATCTGAGGACACGAATGTCTAGAATTTTTTGAAGAAAAAGAAACAGAGCTTATATTTGTTAAGCTTGGGTGGAAGTTAAAGACAAGGAAAATACTTTGGACAAGATATTTAAGACATAAATTGAGCCAAAACAGGAGAAGAACAGAAGGGATGAAATTAGATACCCTTTCCCTCGCCTTAAAAGATTGTGTTAAAGCTAGGAAAGTGGAGATTTAACTCTAGCAGATGTCTGGAGGGGCATTGGTTCTTGGGATGAGGAAGCCATCGGCTACCCAATTGACGAGGGGACTAAGGGAACCTTGGGGAGCATGATTCTCATGGAGAGTGGAGAGGAGGATGCTATATGCTTGAGACCTGAAGCAAACGGTAACACATAAGTTTTATCTACTTATGATGTTTAAGGAGAGTGGTGCATGGAATGAGTGGGGTTAGGTTTGGAAGTTACGTACATATCTTATGATAAAGATACTTCAATGGAGATGCATTAGTAATGGTCTTCTAACAAAAGACAATCTAGTTAAAAGGGAACTAAATGCTAACTTGAAGTGAGCTGAAGCAAACTGTGATGCATTAGTTAAATCTACTTATGATGTTTAAGGAGAGTGGTGCATGGAATAAGCGGGGTCAAGTTTGGAAGTTACATACTTATCATATGATAAAGATACTTCAATGGAGATGCACTAGTAATGGTCTTCTAACATAAGACGATCTAGTTAAAAGGGAACTAAATATTAACTTGAAGTGTTGTTTTTTAAAGTAGAAATTTTGAGCAATCAATGAATGAGGATACCAAATTTTGAGATTCTTTCCATCTTAACCTAAAGGATTGGATTAAAATTAACTCCATTAAGCACAAGAAAAGTAGAAAGTTTACATATCCTTAGCAAGTAATGTTCATCTTCTATTTATGGTGCACATGGAATGAAAGGAAAATGAGAATCTTTGAGAATGGAAATGAGAATTCGTGGTTAGTGATACATTCTTTTATTTTTAAGTAACTAAGGTGGCATGGCAATAGCATTAAAATAAACAATGTTCCATTACACAAAAGTGCTCTTGATGGAGCATTACTCTATCCTACTTTTACTTTTACTTGACTAGATTGAGCAAGCAATTTCATCTTAGTCCACCTAATACAATTAACATTAACACTAAGTTCATCACACATTAGCATATGTACAAGTTCATTTGCAACTTTGTCAAATAAATAAATAAATAAATAGATTCTGATTTGATCTAAGCTTGGTGTGCCAACTAGTTTGTAAGTTGATTTCCTTCCTTCAAAATATCTTCAATTCTCTACTGGCATAAGCACGAGATTATTTCCCTACAAGCATTAAGCACATTGACATATTTTAACTCAACAATTTTGTTTGTAGATAAAAGTATAGTAGCAATCGTTGAATCGATTCTAATTACAACATTCTTGAATCCCTTATGTATGTAGTAAGTTATTCCCTAATATATAGCCCATAACTCTTTTGCAACAATATGTCTACATTCCTTAATTTATATGAATAACCGCTAATCCATGTTCCCTTTAAATCTCTAATGACACCCTGATGCATCCCCAATGTCATATGCATGGAAAAATACCACAATGAACATGAACGAAAGGAAAACAAAAGGGGTTTAGTAAATCCAAATAGCTATCAACTAAATATGACACACAAATTGATCCTATTAGATCTAGTTATGACACTCGATATGACACACGAATGTATTATTAAGGTTTTTTGCCACTAACTCTTGCTAAAAAAGCTAGATAAGAGCTAAGGATAAAGGAGAACATAAATGTCACTCTATAAGGAAATTTTGTAATTTTAATAACAAGTGAGTAAGTGATGTTTGCATAAAAAAGAAGTGAGACATTTACATGACCTTAACTAAGGTTACAATGGGTAAGGAAAAGATAAAAAGTAGAATGTACAAAAGATTCCTTAAACATTCCAAAATGGGTAAAAATGAAAATAATACATTGTACGAATAAGTAGAGAATCATTTTGGAATATTATGTTAAAAGACACATATCAAGCAGTTGTTGGTGATTAGATGCTAGGTTGCTCTTGTAGGCGCAGATTCTTTGGTAGCTCAACGTTTGTTGGAAACAACTCAGAAGAAATCAAAAAGTAAGAGTCATGTTCAACCTAATCTAGCTCAGGTCTAAGCTTAGGCATTGTGCATGGACTGAGACCTCTTCAAGTTAGATTGCTGGACAACTCAAGTTAGAAGGAATTTTAGTGTATGCTAGCTTAGAAACTATCTTAATCATAAGTAGAGCTAGGTACTTAGGTTAGACAAGATGAGGTAAGCTTAAGCTGGTGATCGAATCCCTGTCCTTGATCGATTCTTAAGCTAATACTCATTGGACAAGTCCATATAGGCCTCTAGCTCAGCTTCTTGTGATTAGTCCAAAAGATTAATTCTTATCATACCCTCTCCTAAAGCTAATTTCTTTAGTAAACTCACTAACCCATTTGCGTTCAGAGTATCCTAAGGCTTTTAAATTGCTTGCGACCTAAAAACCAAACTTGTGACCTTATATAATTTCAATTCTTTCCTTAAATAAGTCCAATGCTCATGGCTTAACCTTCTAATGGCTTCATTTGGATCAAAAACAATAGGATTAGGTTGATATAACACCTAATTCCTCATGTTCCATGTACAACATAACATGAAGCCAAACGTAAAAGCTTGATGATAAGAATCGACTCCCCATACTGGTCATGTGTAACCGAGCTAGAGGACTCCAAGGACTCATACGAAGAATACTAAGTCGAAACCCCATCCAGGACAAGGATTCGTAGTTCAAACTGCATGTTTCACACCATTATCGACCTAAGTACCAAGCTTTCACATGTGCCAACATAGTTTCCGACATTGCCGATTAGATGTGCTAACCTATGGAGCATCCATACCATGACCCAAACAATATCTGAGTAAACCAACCTCAAAGATCTATTCAAGCCAACCAACATCCAACCCCAATCCTAGCTGAATTGTGAGATACCTGACTTGAGAGGGATCTAGAAATCCTTGATTGACCGAGCTCCAACTTGAACCAGATTAGGTTAGCTCTGATTGCAAATCCTTTTCCTTCACTTTGTTCGAATCATATTATATTCCAAGCTACTAGCCACTATGTGATACGTGTCTTTTGGCACAATACTCTATAATGATTCTTTACTTTTCCGTATAGAATATTCTTTGTCTTTTTTACTCCCTTGTAGTATATTTCATATATTCTATTTGTAAATTATCCTTTTATCTTTTCCCTATCTATTGTAACCTAGTGAGACTAGTATAAAGCCCCCCATTTTTTGTACGTAGACATGATCCATCACATTCTCAAAATTGTCACAAGTTTCCTTGGCGAGCAACCCTAGTATTCTCATTTATCTTTAACTCTTACCTATTACCTTTAGCGATGAGTAGTGGGAAGTGATCCTATAATTTGAACCAGTGAGTCATATCCGATGAATTATAAGCTGAGTAGGATCGATTGGTATATCATATCCAATTAATAGCTACCCAGACTTTGCTAAACCCCTTTTGTTTTCTTTTGGTTCATTTCGTTATGGTGCTTCTTCCGTATGTTTGACCCTAGAGGTACATCGCTTTAGGAGGTCTTATTTGCATAGTTTCCTTCTTAACAATGTGAAAATTAAGTTTAATCCAACTCACAAAATCAGGGAAAATTACAATGGAGGCGATGAACGTTTGGGGGTTAGTTTAAATAGGAGATCAACATTTTAAAAAATTCAAATAAGAGATAAACGTTTCATAAAGTGGTTAAAATAAGGAATAAACATTTCGAAAAATTTAAATAAGGGATCAATGTTTTACAAAGTAGTTCAAATGAGAGATTTATAATAGCATCACCTTACGAAACGTTGATCCCTTATTTGAACTTTTCGAAACGTTTATCCCTTATTTAAACTTTTTAAAACGTTGATCCCTTATCTAAACTAAACCCCCAATGTTCATCCCCTCCATTGTAATTCTCCCCACAAAACCATGTTGAACTTGTGGGTCTTCAACCTTTTCTTATCGTTAAAGCTTAGCTACAGTCCTTAACTGTAGGCAGTCTTTAAATACATGCCACAATGATTCATCTAGATTACTACACCTTAGGCATACAACATTAAGTAGAATATTTTTGTTTCTTAGATTCATTACAGTTGGCAAACTATTATGTTAAATTCTCTACAACATAAGCTTGATTTTAGAAGAGAATATAGAAGATCAAATCCATTTCCAATTTTCTTGACAATTATCATTTCTTTATATCAGTTGACAATATATGTTAAAAAGAGAAATTGGTTCCTTGAAATCCATGGCCAAGCCTCTCTAATCTTGTTTCTTTGACAATATTCTAGGACCAACATGGTATGTTATTAGATCCGAGATAGGGAAGCCAATCTTATCATCATTCCAAGATAAAGGCCCCTCCCAACAATCATGAATTGTTAAATCAAATGCTTACCGATGTATGGGGCCTTACACCAATTCATGAACAATAAGCTTCCTTACCTACCTATCTCTCTAGATTCTTGTGTTCTTACCATTCCCAAGCATGACTACTCCATTTTCTTGTAGCTATGTATGCCCTTCATAGAGTTCATTAACCAAACTTAAAGCTTGAGCAAGCTTAGGGACACCATTATTTGACTTAAGTTTCCTATGCTTAGCTCTTAACACTTGAGACCAACACAAGATTTCTAGTTCTAAATTCCTAAAATCTCTTTATTTAGAAAGCTTCATTTCTCTTTTCTAAATTAGCAAATCCTAATCTTCTATACTCTTTAGGTAAGGCTATTTTATTCCAACCAATCCAATGTGTTGGTCAACACATTTCTCTATTCCATTCTGTAGAAAGTTGCCGATTATTTGCCTAGCAACCTACATATAATATGCTGGAGTAGTTCCAACACTAATTTTATTAAATATAGCTCTACCACTCATACTAAGTTTCCTTGTTTTCCACTTTGATAGTTTATGTTTTACTTTTTCAATAAGAATGTTCTACTGAGAGGCAATTACTTTCTCTCCTCAATTCAAAGGAAAACCTAAATGACTACCAAAGGTCTCTGTTTTTCTTATTTATAATATATCAGTGAGCTCTTGTTTAACATTTCTTGCTATATTCCTTGAAAAACATATAGCTGACTTATTGTTATTTATTTTTAATCCAAATAAGGTTGAAAATCTTTCAAAAAGCTCCTTAACTACCTAGGCATTATTTGCATTTACTTTAGCCACTAAAACTAAACCATCTACAAACATAACATGCGAAACACATAACAAACTACCCCTTACTTTAAATCCTTACCATTTACCTTTTTTCACTTCTCGCTCAATCATTCTACTAAGCACTTCCATTCCTTATATAAAAAGATAAAGAGAGAGAAAATCTCCTTTTCTTATGCCCCTCCAAGGGAAAATTTCCTTTTGGGGATATCTATTTATTAAAACTTCAATAATGGTTGAAGATAAACACTTATTATTCAGCTTTATCCATCTTAGTGGGAAGTTAAAGCTAACTAGTTCCCAATATAAATAATCCCACTCAATTATGTCAAACACTTTCTTAGATAAACTTTTATCATCATCTAACTATTTTTTAGATGACTTCTTACTCAAACTCTGTAAAATTTCATTTACTAAAATGCTATTATTAGCAACCTTTCTCCTTTGTAGAAAACTTCCTTATATTGGTTGAATAAGCTTATCCAAATGAAGCCTAAGTCGATTGACTAAAATCTTTGTTAATAGCTTATATAGAGTATTACATATGCTAATGGGCCTATAATCCTTAATATTTCAAGTTCCTAGTTTCTTAGGAATTAGACAAATCATAGTTTGGTTTAGGCACTTTAAGAAGTTGTCCTATATCAAAATAGCATTTAATTAATTTATATACTTCATCCCCTAGAAGACTCCAACACTTTTTATAGAAAAAGGCATGGAAATCATCCCTTCTAAGGGCCTTCCATGATACCATTTGCAACAAAGTGTTGTATACTTCTTCGTATGTTAACTCAATATCTAAAGCATCCCTTTGACTATGTGTAGATTTTTGAGAAATGAGCCAATATTATTCTCTCAACATCCCTTAGCTCATAAAACTAATTTCCATAATCATCTTTATGCCACAAAATTTTGTCCTTGGATCTCTTATTTTACACTAGCGCATGATAAAGAGTAGTGTTCTTATCACCATTTTTTATCCACTTAGCTCTAGGTTTCATCTTCCACAACCAGTCCTCTCATGTAGCAATTGGTTTAACTACTCTTTCAAGTTATTTTTTAATTTCGTAAGATAGTTTGATGGATAGCAGCTTAAAGCTCTATCAACTCCATCTATTCTTCATAAAATCTTTCTCTTTTGGAATTGTACTATATTGAACTCTTTACTATTCCACTCCCTGTGTTTAGGAGGTAAAATCCCCATCATACTTAATATTTTATTCTCAACTAAGAACTAAACCGATTGTATCAATTGCTAACATTTCTTATCCTCTAACCACATTGGTTGGAATCAAAATGGTCATTGCTTAACTACTTGCTCACTAAAAGAACATGTTTTAAGCAATGAAGGTTATGATCATTAGGCCATTTAGGTAAGTGGAAAACTCAAGCCTCAGGATATAAACTTCCCCATTCTTGATTACACTAAGCTCAATCTAATCTTCTTTACAATAAGGTTTGAAGACTTTTTTCAATAGACCATGTATAAGGTGAGCCTATAAACCCTATGTCTAGTAAAACACATTCATTCATACAGGCTGCATATTTATATGCCCTATTCTTAGGAAAAGGACCCCTACCATGAACTTCACCTCTAGATATAACATCATTGAAATGGCTTATTAAACATCATGGCTTATCACTAACAAAATACGTACGAGATTTTAAATTTTCTCAAAGTAATAGTTTTTCTTACAAATATGTAGAAGCATATATAGCAAAGAAAAACCAGTGTAAGTTTAAGCTACTAACCATAACATATACATGTATTTCCTAGCTTATTTTCTTAAAAATATGCATATTTAATACATTTGAATTCCATAGGAGGAGAATGCCTCCACTTAAGCCACACAACTCCATACATGTAGAATTGTCTAGTTACGAGATGTGTTAAAAGGCAAATGTAGCTGTCTTTGTCATCTTGGTTTCCAAAAGTACAACCATATCAAGCATGTGGCTTATGAAGACATACAAAACAACATGTTCTTTCATAGGGGTGTTTAGTCCCCTTATATTTCACATTAGTATTCTTACATAACACAATAAAGAGGGATGACACCCACTATCACTATGTGTAATGGTAGTTTTATAGCATATTACTTCATTCATTTCAGCTATGATAGTTCAAATTTCCATTACAAAATCACTAGGTGTTTGCTTTGTGTCTATTAAGGCTAAAGTTTCATCCATGTTGGTTAATAGCAACAGAACTGTTCGTCCCCTCTTGAGCTCATATATTACTAGCAAAGTTATTTCTGAAATTGTCAAGTGAGTTATCTGATATATTTGTTTCACAATAATCTGCAATGCTTTCTCCCACTTGGACATGATCTTGAATGAATGCATCTCCTCTAGTGGTATTGCAACTAGTATGAGTACCACAAACTCCCTCTTTGTTCTTATCATCTAGCTAAGCCTCGTCAAATTGATTGATCCCTCCATTTCTAAAATCCCTAGTGTTACTATTGGCACTTGATGTGTTAGCTAAATTTCCCTTCATAAGTATCTTAGTATCCTTTAAGGAAATCAATACCATATCCTTTTAGTGGTTGAAGATGGGATACATCATACAAAAGTTCTAACTGACCCAGAGAATCTAAGAGTTAGGATGCAAGAGATGATATCGAAGGTGACTAAGATCTTCTTGTCCGTTTTTGAATACTTTCCTAACTAAGTTCTTTATAGTTGTAACTCTTATTTTACATAGCTCGGTATTTGAACTTGATTTTGGCAAGGATGAAAAAACAAATTGATCATTTAAGCACTTGTTATTATTTGCAACCTATTGATCTACATGCAGTTCATTATTCTCTTGAAGTTGAGAAGACTTCCCCTATTGTAAAAAGACCTTCTAATTACTAATAGCTAACTTACTTTGCCGGTTTCTAACAATTTTCCCTCCCGTATTTGCTACGGTTAATACAATATAACTTTTGATTTTTGACAATAGCTTCTCATTATTACCTTGTAACTTTTGATAACTTTGTGGATTCTTGTCTGCAATTTTAGATTTGGTTTCCTGCTGCCTTTGCACTAAAGTCCATAATCATTAATTAGGGCATGTAAATTATTATTAGTGGTCTCTAAAATTTTCTGTTGAAATTCCATTTCATTTGGTTGCACTACTTATTCAACAGTTTCTAGATTTTGTTTGCCATTTATATTTGGCAAATTCTCATTCTTCTTGCTTCTAGATTGCTCCACTAAATTTGCATTAGTATCCCTTGCATTTTGCTAATATGCTTTTTGTGTCTATAATTTGTTTTTCAAACAATTTGAGGTTAAATGCCTAATACATCCACATGTTAAACACAAAGTTTTAATGCCTTTGTATTGAATAGTATATGGAACTCTTCCACCTCAACTAAATGAACTAATGACTCGTTAAAATTAACTTGAATATAAAAGCATACAAATTTGCCTCTTTCTGCATTAATGGTTAACATATCCAATCTTAACACAAGTCTAATAGATTTTCCTATTAGCCTTTGTACTTGAACATCATAATACTCAAGAGGCAACTTAAATATTCTTACCCATACAACAATTGAATTGAAAGAAGTAGTTGAGGCTTTGAAATTTTGACCCTAATGCCTAATCGTAAGGAGACTTCCATTGATAAACCACGGTCTGTCTCTTATAATTTCTGACAAATCCTCTCCATTTTGAAAGGTAACAGTATAAAATCCATTTCCAAGAGCTAACATCATGAAGTTATTTGCAAAAGGCCGTATAATCTTTAATTTATGCGGCAACAATTTATATCCTAATGATTGGCCATAAAGCTTGATTATGAAGGATCTTCACCATGGCGCATGTAATCTTTTCTTAATATTCTGTGGGATAAAAATTATTATCTTGTCTGGCTCAACTTTTATTTGAGTTTACTTCTTAATCACCGCCATAAGACTTTCAAAGGATTCTTGCATCCCAAACATATTTTGCTCATCTTCTTCAATTGTTTCGTGTAAGTTAAAGTAGCAATGTACACATTGGGAATTTTGTGTAGGATGGAGTCTTTATAGGATTTTCTTAAAGTTACTAGAGTAGATTATGAGGCACTTTGAAAGGAATCAAATCACTAGACCCTTGACCCATGCCTAAGCTCGAAGGTTAGAAAGCATGGTTAAGTAAATTCTTTCCTTAAGACCCACCACCTAGAAGTTCGAGCTACTGTAATCTACTAACCCAATGCCCTGGTTGAACCGAACCCTCTCGTACTCATCGTTTGTCTCTAGTTGCCGACCTAAATTGCACTTGAATATCAGCTTGGCTCATCCGACCATCAACTCAATTGACCAAAATCCGAGCCATACTAAAAGTGTCCAAGGTGAATTCACCTTGGAAGAATTATCTGCTTGGCTTAGTACAGCCAACCTACCACCCTTACTCGGCATCCTGACTCAGCAAAAACCAAACTTATTGTATAAAATTGTCTTTTTTGCTAGAAAGTCATCTCTCCACTAGGAGCCATGTGTCTAAGCCATTCTTCTTGTATTTTCAATTGTACTCCTATTATTCATTGTACAATACTTCTTTAAAATAATACTCTTTTTACTTTTTTCCATTTTAGGCAGGTTACCTTAGTTTGTCATGTATAAATATCCACCGTATATGTAACCACAATCATCTTATCATTATCAATATACTAAATATTCTTCCTTTTCATGAACATTGCTTTCATTAGCTTATTTACTTTCTCCACTATTATCCTAACCTTAAGTAAGGCTAGGTGATAAGAAACCTCACCGAATCATCTCGTGTATCATATCGAGTTATGCCGTAAGTCCTCGAAAGTTCTATTGCTGTGTCTATCCTTTAGAGTAGTTCATGGGTTTACTTAATTTTAACTTTTTCCATTGTTTTTGTACATTTCCATCATATTTTTCAAGTGTTGTGTAAGCTTGGATCAATCCAAGCAACTAGCCTTGTTTGTTCTCATCTATGGTTTTACATCACACTTCTTCTATCATTAGCTAGTTTAGCTGGTATGTTTCATTCAACATTATTGCTCTACTTAATGGCACCATTGTTATTTTCATGATGAGGATTTTCTTCAGCATTTTCTTGCTCTAATGTTTCCACATATTTTAATCTTTTCTTCCTTACAAAATTTGAGGATGAAGGTTGATTAAAATGGGAAGGTCGTGGCTTGGAGTAACAGGGAAGGCTTTTTGGTGGGGAGCATTTTAAAGAGAATTTCCATTAAAAAAACCATATATATGAAACAATAAAAGGGGAAGATATAATAATAATAAAAAAAGGAGTTGATATCGCATGAGAATTTAAAGGATTTCAAGGGTACTTTTGCCATTAGGGGATATTTGAATTGTCCATTCCTCCACCCTCATCTAATACATATTCACACCTCCCTCATACCTCTCTCCCATAATGTATACATTCCTCCCATATCTCTATCAAATCTTCATCAAAACAGAAGCTAGCCAAAATTACTCTCAAACCTAATCTAAACCCTGGCTTTTTATGTTACGAGCATTTAACCTCGAAGGGAAGTTAAGGAAACACAAGAAAGCAAGAATTTTCAGTTAGCTCATTGTTTATATATCAATGTAACCACATTTTTTTGTGTAGAAGTGTTAGGGAAATCATAAAAAGATTTGTGTTGTAGCGGTTGTTCTACTTTAAGTTGGGTTTGGGCCATCTTTTGCAAGAAAAGCTTGAAGAAAGCAAGTTCTTGGTAGGTTCTTCATATATTATTGATCGGAATCTCATGTTCTTTGATGGGTAATGTGCAAAATGTGTATAACCCTGCTATTGCAATGTTTAAAAGGTTAGATTTTGTGTTTGGAGGAGACTTCATCAAGTTTACATGTAAGTTCTCTCCATTAGCTCGATTCTTTTAGTATTATCTTAATTGGTGACATAGTTGTTAAAATTATGAGTAAAAATACAATTTAACAAGTCTATTATCTTAAAATGTTTTTCTTAGTTAAAATGGATATAAAATTGCTTATGTGTAGACTTTTAGAAAAATTATAAACTTTTATGTATAATTTTACAAGTTTACGATTTTACTGGTTTTATATGATTCTATATATTCAAATGAACAATAGAATTATGATTTTAACAACCATGATTAGTGATGGTGTTAGTTGAAGTCGATGAAGTTGTTGCTTTGAATGGTTTGTGTTGGTTTCTAAGAGGAGTATTTGTTTGAATTATTAAGGACAAATTATAGTTGAAAGTTATGCATGGATTGGTCAAGATCGAGGAGACTATGATGATTTTGCGTTTGCACAGGATGTGTTCTAATAAGTGTTTTCTGCAAATTTAGGCATCGATAAATTAGTAGAATTCTTATCGATCAATCAATCGGCTTAAGTTGAGAAGTGGATGAGTTTTAGCCTACCGACCAATTGATTGGCATAAGTTGCAAGCAAAATAAGTTTAAGCCTACTAACTGATCAATAGGAAAGCTATCAATTGATTGGTATCGATCGGTCGGTAGGCTACTTAGAAGAAGATGTTCTCATTAAGCTTGCCAAGTGATCAATAGTTTTCCTATTAATCGATTGCTGGGGTAATTAAAGGAAGAGGCTTAGTTTAAGCCTCGGTAGTTTTCTTACCGATTGATCAATAAGCATCAAAATGTGTACAAAACCTTTCTAACTCATTCTTTTTATCATTTTAAACCTTATTTCCTGATACAAGGTAAGTATACCTATCAAATTCTAAAATAGCGGATATGAGTCTAAGTTGATCCCTCAAAGACCTCTATTACTAATACTAGCCTTAGCCCTGTTATCTAATTGAAAAATTGTGATGAGTTAAATAAATTGAAAATACTAAAATTAACATACTAATCTAATTATGAGACTTAACTAAGCAATTTAGGAAGTAATAAAATTAAAAATGACTTCTAGAAGGCAAATAATGTATTTAGAAATCATTTCCCCTAGTGTTTAACACGTAGCCTCTTAAAATATAACTAACTCCATCTCTCTTATTTTTTATTAGAGGGATTTGCAATTGAAGTTAACACCTTTCTTAAGCATATTAACCCTATCGCTAAATTATTTACTAGAATCTCTTCATTTAGTAATATAATTTAGAATTGCATTAATATACAATTCATTCCCACATTAAAATAACAACTTTTCGGAAGAATTATATATGTTATATCTAAGTACACATGTAACTCTCTTCAATTATGTCTAAACCTCATTACTCATATGATTTCTCAATCATCATACATAATATCATAAATTAATATCCTAAAAATATTAATTAATAATAAAAACGTATAATTGAATTAAGAAAGATAGAAACTTTATTGAAAATTATTAATAAATCCAATAATTACATAAAACCCTAGGTTCAACAATCCTAACTGCAAGAATCTTAAGTTATCATGATGAAATTAGAAAAAAATAGCGTAAAATCAAGAAGTAAAACATTAAAAATCCTTTTTGTTGATGAGAAATCTCTTCAATCTTGAAATTAGGTGATTCTTATATCTTTTCTTCCCTTTTCTTTTCAAGTCTCTTCTATGTTTAATGTAAAAAGTTATGTTCAAAACCTTTACAAGTCCTTATATAATACATCAGAAATTTTCCTTTTTCATCGCCAAATATGCCCTGAGACATAATTGTGTCCTTAGGTTATGTAACTTATTGACTTTGGGCACTAAAATTATCTTGGGTGGGACACAGTCTAAGGATACAATTGTATCCTCAAGTTATGTAACTTTCTAACAAAAAATTGTCACTTTCTCTTATTATATGAACATGGCCTAATGACATGGTTGTGTCCCTAGGTTATGTAACTTTCTGACTAACAACCTTTTTCTCCTTTGACAATAAGCCTCCTGGTTGGACATGGTTATGTCTACTAGTTCTGTCTCTTTTCAAAACTTCATAACTCATTCATTCTAATTCTTAATTAAGTAAAACTTGATTCCTTTCCTTTATTTTCAATTTAAGAACATATTTAAACTTTGAAATCAAAATTTTACTTAATTAAGTATCGATTTCTTTAAAAAAACAAAAAATATAAGGGAAATGCTATAAAATTACCATATAAAGTGTATTTAAAATAAGAGTTATCACTTCCCATTTTAAATTATTTATTACATGTTTCTAAAAGGTTTGTTTCAAAAAAACTATTTTAAACAACTTTTTACAAGTTTTCATCAATTGAAATCGTTTATAAGCTTCTTTAGACATCTTACTATAAGTTAAGTTTAAGAAGTGTAAGTATACATGATGGAGCTAAGGTGAAAGGAGTTGGTTCATGGAAGTGGAGTTAGACTTGAGTTGAATTAGGATTCTGATTCTGAGATATTTCTTGTTAATAGATTCTAGGTTACCAATTGACTCGGTTACCAATATTTACTCAAGTATGAGATACATGGTTGCTTTGCTATGTATGCTAAGATAGTTAATAACTAGACTTGAAATAAATGTAGATCTTAACAAAATGTGTTGCTTATGCTTGGTTTTAACCTCCCACTAATAGGCCCAGTATGGTTGGTGAGGCATTTAGTGATTTTTATGCGATACTATCCCAAGTGGAGTCCCATACTAAGATAATCTAGTTAGATTTTAAGAGGGGTACTTAGTGTTAGGGAAAACCTTATACCAATACTTATATAGTAATATATATTGATTGCTTGTAGGGGTTATAAGTTATCCCAAGTCTTAAGGCACTATGACTATGCTAGTCGATAGACATAATAAATAAAAATTAAAACCATCTAATTGTTGCGTTTATTATTGATACTAATATGTATGTGTATAATGTGTTTGCTTAATCATGCGCATGTATGTGGCATCTTGTACTGGATGTTAATTCACCTTTTAAGGTTTATGTTTTTGGGGTGTAGGTTTAAGATACATTGAAGTTGATTATTTTTATGAGGATGTTAGTTGTGATTATATGTATTATGACAAGGATGATGATAGGTCCGGATACACTTAAAGTAGTAGGCAGTGGCGGATCAAAGAGCTAAGATTCTATTGTTGGTTTCTGGATTTATTGATTATGTTACTTGAATTCTAGTTATTTATTTGCTAAGAGACTCCTTGAATATTTATTTTCCGATATTATGTTGAGCTATAAGCTCCTTAACTCATGTTAGGTAGGTTGACCATGATATTTTTATTTAGAGTTAGGGTGCACTCTCCCATTTATGTTATGGAGTATTTTATTTGTGAGTTAGCTGATATTGTGATTAATCTAGAATTTAGATAGGTTCCAAGATCCTAGATGTCTTAGCGTATTAGTCTTTAGGGTTCATATGTGGCAAGGTTATAGTTCCTTAGGTTCCAGGGCCATTATAGAATGTAAGGATGAAAACAACAAAACTTTTGGTATATCTAAGAAAGGATATAAGAGGGAAGGAAGAAAGGAATTAGGAGGCTAAATGGAAACCACCATCGAAGAGATACATTAAAGTCAACTATAATGGTACTTTTATAATGACAAAAACTATGCTAGGGTTGGGGAGCAACAAGGGACTCCCAAGACAATTAATTAGGTGAGTTTGTTAGGAGAGTAGTACATCTTCACCTCTTAAAACTAAAGTCTAGGAAAATTTTGGAGCCTTAAGCTTGCAAAAGAGATGGGTTGGAGTAATGTTGTGATAGATATTGACTCAGCTGAAACCATTGAATTAATCACAAAGCCTGATATGATTTGTACCATTACCCCTAATATCGTTGTTCAACATAGGCAGTTTTTCCAATAGAAAACATCTGGGGCTCCAAAATGGATGAGTAGAAGGCTTAATGAAGAAGCATATGCCATGGCTGCATGCTACGAAAGGGTGCTAAAGATGTGATCATTTTTGGAAGTTCCCTTAGTAGTTATTTTCCTTTATATCTGAAGAATCTAGAAACAAGTTTGTTGTTTGTGCTCTTGCTATTTTACTCAGGTAATGCCTACTTTTCAATTATGCTTATAATGGTTTGTTTTCTAGTGTAGATATTAGACGGTGTAGTGAAGTTGCTGCTTCTTCCATATCAACTAGTTAATTTTGGCTATATACTTACATCATGGTTTAAATAATAGTTTGTATTCACTGAAAAAAATATAACCCGTTAACATTATTGATAAATTGATCAAATTCATTACACTCCTTTATGAATGTGTCATGTCAAGGTTCTACTTCAACACCTTAACGCATCAATGACTCAGTTAATAGATAAGTCTCGTATGCATTTTTAAGTATAACTAGCAAACCTTAAGAATTTTGATCTTTATATTTTAATTATATACTGTAATATTTTATTACTCTAGTCTATTCTCTAATTTCTACGTACACCACTTTCTCTTTCATCACTGACTGCTATCTTTTCACCATTGTTCTTACTAGTTGTCAATGTTTTCAATCTGATTAGCTTGCTTGTCCACATTAACTCTACTTCTATAAAACTAAGTTTTAACATTTTTATTTCCTTCTATATTTTAATTTTTTAATTATTTAAAAAGTAATATAGTATAATAGATTTCAAACTTCATATTCGTATGCACTTCCATTTAGATATATTCTATATGGTCCTAACATCTATCACAAAATCTTTTTTTTTTTTCCCTTTTGGTTCATAATTAAAACCAAACTAAATGTATCAATTGACTTTTTTTAAGTTAATCACGTAATGTTGTGGATTAACCTTAAAAAAAAAACTTTTTCTACAAACTTTTTTATTAAAAATAAATAAATTGATACATGGTGCTCAATGTTTAATCAATTGTTAGATTGTTAAACTATTATTTTTTCATCACGTTATTAAATCATAAGATATATTTGTAACTATTAGTATAGTTTTCAATGAAATTTCTATTATAAGCATTGAACAAATTAGAAAGGATACTGCAAAATATTTTTCAAATACAAACTCAGATAGGTATGGTATATTTAATTTAAAATTTTCTCACTTAATAAATGAATTCAAACGGATGTGAAATACACTTATTAAATGGAATGAGTTAAAGGTTTAGGTTTTTACATATGACTGGCAAATGGATCACATAATGGTTGAGGTTTGTAAACATAACCTGTTTAGATCTAAATAAGGAATACGACTCCTTAACACGAACATTCAGCCCTAAACAACTCAAGTAGATTGCTAGTTGAGGAATCGATCCCTAAAACCACAAGTGTAGCTAAGGTTTTTAGCATATGTTTGATCTATAATTTTTTTTTAACGTTTAGAAAATTTTACATTGCAGTTACCCTTGATAAGTCCTTCTAGCACTATTAATCTTTGATATTTCTTTTTAAACCAAATTTTCGATATTTATAAATAGATTATTCTTGATCCATTTGCTAAATATACTTAATAAATATGTGAATTAGGAGATAAACAAGCCAAATCACTCTTTGATACTATTGAAGGCCTAAAGGAGCGTAAGCCCAAAATGTTCGGGTAATGTTTCTTTTATTTGTGGGCTAGATTAACCAAATAGTTGATGGTATAAGCTTTAAGAGTTTTTATCTTTTCTAGTTTTTATTTTTCAATATACAATTTACTCTTTGACCCCTTAATTTTGCATACCGCATGATTTGCCCTTCTTTTCTTTTTTTTTTTTATAAGAACGCTTGTTTGTCATTTCAACTTTTAAATATATCATAGGGCAATTTTTTTTTTTTTTATCAAAATCTTTTCTATATGTATTGTTTTGTAAAAGTGAAAATATTTTTAAAGTTTAAAAGGTATGACGTATCTTAAAAAAAAAAACAAAGATATTTACATTCATAATAAAATTAAGTAAAAGGAATTACATCATTAACATGGGCACGGCTACTCAACTAGTATGGGATTAGCATCATCTATAATTAAATTATATTCTATATTACGATCCCTATTATAAAAATCTATAATAACTCTTTATTTTTAATGAAATTGCCTTATTCTATTTTTTACCATTTACTTTGTGTTGAGGGCTAAGAATGGGTTTTCTCCCCTTTGGCTTCAACCCCAATATAAATGTAGCTTAATTTTTTAGGCTAAGTGATAGAGCTCAAGAAGTCAAGTCCATAAATTTAGGATGACTTAGAGAGATTTAGTAAAACGGGCTTAAAGTGTGGATTGTTAGATTAATATGTTTGCTGTCAATCTTTTTCAAGAAAGCTTATGACTCAGATAAGATTTATATGGGCCTTGACTCAGGGAAGCCTACATGAAGATCCATTAATAAAAAGAATCATCTCAGCCGTTGATTGTCCAAGTAAACTGACTGATGCTGTCAATGGCCAAGCTCTATAAATACTTAAGAGCTTCTCCTTATTTGATAAAATTCAAAGATCACAAAAACATTATTATGTCGTCAAACTTCTATCTTGTGAGGTCAAATAGAGTTTAGAATAAAGAACATGTTGCATCTCTTCAAGAACTATGGTGTTAATACTTTATAACTCCTCCACCTACCACATATGTATTTGAGCCCTTAAGACTGGCTAATCCTTCTCTCTACCACTTTTTCACTAAGTCAACTCTAAGAGTCATCGCTACGTCATTCTTTTAGAGGCTATATGTAGTACAAGACTCGAAAGCAGGCATGTGATTAATGCAATTGAATCCTCTCATTTACACTTTATATATTTACTTATCTACTAACTTTGTTAAAATCAACTTTTTGTAAAGGGGATGTGAAATATGACAAGCATATATATTTTAAAATAGAAAATACATATCCATAAAAAAAAATCATCATAATTAGCAAGTATACAAGATATTATCACTTCATATGGAATTTGTATAATTGCTAGCAAACAAGCTGCAAATACATAAGAGTCTTCCATCCTCCTAGATACATGGTCAGACATACTAAGTTTCAAAATCTAATTTTTGGGACTCAACATTATTTTCACCTATAGAGAGGCTAAGGTAAGTTTGGCTCTTGCCAAGTCTTTAGATTTTTTTACTTAGTTTATTGTACTTTTTGTAAACTTACAAGATCCTGGTGCTTATAAAAGGAACCTATGATAAGTCCAACTCAAATGCTAAAATCAAGTTCAAAATGGACATAGAGTAGATCTATTTATACATATAATGTCTTTATAAATTCCTACTACAAAATTCTATCCATTTTCCTCTATTACACTTTATCCATTCTTTTGACCATGGATTTATCAGTGCCTAATGCAATGCATCCATAAGTAAAACAATTTTTGAAGACCTCATATTGAATAGCATAACTTACATTTTCAATCATTAAAGTATGAACTAACGGCTTTTGGAAGTCTACTTGTATGTAAAGCCTTGTGAATTATCCTCCCTTCATATTAAATTTAAGTACATAACCTTAGAACTACCCTAATAGCTTCTTTATTCCTATTAAGTGCATTTGGAGTGCAGTACTCTAATAATAGTTCTTGAATTCTTATCTTAACTACAACTGAATTTAGTAGAAGAAGAAAAATCAAAGCTTTAAAATTTAGTTCTCAATGTCTAATTAAAAAAAATAAATACCCATTAGTAAACTAAGGTCTATTTTTTATGGTGCGCTTAAGATCTTAATCTAAGTTGAAAGTTATTGTACAAAAACCTAAGCAATTCCAACCATTGAGAAGCCTTTGGCTAAACTTTTATAATATATATATATATATATATATTTTATAGAGCCCTTTGTATCCAAGAGAGAGACCAAATAACTTGATGATTAATGCATTGCATTAGCGACTCCTTAAATCCAATTTTTTTTTTCCTTAAGAACAAAATCATGATAACCTTTGGACTTACCTCTTTTGCCACTTCATCATGATTCCTCATAATCATCCTTCATATCCACTGATTTGGCTTAAATGAAGTGTTTTTATAAGTTTTATGGATGTTTTGAAATACAAAATCTTATACAATAACTTCCTTACTTATTAGTGATCTATTTATTAGTGGGTGTTGGAGACACTACTTTGATCCTTTGGTTATTGACATAAACTTATCGAAGTTGAAAGGATCTTGATTTGTAATAAAGCATCTCATCTTTATGATACTCGTTAAATAGAAGGTGACAAAACTATAATCATCAAAGTACCTTTTGGTGTAGTAACTTAGAGTTCATTGAAATTCCCAAGTTAAGCGTATTCAGATTAAAGCACTTCCAAGATAGGTGACCTCTTAGAAAGCAGCTGCATTAAGGGACAAAACCATAATAATGAAACTCTAACCAGCAAGGTGCCTTTGCTATAGTGGCATTGAGTTCATTAGAACTTTGAAGTTAATCATGCTCAAGCAAAAGCTATCCTAAGATGGGTGATCCCTTGGAAAGTAATTACACTAAGAGACAAAATTGTGCAGCAAATCATGTAAAAGTAAACAATACCTTAGTTAAAGAAGCTCCAGTCAAGTTGTTACAATCTTCAACATTAAAAAGAGAATCTAATTTCTATCTTCTTTCCCTTTTATAATGTTTCAAGTGCAAAAGGGTAGAAGTTTAAGGAAAAGGATCACTCTTAGTCAAAATAGGGTTAGAAAACATTCTTGAGAATAAGTGCAACATTATGTTAGTAGATAATTTTGCAAAAAAAAAAATGGAGATTTGCATGGATATTCAATAACAAGTAAATTTGTGCTTTTTATGGAATGTGTCGAGCCTTAATTTGGTCATTCTTCATTTATTTAACTTATATTAACCTCATCTCACTTAATATAGATTATTAGATAATAAAATTAAGGAAAACTTAGTTTAAGAAAATTCTTTAAAATTGGGGTCACAACAAATCGAAGTTGGAAAATAGGGGAATTAGGATCAATTGGGAGAATCGATCATAATTTTAACTATTAGTTTGTGAACTTTCTAAAAAATATTTTAGAATAACTTAATCAGAGAAAATATAGGTTTTAGGGGCTAACCTATTGAAACCCTAAGGTTATCAAATTAGGCTTTTTCATTAATTAAGAAGCCTGACTCCTCCTTCATTGTTTATAACAAGCAAAACAAAAATGATTTTTAAACTTTTTTTCTAAATCTTTTCATGATTTTTGGAAGAATAAATTTTTTCTTTTTCCTAACGGTCACCTAATTGATGTGTACATATTCTCTAGTCGGTATTAAACCACCATACTTCTTTTTTATATAAAATTTTAGTGTATTGACAAAATTTATTTCGAAAAAGCCATCAAGTTTACGTTATTGTGCAATTTATTTTTATTTAAGAAAAATCATAAAAAGACTAATTTTATTTGTCCATTTTCAAAAAATAAAACACACCCTAACTTTGGGAATGCTAATTGAGATTTTATTTAATTAAAAATAAAGAACATTTTTTTTTTAATTTGATAAAACAATTTGGCAATCCCTTTAACTAACCTTCCAAATAACTTTTGGAATTACCTTCTAACTGACTTTTGAAAACCTTGTAACTTAACCCATCTTATTTCTTACGACCAAAATGATTTTTTTTTTTTTTTTGCTTTTTGGTTTTATCTTTTATAAATTCACTTAATATTCTTTTATTTTTATTTTTTGAAAGACATCTAATATAAGTCTTAATCGTCTCTGAGCAATAGTCAAACTACAATGTTAATGTCTACATAATAGTGAATAGTGCCTATCCTTAATTATTATATTATTTATGGTGCTAATAAAAAAATTGAAAAACAATTATTTCTTTTTATTAAAATAAATACTAAAATTTGTGAAAAATAAAATAAAAATTTTTTGCTTTTTGTATTTTCTAATTTTTAGGATGTTTATTTTTTTACTTTTCTTTTAAAAATTTTCTCTTTATTTTTATTTTTTTGGAAATAACAAACAAATAAAAAAAGATGGAAGAAACAAACTAGGTCAAGAATGGTATGCAAGTTGGATCTAGAGGTTTAATGGATGTAGGTCAGAGTCCACATGCATAGTATGTACGAATATAGAGGAGTAGTAGTGGCAATCAAGGTATGGTTGAATTGCCTACGGTAGCTGTTGAGTTGAACAAGGATGTCAGCCTCAAGGTTCTTAAGGGCAAAGATCACCATGGTGGTATTATTTTGTATCCACGTAATGCAAAAAGTGGTAGCATCAACACCACAATGATGGTTGAATTTAAGTTTCTTGGTTGATGATGTTTCTGAGCAAATTAGGTCCAAATATTGCATTTTTATGAAAATTTTCAAGCTCTAGAATCGTTTGGCAATATTTTCATGTTTTGATATTTCTCGAATATCAAGAAAGATTAGAGAGAAATTTAGAGGTGTTCACATGTATCTGTAGAGAAAGAAATTCAAAATTTAAACAATTTGAGGATAAATTGATTGAAAGCAATTGTGTTCTCATCATCCTGACCTTGATTACTTATACATAGGTACTTAAAAAAGGTTTCAAAGCAATTGATTAGATCAAATATGCCTAAACCCAACATGAGAGGCAAACCCGAATCCCTTTAAGCTCGATTTAATATGTTTTAACCATTTTATAATGCAAATCTTTTACATGAAATGAATCTATAAAAAGTTAGCTATTAAGTAGATGTAAAAAACAAAAAAGAACAATAAGATTTGATCAAATCAACTCGTATGTCTCTCTTTAGTCTCTCCCATCTGTCGCACTCTTTGTTTAGAGCTACAAGGTGACTTACATGCATTTTACACACATTTGCTTTCTCCCTATGCAGCGCTTGTAGTGCATGCGCTTAGTGAAAACTAAGTCATTTCTTCTTTTTTTTTTTTTTAAATAAAAAAGATTTCTCTTTTCCTTTTTTCCCCCTTTTTTCCTCTTTCTTTTCTTTTCTTTTCTTTAGAAGAAAAAACTTTGTTATTTCTTTGTATTTTCCAAGTTTTTCTTCTTCTTTTTTGTACTTTTGTATTTTTCCATATTTTTGTAATTTTCTATAAACCTAATATGAGAGAGGAAATGAATTATAATTTGGTAGGAATGAAATAAAAACATAATAATTATTATATGTTCAATGCATTATTTAGTTGGTATAAGACAATATAAGAAATTAAATCGGAATAAAATCAAAATACCTATTATACTCTTCTATGGGAATGGCAATGTGATGTTTATAAGGATATGAGCATTTATGGCAAAAGGGCATATATGGTAAAGTAAATAAATAGAACATTAAATAGTAATTGACGAGGGTAAGGATATGAATTATTATTCAATATTTTCAGTAGTAGCAATTCATACCGAATAGTTATTCAATATCTAAAATTTGACTAAACACAACAATAAGCAACTATACATGCAACAAAAAGGGATGGAATGGTTATTCCTCTCAAGTGAATATATAGTTAGTATTTAATTAATTGAGATCTTTCAACACTAAATATCATTCTTAAATAGTCATTCACTTAACACTCTCTTTTATTATTTGTATAGGTAAATGTGAAGCTAAATATGTATGCAAACTTTACTTTTTAATTTGTTTTTTCATATTAACCAAATTTCACATATTATACTTTATCTTTTTTTTATCACATATGTGTATATATATATATATATATATTTAAAGTTGTAGAGGGATAAAAATTATCATATTGATTATCAGACTAAGCTCATTATTTATTTAGGTTTGACTCCTTAAATTAGGTGACAGGGCCTAAAGAGTATGATCTATATTTGGGATGATTTAAGTATAATCGATTTGATAGGCTCGAAACAGGGATTGTAGAAACCGGTCTGTTCACATCTAACTTTTCTCAGGTAAGTTCATACACCTATAAAGATGGCTACTGGCCTTTGGCCCATTAACTAGCTCATTATAGATAATTATAAATTGAGCAAGTTTTATCTCATTCGTTGATCACCTAAATGATTTAATGGATGCTATCATGTCTAAGAGCATATAAATACGTAGTCACTCCTCCTCATTTGCAACTCTTAAAAAGAACCGAAATACAATATTGCTTTGCAAAACCTCTTCTCTCTAAGATCAAATAAGGAATTCAAGCAAAAAATTAATCTCATTTACTCAAACTATAAGATAAACGTCTAAGGTCTCCTAAAGTTGCCTTGTATGTTATTTATGCATTCGAGACACTAAGATTGCCTTTTTCCTTTTCTCTACCTTATTCTTACCTAATCATCTTTTTAAGTGTCATTTCCACTTTACTTCTTTGAAGTCACGTGCAATACATCACTCACGCAGTACGCACATAACTACTCTAGTTAAATTCCTACATCTACATTTTAGTGACTTCACTAGGAAATAAGTGATTACAAAGACATGACACCTCCTAAGAAGAGAACATCTAGCACATCTGAAACCACATTCTAAGAGCTTGACACTAATGTTAAGCTTACCAAGCAAAATCTACTTCTACTACCTCAAAACACGGGCTTGGACCATTCGGTGCCTAAGGCTCATTTTGATCCTAGATAAATAATGTAAGCACTATAGGAAGCCACGTAAGCTATAAACTAGTTCAAGGTAATGTTCTAAAACCTCCCGACTAGGCTACCTACCACTTTTGCTGCACAACAAAGTGTAGCTTTGCCAAACTCCTACTATTATTGTGCAACCGAATATCACTAACTTAGCTCAACCAACTAACCCTCCAGTAATTGAGGAAGATTCCCATCAAGGATGAGGTTATTAAACTCCTCCACCAGAAATTGCCAAACAACCGTGCCTTATAATAGTGAATGAAAGAATCCTGCTAGGCAACTCTTCATCTCTATTTGTGCCTACTCTTCCAACTAATCACACTATCCTAACCTTAGGTAGATCTACTTCCCGCCCTAATGTTACCCTTACTCTACCACCTACATCTATAGCCTCTACTCTAAGGACTTCCTTAATAACAAGGGAATACGTGGACATTTATATGAAGGAAATATAAGCTAAGTCATCTACCAATGTACTAGAGTTGAAACTCCCATATCATTAATACATTGCAGTAAAGCCAAACCCTACGGATCATGTGGTCCTAAATTCATGCTATTCAACGAATGTACCAGAGCTGAAACTCTCATATCATCAATGCATTGTAGTAAAGTTAGACCCTAAGGCCTATATAAGTCCTAAATTCATACTATTCAATACCAAGAAGAGAAATACCAAGGAATACATACTGAAATTTATTGAAACCTTAAAGCCTTATAAACTTGATGATGATTTGAAGCTTAAAGAGTTCCCTAAATCACTAATAGAGAAAGCATATACCCAGTATGTCGATCTCCTTCGGGATCAATTGATTTATGGAGAACTATGTACAAGCTTTTCCTAGAGAAATTCTTCTCCACTTAGGAGTGAGTAACAATTGCAAACATAGGAAGAACACGACAAAACTCAAAAGAGGATTTGATGGATTATATAAAATGTTTTAGAGAACATGTCCTAGACATTCAAGATGTCTATGGTGAAAGAAAACTAGTGAAAATCTGTATTCAATGGATGTTCTCTAAGTATGTTGTACACTTGGAAAACCTCTCCCTATGTTGTTTTGCTATGCTCGTTGAGAGCATACAAAGGACAAATAACTCCATTACAAGGTAATAAGAGGAAAGTAGCAAACTCAATAAATGAGCAACATTTATGTCCTCAACTTGGAGTGAAGACTTTAATGATAGTAAGAGACCTAAGAAAGATGAAGAAGCTCCTTCATTTCCATGCCCAATGAGCAAGGTACATGCTACCCTCGATTGTTGGTTACAAGATAAAGTTATCAAGTTGCCAAGAGTTGAGCACCAACCTACAAAAAATGAAAGAAAAAATCCCAAATATTGTTGGATTCATAGAACGATAGATCATCTTACTAAGGGTTCCTTGATGCATCTTCAAGGTTGAACACACGAAGAAACACTATAATGAAGTGAGTAGAAAAGCAAACAAAGCTCGGGCGACTACCAACTAGATATAACACACCAATTAATCCTACTCAGCCTACAATTTACCAAATATAACTTATTGGTTTGAACTAAAGGATCACTCGCCACTATTCCTTACTAAAAGGAATAGATAAAAGTTGAAGGGTAGTAAGAACACTAGGGTTGCTCAACATGAAACTTGATTAAATTTTCATGTCAAGGATTGATTCCTGCATACAATTAAGTAGGGGTATATAAACCCATCCATTAAGGTTACTTCACATGTATGAAAGACAAAAGGATATTTTTACAATTAGATTATGCAATACATACTAAAAAAAAAATAAAAGAGATAAAGAATATTAAATACGGAAAGTAAAGAATCTTTCTAGAATATCGTACCAGAAGATACGTGTCACTTAGTAGCCGGACATTAGAATTATGGTATAAAGTAGACAAGAAAATAATTTGTAGTCAAAGCTGACCGAATCACGACTAAAGTTGGAGCCCAGTTAGTCTCGCAATAGAGTAGTCTGCTAAGATTAGGGCCAGACATCAATTGTTGGTTTAGGAGCTCGTTTCAGATAGTCTTGAGGCTATCTACTTGGATATTCTATCAAAGCACAACTATTCGGCAAGTCTAGCACACATGAAGGCTTGTTTATTAGGTCAATAGAAAAGGGAAACACAGAGGTCGAGGTAGGAATTTCCGTCTCGAATAGATCTTCAAGCTAGTAATCTTCGAATGAGTCCTTAGAGTCCTCTAGCTCTACTTCGTATGATCGGTCTAAGGAGTTGATTCCCATTATTGGCTTGGAGACCGGAAAGATTTGTCCTCAAATTTGAAGTAGTCTCTAGCACTTCTTCTAAGACACTTATAGAGCCGTCTGCTAGTTGGTGACGAATCAGGTCAGACATATTAAAAGTGGGAGAGACACCATAATCATCAGGTAACTCGACTTGGTAGTGTTGCAATTGATATTCTATAGGACCTTAAAGGACTATCAACTCAAGGAGATAGCTTACTTCGTCTCAAGTGCAAAAATTGTTCTCGGCTAAGGTATGTCTATACTAAGTCTCCTAACTAAAAATAAATAGCTTGGTGGCCTCAGCTACCAATCTCTTATTATCTTTAATTGAACTTAGCAATCTTCCTAGTTACAAACTGGTGTAACTCTTGGAATTCCAAAGCTCGATTAACTCCAAATTAACTCTTTTTAGTAGTTGCAAGGATACCGATCATATCCAAGGGGATAATAGGGTTGAGGCTATAAACAACCTCGAATGGGGTCTTCCAAGTAATGTTGTAGACAGTTCAGTTGTATGCGAATTCCACAACATGTAAACACAGATCCCAGTCCCTTAAGTTCTTTCCCACGATAGCTTTGAGTAAGTTTCCTAACGTCTTGTTCATCACTTCAGTCTGGCCATCAATTTAAAGATGGCTACTAAAGCTAAACACAAATTTAGTTCCAAGTTTTCTCCAAAGAATCTTCCAAAAATAGCTTAAAAATTTTGTGTCCCGATCTAAAATAATGGTATTTAGTACTCCATTTAGTCAGATAACTTCTTGCAAAAATAAATCAACAATATATAAAGTATCGTTAGTTCAATGACATAGAATGAAGTATACCATTTTGCTAAAGCGATCCACTACAACAAATATAAAATCTTTTCCTCTGGATGTTTAGGGCAACCCTAAGACAAAGTCCATGTTAAGATTTGCCCATGGTAAGGTTGGCATTAGCAAGGGCATGTCTTCTCTATGGGGCTCTCTCTTCCCTTAGGTTGCTTGCACACTTTGCAAATATCAACTACCAACTACCTTATGAGCATCTTTAGCCAACCCAAGCTAGTAAAAGTTTTCCTTCAACAGATCGGCTGTCTTGGTCTCCCTAAAGTGATCAAATAATCCACTACTATGAGCTTCCTTAGCCAATGGCTCACGCATATACAGCCTTTGGTCCTTGAACAGATAGTCATCCTTAAGATAATATCTTCCAATGACTACTCATTCTTAACACTGCTCAACGACGAGACCAAAATGAAGGTCATTAGCATACTAGTTGGTGATAAGTGAAAATTCTAGTAATTTTGTCTACAAAGTTGTTAGTAAGGTTTGCCGACATAATAACTCCCAATGCTTTAATGATTCATGGTTAATGTAAATAACAAACTCTTGTAGCAACAAATAATGTTGTCAAATAGTGAGGGCTCAGAAAAGAGAGCACAACTCCTTCTTGTACATAGAATAGTTCAGGGCAACACTACTAAACTTCTTGCTATGGTAGGCAATGGGTCATCATTCTTGCAGCAAGACGGTGCTAATTCCAATGCCTGACGCATCACATTCCAATTCAAAGGATTTGTCAAAATCTAGTAGTGATAATATAGGGGAGGAGGTGAACTTCTCCTTAATCTCCCTAAAGCTCTGTTCAATTCGGTTATTCCATCTGAACATATCACTTTTCTTTGTTAGCTTGGTCAAGGGAATGGCTATGGTACTAGAGTTTTTAATATATCACCTATAAAAAGAAGTTAGGCCATGAAAACTTTGAACTTTAGCGATATTTTTTAATGTCAGTCGTTTCAAAATAGCTCAGATCTTTTCCTCATCTGCTTAGATTCCTTCCCCTAACATGACAAATGCAAGAAAAACCACTTCATCTTAGCAGAATGTACATTTTTTTCGATATAACTTCTTGGTTCACAAAATTTCAAAAACTGCTTGAAGATGTTGAACATGGTTATTTAAGTCAGCACTGTATACCAATATGTTATTAAAGTACACTACTACATATCTTCCAATCAGAAAGCGCATTACATGATTCATCAATCTCATGAATATGCTCATCACATTAGTAAGTTCAAATGGCATAACCAACCATTTATAGAGACCATGCCTAATCTAGAAGGTAATCTTACACTCATCACTTGGTCTCATACGAATTTAGCGATATCCACTTCGCAAGTCAATCTTTGAAAATATTTTAATACCATGGAGCTCATCCAATTTGTCATTGAGCCTTAGTATTAGGTACCTGTATTTGATAGTGATTCAATTAATTGCTTGGTTGTTGATGCACATGCGCCATGAACTATCCTTTTTACAATTAAGTTATGCAATACATACTAAAAAGGTTAAAAGAGACAAAGAATATTCAATATGAAAAGTAAAGAATCCTTCTAGAATGTCATACCAAAAGATATGCTTCACTTAATGATTGGATGTTAGAAATATGGTACAAAGTAGACGAAAAAAGACTTTGCAGTCAGGGCCCGACCTGATCGAGATCAAGTTAGAACCTAGTTAGTCTCATTGTAAAGTAGTCAACTAAGGTTGGGGTTGGACATCTGTTATCAGTTCGGGAGATCAACTTGGATAGTCTTGGTACTATCTGCTTGGATATTCTATCATAGCATAGCTATTTGGCTGGTTTGGCACACATGAAGGCTTGATAATCTAGTTAATAGAAAAGGGAAACATAGAGGTTGGGATAGAAATTTCTGTCTCAAATAAAGCTTCGTGCTGGTATTCTTCGAGTAAGTCCTTGGAGTCCTCTAACTCGGCTTGTCATTGAAGATAATGACATTCGTAACAACTCGCTTTCGAGCCATCATACTTACAATGTAGCATATGAGTCCTCTAAAAGTGATTAATGATTTGTTAGGCATAAAAAATGGGCTCATGCTATGACATTGCTTTTATAAATAAAGGGTGAATTTTGTTACTCAATAATGAAAGTTTTTACTCAACTCTATATTTTATATCTTTTACATGCTTACTCTTCTCAAGCCCAAGCAACGCCTAGCATCTCGGCTCTCATTCGTTGAGCCCAAGCAATGCCTTGGCATCTTGACTCTCACACTTTAAGCCTAAGCAACGTCCTGGCATCTCGACTCTTATTCCTTAAGCTTAGGCACTACCCTAACATCTTAGCTCCATGCCTAAAGCCCAGGCATTGCCCTAACATCTCAACTCTCATGCTTAAGCTTAGGTAATGCATGCCCTAGCATTTTAGCTTCCATACCTTAAGCCTAGGCAATGTCTTGGCATCTTAGCTCTTACACCTCAAACATAGGCGACATCTTAGCATCTTGGCTCTTACGCTTCAAGCCTAGGCAACGTCCTAACATCTTAGCTTTTATACCTCAAGCTCAAGCAATGCCTTAACATCTTAGCTCTCACTCTTTAAGCTCAAGCAACACCTTAGCATCTCTGCTCTCACACCTTAATTCTAGGCACTACCTTAGCATCTCTGCTCTAATGCCTTTAACCCAAGCACTACCTTAACATGTTGACTCTTATGCCTTAAGCCTAGGCTACACTTTGGCATCTCAACTCTTACACTTTAAACTTAGGCGATGCCCTAGTATCTTAGCTTCTACGCCTTAAGCCTAAGCAATGTCTTGGCATCTCGACTCTTACATCTTAAGCCCAAGCAATGCCTTGGCATCTTAACTCTCACGCCTTAAGATTGGATAATGTCCCGGCATCTAGGCTCTATGCTTCAAGCCCGAACAACATCTTAGCATCTCGACTCTCATTCCTTAATCCTAAGCAATATCTTAGCATCTCGGCTCTCATGGCTCAAGCCTAGACAAGGCCCTAACATCTCACATACATGAAGGAACCACTATTGAATTAAAGTAGTGATGCAATGATGGATCCTAGCTTGCCACACTTCTATCTCACTCATGCATGCATTATAATCAAGCAAAAGTAGCAATGGTAAGAAGGATATTGGTCTTCTTTAAGAGAAACCATGTGTTAAGTTTCGTGTTGATATTATTTACTTACAAACTTTGCCTAGGTTATGTCTTCTTGTGTGAAAGAAAGGCAACTCTCTCCTATTATTTATGAAGTGTGACAATAATCTCATGGTAGTGATCATATAGTCTTGTCAAAGCTCACAGTAGGAGAGGCCTGCTGCAAGCAAGGCTTGTTGGGGCTTATTATACACGAGTCTTGTTGTGCTGCTTACTGAGACTTGCTACATTCAAGACCTGATGCGTTCAAGGCTTACTAAGCAAGATGCTTAGTGTGCTTAAGGCCTATTAAGGCCTACTCTACTGAAGGATTTCTCACTCAAGGTTCTTCCATGTAAAGTCTATTATGCTTGAGCCCTACTCACTCAAGGTCTACTATGCTCGAAGTTTGCTGAGGCTTGCTCGACTTAAAGCTTGCTCACAAAAGGTAATTCCTTACCACAGGAACTAGCTAACCTACTCTGATCCTTAAAGTAGATATTGAGATTGACCAGGGGCAATTAATTATGATACTATACCTACAAAAACAACGGAATAAGTTAGTAAGATAAGATACACATGGTATTTAAAGAAAAAATAAAGAAAAGAAAAGAACAATTGAAGCAAACAACCACATAATGGGAGAAGTCTCACCATGCTTGTAGTGGTGTTGAATTTTGAATCTCTATGGATGATGTCTCTAGAAACTCTAAATACATCATTTTACCATTCCACTTACATGTCGGAACTACAATAAAGCAAAAGTGGAAATAGCATGGATGACTCTAGTGTTCTTTAGAAGAACTACATATCCTAACTTCTTTGTAATGTACTTCACCCAATCATCCCATCTAGAGGGTGACTCCTTTAAGAATGCAAATTGGATATTACAAAGAGACAACTCTCTCCTCTCATTTCTGAAGCATAATATTGAATCTTCACTAATGGTATCTCTAAAATCAGTATGAGGCTTGTGCTTAATAAACTAGAGATCACCATTAGTGCGAGGTTTTGCACAGACTTCTCTACGCTTTGCTTTGTCATAAAACATGTCTTCAAAAATAGTGTCATCCAACCACTTGTGTCGGGGACAAAGGATTGGTGATAAGTGTTACGGTTCGGGGATTTCTTTAGCACACAAACGGACCATGCGACACTTACTGTCTTGCCTCTATAATAGTAACCAAGCCTAACTCGCATGCAATACTGACCAACAAGGTCTAAACCTGTAAGCAACATAACCAAGGAAGAAAGCCAATAGAATATAAAGGACACAGGCACAAATAAAAAAAAAATGAATAGCACACTTTTATTAATTTCTACAATAATACAAGTCTACAATGTGTGTGCATGGGGTTATAATGTATATAACAGGTGCCGTCGATCGTGATCAACCAACGTGGTGAGTAAGAGCTTCAATCTAAAAGAGTACTTACACCCCCATAAAGAGCTTTACAGGCATTTTTGGGCCTAGCAAGAGAAGACTTTAAAATTGGTGAAATGGTACCACTTTCTAAAAGTGAAAATTTCTAATAATAGTAAGAACCCTAACTATACAAAAAAGCCCCTCCTTATGTTACAATATGTACAAAAAAATAGCCCCTTGTTAGTATAAGTACGTTACAAAAAGGGACCCCAACATCCTCCCCCACTTAATTCTATTAATGTCCTCAGCAATATGTACTAGAGCTTAGATCTAGAGGTAGAGGTCTTCTGGTTGGCAAGGCTGACTTTCTATTAAATAAGGGCTTCAAATCTTCTTCAGTTTCTCAACTAGTATCTTCTTCTCCTCAATCCCTCCACTTGACCAAATATTCTTTATATTCTTCTCCAATGGCGAGATCTTTGACTTTTCACTTTGCAAGGATGTCTTCCACAACTTGACTCAAGTTGAACTTAATCTTGACATGTGACCGCTTGGACACATTGTAAGGTGGGTCTTCCATGTTTAGATAATATGGTTTTAAGACACTAACATGAAAAATTGAATGGACCTTCAACCATACAGGAGGCTTGACCTTATAGGTTACTCTTTCAATCTTCGAGATGATAGGAACTGGACCAATGTACTTTTGGATCAATCTTGTATCTTTGTTCCTCAATGATCTAACCTGCTCTAGAAGAAGCTTTATGAGGACTTAATTTCTAACAATGAACTCTCTAGATCAGTGGTTCTGATCTACCTATTTCTTCATTCTCTAGTAAGCCTTTTTAAGGTATGCTTTTGCTACTTCTAAACTCTGCCTCCAATCCCTAGTGAACTGATAAGCTCTTAGGCATCTCCTAGTATATGATGCTACTACTATGTGGGGTAATAATGGTTGCTGACCCGTAATGATCTTCACAGGGCTCTTGTTAGAGGAAGAACTCCGTTGAATGTTGAAACAAAACTAGGTGATATCCAGCAAGTCAACCTAACTCTTCTGATTGGCATTAACAAAGTGTCGAAGGTATTCCTCCAGCAAACCGTTGAATCTTTCTATCTACCCGTCACTCTGTGGATGGTAGCTAGAGGTCATGCTCAACTCAAAACCCAAGAGTTGGAATAACTCTGTCCAAAATTTTGTTATAAACCTAGCGTTCCTATCGCCTACAATATTCTAAGGTACACCCCAGAATTTCACCATATGCTTAAAAAAAAGCTGGGTTGTCTCTTTTATGCTTGAACTCTTTATGGTAAGAATGAAGGTGGCATACTTAGAAAACCTATTAACAACAACAAAAATAGATGAGTGCTCCCTCACTTTTGGTGAGGAAGTGATAAAGTCCATAGAGACGCTCTCCCATGGGCGAGATGGTACAGGAAGTGGCTCCAATAGGCTTACCACCTTTTGTCTCTCAATTTTGTCCTATTAGCAGGTTAAGCAAGTCTTTGTATGAATCATCATATCCTCCTTCATATCCGGCCACTAATAACCCTGCTTCAACAAGCTCAGTACCCTTTACTAGCCAGGATGTCTAACCCACAAAGTATCACGGCACTCTCTCATGAGTGTCCTTCCCAAGTTGCCCGCCTTCGGGACATACAACCGGTGCCCCTTTATGTAAATAAGGTCGCCCTCTACCCAAAATCTGTGAGTCTTCCCTTCCTCAACCAACTGCTTGAGATTTTGGCCAACAGGTCTTAACCTATATGCTGCTTGATCTGCTCTTGAGTTGAAGTTGAAATTTAACTTGCCAATTAGTGTACAATCTGTGACAAGGATGCTCAATTGGCTCGCTTGCTTAAAGCATCTATAGCTTAATTAGTCCGCCCACTACGGTACTCAATGTAAGACCCACAATAAGGTATTCATGGTTTAGTTTGTAGAATTTAGGGCGATTGGTTAAAGGATCAAATCGAGCCTAAATTATAAAATAAAGTTAGAAATATTAATAAAAATAATCCCGTAAGTTTAAATTTAACAAAATAAGTAATAAAATAAAAGAATATAAAATTTACAAAATTTAAGTATATTACTTGTCATTTATCGAAAATGCATAAAATGCATTCCAATAACTAACGAATTGCTAGAGATAAATTATATGCACACTAAAAATCATAAAATAAATTAAATAATATTTAAAATTATTTATTTATACCATATATGAATTTACATATAGGTAGAAATACGCGTAATTACTTAAAATACGTGAAATATGTTAAAATAAGGTTAATTAATTAAAGAAAATTATTAATTAATTAAGGAAAAATCAAGTAAATTATAGAAAATTAAGGAAAATTCCAGAAGTAAGTCATGATAGCTAGGGGAAGAAAGAAAAAAATTAGCCAATTAAAGTAGAACAACAAAAAAGGAAATTTAGAAGAAGATAAGGTCTATGTCTTGTCAAATTAATGCATTATAATTCGTTTAAAGCTCTATAAATAATCAAAAAAATTCAGAAGCTCATTTTGGATGTTTGGAATTGTAGAAAATTAAAGAGAGGCGAAATTGAGAGGAAATTAGGGTTTTTACAAAAAAATTACAAAAAACTATACAATTAGGGCTTCTCAGGAGAACTCAGACCCAACGAGCAATTAGGAGTAGATGGTCACCACCACCACACGGGGGTAGCAGCTCCTAGATGGGTCAACACACCCATTGCCACCAACAATGGCCGGAGCTACCAATTCTAGTGAGTTTCGATTTCTACCCAATTTTTCGTAAATTATTAAAAATATCAAAATTAGTTGGAAAATTATGAAACTTGTTATTCTAGAATATTTTTGCATTTAGGTTTTAGGAAAAATATTATTTTGATAAAAATATGTCTCATGATATATGATCCATAAAAAATCATGCAAAACTAAATATGTTTCGGTTTAAAAATAAATGACTTTAGGAATATAGTTTTCAGCCCAAAATTTTTTTGTAGACTAATTAGGGGTTATAGAATAATGCTACGAAACCCTTTTTCAAAAATTAATTTTCTAAATTTTTAGATAATTTTTAGGTCTTAAAATGATATATAAAATGGGTAATTTAGGGTTAATTAAGTAATTAAGTAGGTAATTATTGATTTGATGCACAATTATATGTTTTAGGATGTTAAAATCTAATAAAGATATTTGGAATGTTATTAGATGTGTACATTATGTACACATTAAGTGATAATATGTAATATGTAACATGTAAATATGAAAAATTAATAATTAGGAAAATATTGGTTAGAATTGATATTATGATAATAATAGAAATATATAATAAATCTGATGGGAAATCTAAATTAAGGTAATTATATGAAAAATGTAAGATTTTCTCGTAATGGGGGTGAATTCGGTAATAAAATTAGAATTCGAGTGTACCGTACGAACTAGAATACTAATTAGAGACTAAAAACGATATTTAGGATATCCGAAGATAATGCAATTAATTTCACATTATGAGTCGGAATGATTTCTTAGGGTGTCAGTATAAATTTCTAACCAAAAATTGAGTTAAAAACCTAATTTAAAAATCAATACGAAAACCGAAATAAAGCTTAACATGATTCAAGAAAAACTATAAAAGACTTAAAAACCTAGATAATTAGGTATATTAAACCCTAAACAAAAGATAACAATAAGTGTTATAAGATAAAACCAACCTATAATAGTTATATGGAAAAACTAAAATCACGTTTGTATTATAGAGATGATCGGCGATGGCCTGAGCAAGTCGAACCTCAAGTGAGCAAGTGAGGAGTCCAAATAAGTTGGGATTAATACATTGTTGTATTTCGAAGGCTTGAAGTTGTAATTGATTGTGCTTGTTAGGTATTGGCTATATGTATGTGCTTGTTTCCGAGTTTAATGCCATGATTTTGAATTGTTGTTCTGGCCTATATTGTATGAACTGATTGATTACCCTGAACTAAACCTAATCAAATATATGATTTGTAATCATAAACTGAACTTAAATAGCAATCCAATAGGAGAACATTAGGATTCTCTGATTAAATATCGACCCCTTCGAAAGGGATAGCATTGAATTGAATAATTGGTCTCTTCTTTATCCTTAATCGAACTAAGTGACAGGTGAGGAGATTGCGGTAAAGGTAAAATCAATGGTTCGAAGGTAGTCAAGGGAGGAGTGGTATCTCCATTGTACAAGCTTGGGTTTGGTCGTAAGCTGTTGTATTAACGACAACTCCTCAACCTGAATTAAAGCAGGCACAATTTCTCTAATCTCACGATAGGCCGGACAACGTCGTACGATAGCATTTGCATATTCATGCATTGCATCTAACTAAATTAGTTGATAACCTTGTTTGTGTTGGTGATATAGTTTTAAGTCCTCCATCCTGACTTACTAAGTTGTGGTTACTCGCATCCCTATAGCCGTTGTTACAGGTGTTAGCGATGAAGTAGCCTATAATCACCTTGACGCTAGTAACTGCTGAATCCTAAAGAGTGAAGAAACAAATTTGAAGAATAGATATAATTTTAAGGTAATAACTTTTATTATATAATCTTCCATTATCGAAGAATGTATTACTTAGAAAATATAATACAAATAATTGTTGTAAACATTAATTGAAAGATTTGAACTCCATTATACATATATATATATATTTTATATACTTTGTTAAGTAGATAATTTACTTAATTTATAACCTGTTTACTTCAAAGCAGGTTTGTCGTAGACGCCTTATGTAAATTAGGTCTAAGATAATGGTTGTAAAGTTAGTTTATATCTTATAATGATTTACACAGTAAGACTATTATGACTCTACCATTTTGAGGCGTGACACTCAATCTCCATATCAAACTCTGCAAGAAACTCTTGCCACCTTACTTATTTGGTTGAAAGCCTCGGTTGAGTCAATATATGGCTGGCAGTAAAATTATCTGTCTTCATTAGAAACTTAAATCCTATCAAATAATGTTTCCAAGTCCTTAGACAGTGAATAATTGCAAGTAACTCCTTCTCTTGGGCTAAGTACCTACGCTCTGTTTGATTCAGCTTCCTACTCTCGTATGCCACTAGATGACCCTCTTGCATCAACACTCCCCCTAATGTAATGTCTAAGGCATCCGTATAGATTTCAAAAGGCTTAGAAATATCAGGAAATGCGAGGACTGGCTCCTTCGTCACTATACGCTTCAACTACTCAAAGGCACTCTAACATATCTCATCCCATGACCATGCTTGGTCCTTTTTCAATAGATTTGTAAGGTGTGTGACTCGATAGGAATATCCCTCAACGAATCTTCTATAGTAATTTGCGAGTCCAATGAAAGACCGCAACTCCGTTATACTCTTAGGCATTGGCCATTGCCTGATTGTTTCTACCTTAGTCATATCCATTCGAATCCGCCCTTCTTCAACAACATGACACAGGAAGTTAATGCGCTTCTGTGTAAAGAAACATTTCCCACACTTCATGTACAAATGATTCTCCTGCAGCTTCTTAAAAACCATTCTTAAGTGCTTCACGTGGTCCTATAATGTTCTGCTATACATAACAATGTCGTCTAGATAGACGACTACAAATTTGTCAAGATATTCACGAAATACATTATTCATTAAGGTACGAAATGTCGCAAGAGCATTAAGGAGACCGAAGGGCAACACCAAGAACTCATAAGCACCATAACAAGTTACACACGTTGTTTTGGGCTCATCACCCTTAGTAATGCGAACCTAATGATAGCCTGAGTGAAGATTTAACTTTGTAAAATACTTAACCCCACTCAATTGATTAAACAGATCAACAATTAACGGAATTGGGTAATGATTCTTCACCGTCAACTTGTTTAGAGCTCGATAGTCAATACATAATCTCAAACTCCCGTCTTACTTCTTTTGAAATAGAACAAGAGCCTCGTATGGTGCTTTTGAGGTTCGAATGAAGCCTGCCTCTAATAACTCATCCAATTGCTTCTTTATTCGGTAAGTTTAGGAGGCAACATTCTGTAAGGAGCTCTAGCGGGTAGTTTGGCACCAGGAATCAACTCAATTTCATAGTCCACCAATCGTTTAGGAGATAATTCCTTTAAGAGCTTATCAGGTATCTCATAATCATACTCCTTTAGGACACTCTCTAGGACCCTCGGTATGCCCATCTTCCTTACTTTCTCTTTCTCTATAAGGATAGCCAAGAAAGTTAGCTCTTGATGTTTAAGCCCTCTCTTTAGTTAGAGCGCCGATAAAATCATAACCCCAATATTCTTCCCTTCCTTTCCATTGTTGTTTATCCTATTCCTCTGAACTGTTACACAGCAAGGCCTTTCACCCATGAATAACAAGCAATCTGCTGCAAGCACGGGAGTAATACTGGCCTATCTCAAGAAGTCTATTCCAAGGACTATGCTAAATTCGTCTAATAGAACAATTGTAAAGTTAAGATTTCCACTCCAATCTCTAACCTTCACTTTCACTCCTCTTACAACTCCTCGAACAAGACAAGCCTTGAAGTTAACAGCTTTAATCTGGCTAGTGTCCTCAACAAGCACTAGCCCCAACCTTTTCGCCTTATGCACATCAATGAAGTAGTGTGTAGCACTGGAGTTTACCATTGCACTAGCACTCTTGCCGTTGATGTTCAACTAGACATACATCAACTCGTTGTCTGTCTTGGGCTTACGTCACACTAAGAAACTCTTTCCTAGAGCTAACAACATGTGTAATGCACCCATTCGAGGTTGATCCTCCCCATCACTCCCCAACTCATCATCTTGGCAAATACTCTCTGCTTTTCGTACCATAACATTGAGTGCCACCCTATGTAGACATTCAACTACTTTGTGTAGGTCATTACATAGGAAACATGAGAACGAGGGCTTCTTACCTCCAATAGTTGCCCCACTCTTTTTGGACTAGTGAGAGTTATAGGATTTCCTCTAACTCCCTCCAGTATTACTATTGCTACTACTTGAAATTTGGGCTCCCCTACTCTTGAGTTTGCACGACTTGACTGACTTTTTACTTTCGTGTCCTGTCAACACATTCTTCCCTTTATTATCATGAGTATAGTCAGTCAAATGCTTAGCCACTGCCTGTGTTGTAGCCAAGTTGGTAACCCGTTGCCTCTGCAACTCATTCCTAATATAGGACTTTAGTCCTTTTAGGAAAAAAAAAATAGCTTATCATCTTCAGCCATGCTCTTAATGTCTAACATCAATGTTGAGAACTTACGAACATACTTTCTAACGTCATCACTTTGTCAAAGTTCCCTCGACTTCTTTCAGGCATTGTACTCTAAATTCTTTAAGAAAAAATGAGTCCACAACTTAGCCTTCAACTCAACCCACGTATCTACATGAGTGTTACCATTTTGGATATCCTCATATTTGGTGCACCACCACAATTTGGCATCCCCAATTAAGTATATTACAACTATGGTGACCTTTGCTCTCTCATCATTTGTCCCCACAATGGCAAAGTATTGCTTCATATCAAATAGAAAGTTTTCCAACAACTTGGCATCCCTTACGCGGGTGAATACCTTAGGCTCAAGCATCTTTAGATGTCTTGTATGAGCATAAACATGTATGGGGGCAGGGGCAGCGGCAAAGGTAAGAGCATTTCTCATAGCTCGAGTCAAAATAGTTACTTATGCCCTCAATTCCTCAACAGCCTCAATTGAGGCACAAGTAATAACTTGTCTTATCAAGTCTTCCACTTGAGTCTCCAAGTGTTGCCTTGCCTCATTGGTCATTACGTGCATTTCCCTTCTAAGTGTTTGCACTGTAACACCGAAATTCTCAACCATCTCGATCATCTTAGCATTCATCTCCTAATGATTAGCCTCAACTTCACCACTCTTACCGACAGTACGACCAAATCATCCATCCACTTGGACAATCCCTTAAGGATTTCCTCTAAACCATCTAGCCTCTTGTCGTATCATGGTCGTTCTCGCTAGAATAACCTAGACTTCGATGCAAACTATCACGGTCCGGAGCTTTCTTTAGCATACAAATAAACCGTACAACACTACTATCCTACCTTTACAGTAGTAAGCAAACCTGACTTACACACAACGCTAACCAACAAGGTCTAAACCTATAAGCATTACAACCAAGGAAGAAAGGCAATAGAATATAAGGGATACAAGCACAAATGAAAAAATGGATAACACACTTTTATTAATCCTGACAATAATACAAGGCTATAATGTGTGTATACAGTGGTATAATGTATGTAATAGGTACCATCGATTGTGATCAACCAACGTAGTAAGTAAGAGCTTCAATCTAAAAAAGTACTCATACCCTCCATAAAAAGCTTTACAAACATTTTTGGGCCTGGCAGGAAAAGATATTAAAACTGGTGAAACGGTACCACTTTTTAAAAGTGAAAATTTCTAATAACATTAAGGCTCCTAACTACACAAACCACCCTAACCCCACTACACCCCCCCCCCCCCCTTTTCCCGACGCTCCCCCCTTATGTTACAATATGTATAAAAGAATGGCCCCTTACTAGTACAAACATCTTACAAAAAGGGACCCTGACAATAGGCATTTATCTTGATGCACTAATGAGTCCTTTAGCGTCACTACTTCCACGCTTCAACTTGGATTGGTCTTTAACTCTTTTTTTGTTAGAATGCAAAATCAATATTGTCTAAGTTAAGAAACCAATACTTAACAAATTACAAAATGTTTCAATTATAAAGGAAGGTCTATACACACATTGCACACTTAAAGGAGCCCTAAATTCCATTATTAATGAATAAACAAAACATTAGTGGGGCAATTATGAGAAAAAGAAAAGAAAAGAAAATGGGAGGATTAAAGATACATTAATTGGGTCATAAGGATCTTAGGCTATCCCTTCTCTTTGATCTTCATGCATTTGATTCTCATGGAAAAGAAGTACTTATATACCATGGTACAGAGAAGATATTACAGGTATGAATCAATAATATGAAAGTATTGTTTGTAGTTGCTTCCAACAAACTAAACAAGTAAGGGAGGTGAATCAATAGTCATCATAAAGGCATGAATGACACATTTTTTTTCTAATTATCAAATTTGTCATGAAAGTCATTCGATAAGCTAGTGTATAAGGCATATTAAAGAAAGAAGAAAAAGGAAAAAAGAGACTTACTTTTTTCCTAAACGAGGTTGCTCCCCTTGAAGCTTGACCGTAATCGAAGCTTGGTTCAAGATGGTCTCTTGATGAGGCCAGCTTTTTATTATCTATCAAAGGAAAATCAAGAATAAAAAGAAAATGTATTAGAAATTCAATTAATTTCAATCCAGCAAGATACACAAAATGATTGGGTACACACATGAAGTTCACATAAACTTAGGGAAGGGTCAGGTTTGACCCATGAACCAGCCCGGACTTGAATTAATCAGTTCCAACTCGGGATTAGACTTGGTGAGTTCAACGAGTCCATATAGGTCACAAGTGGTGACTCGCCTGAACCAACAGGTCAATGACCTAGGGAGTGAACCGACAATTCAACCTACTGATTCGACCAAGTTTAATGAGAAAAAAAAAAGATAAAATTTTCTAAAATTTTCAATTAATTAGCACTTGCAATTTTTCTCCTATTTATTCTGCATATTCAACATTTAAATTAGATAATTTTTCTTAAAAAAAAAAGCCTTAATTGGCTTTGTTTAAAATCTAAGAGTTAGCAATATTGCTATTATTTTGGAAATTGAAAATGTTAGAATAAAAATTAGTTTATATAGCATAAATTTAAAAAAAAAAATTGAAATGACCAATCATATAAACATGATGGTTTTTCTTGAATATAAAAACTGAGCAACACACTAAATGTTTTAAAAAATATATAAAAATTATTATGAAACTAGGATGATGTGATTCTATGTACCAAATACGTAGGTAACTGCTACTATAGCATAATAAAAAAATTAATTTTAAAATCGTTAAAATATAACAGTTGCATTTTCATTACATCTCATATACAATATAATTTTTTAATTTATAATACAATACCGTTACATGACAGAATGTTGTATAAATATTTACTATCTAAATTTAAATTTTTTTCAAATTTAAAATTCATATATGTTAGTACATAAAATTCAGGAAAGGAGAAAAATGAAACTACTCGAAAAAGAGAAAAATTCATATATGTTAATTTATTAAACCTAACCGGTTACAATTCACCAGCCCCTAAACTTATGACTCCACGGGCAGAACCAGATTTGACCCGAGCTTAAGTCTAAGCTCATAGCACTAGAAGGTGCACATATAGTAGAGAAGAACATCTATTCAAGAGGCATATAAAACAAAGTGGAAACATATATGGCCATACATTTGAAAGTGGTGCAATGAAAATCATGTGGAAGAAGAGGTTAAATTATATGCATACAGGTACGTACACACTATGATAGTGTTTGGTTGTGTAATTTTTTGTGGTATTGGATTAGACAGAAAATTTTGTCTTATATTTAGTTTATAACTTTACTTGATAACTAAACAAAGATTAAGTTGATGGACTGAATAAAAGATTCAAATTTAGTCACATCTATACTATAATACAAAAATAAAATTTATTGAATAAAAATAATATTTTTCATTTTCAAAAATACCTCGTCATATTATAATATTGAGTTAATTAATATTATTTTTATTAAATATTATAAAAAATATTTATTTTATAATATAAATAATTAATTTTTTAATATAAATTTTGTGTATAATATTGTATAAACTAAACATGGTATAATGAGCTCTAGTTCTTCTTATACATGCTTGTACAGTTTTTTTTATTCGTTCCAATTCATATAACCAAACACTACCTGTAACATGAAGTCATATAATTGGCCAACAAGATTAAAAAGAAAAACGTATATATGTGAGATTAATAGCATTTGAAACTATAAGAAGATCATAATATCTATTTGATTTGAGGATACCTTAATTTGTTATGGGTCATTATTCAATTATGAAATATGCTGATGGAGCCTTTACTAAGCACCAATCATAATGAATGTCTTTTAATTTCTTTTTGTTTCAAGGCACATTGAACAGAGTCAAGGTTCAACATGGAGAAAATATCAAATGTATACTCACATATCTTCGTGAGTTCTCTGTTCATGAACTATGGGCTAGGAACCAAATTACATTACATTTACACCTTTGACAAAGAATCAGCAAGAAATATGAGATCAAATATTAGAGCAAATTTGATGAGTGAAAGACTTCCATCCGGGAGGCTACGTGAATGTTTGCTAGTGCCAGGATTTGGTTGTGGTCGTATTTCACTCAACCACCTGTAAAGTCCAAACAGACCTAAGAATTATAGTGAGGATATGACTCATCCGAAAAATAAATAAATAAATAAAAGAAGAGGAAGAAAAGGATATGACTCATCCGAAGTTTAGTATTGGTATGGGTGTTGATAAAGTTCAGCATATAAAGACATATATAACTCTTATCAAAAGACATTAAGATAAACTTTAAAGATTTAAATCTAAGATTTTTATGGATTTGGATGATCTGTTAGGTTAAATTTGGGTGTGAGTTGGAAGGGAAAAAAAAAAAAAGATTTAAATTAAAGATGTGATGATATTTGGGTTGATTTGGTGATGAAATTGATTTAAATTAAACAACAAGTCATTAGCTGATAAAAAAAGATTCAAGAAATCTGTTATTTACTGGAGATTTCGCGCGATAAAGATAGGATGCATGGGTGCAAGTAGCAGCACGATCCCGGCTTACGTTGTGAGGGTGTGATTTAAATTCATGGTTAGCTTTAAAAAAAAAAAAATTAATAAGTGAATCATAGATGGAGCTCATAAATGCCAAAGGAAATCAAAATAAGATTATGAAGTACGTGTCAAAAAGGGAAAGCTTTATCAAAATAAAGTTGTGTTGGGGATCTTACGGAAAATTTGTTACGAAAGCACCTATCGAAACACATGGACCTCTCATCTACATACCGTAAAACACGTGTCAGTGTGCTACATCATTCATGTTTCCGGTTAAGTGCAACCAAATCAGTCGGTAGGGTATTCGCAACACGAGCTTCGGTTGTTATATCATTTTTCATTTAAAGATACATATATGTACACACATAAGAATATAGACAAGTGAATTCATTCGAGCCGAGGTTATGATACATGAAGAGAGATGTGTATGGTATGAGCTAAAAAAAAAGAAAAAAATCAACACGCTTAAAGCGACACCCATAATTAGAAGTATTGCAAACTTGTGTACTAAAAAATGTACAATAAATTTGCAATAGTGCAATTATTGGGGTCATACTCTCCAACTAAATGAAATTTTTAGTTGTATCAGCGCACTTGATAATAATGAAACTCTTTATAATGTATATACGTCAAGTAGCGATCTAACCATTCAAAAGTAGTAACTAATATCTAAAACACTTAAATTCCATTCAAAAATTTTGGTTAGTAGATAAAATGTAGAGGGCTAAAAATCTTCATATTAATTATTAGGCTAAGCTTATAATTTATTTAGGTTTAACTTCTTAAGTTAGGTAATAGAGTTTAAAGAGTTCATTTTATATTTGAGAAGATTTAAAGAGAATTGGTTTAGTAGGTTCGAAATAAGAATTGTTGGACCAATTCATCTGCATCCAAACTTTTTTAAACAAACTCATGCACCTATAAAGAAGGCTATTAGTTTTGGGTTCATTAGTTAACTCATTATGATGATTATAAATTAAGCAAGTTTCATCTTATCTATTGATAAAATGATTCGACGGATGCCATTACATTCAAAATCCTATAAATACTCAATCTCTCCTCCTTATTTGCAACTCTTAAAGACAATTAAGATACAATATTGCTTTGCAAAACCTTTACCCTTTAAGATCTAACAAATAATTCAGGCAAAAAATTAATTTCATTCGTTCAAGTTATAAGATGAACACTTAAGATCTCTTAAAACTGCCTTGTCTATCACCTATACATTTAAGACATTGAAATTATCATCCCTATCCCGTTCTCACCTAATCTTCTTTTTAGGTGTTATTCCTACTTTACTCCTTTCAAATTACATATAACACATTATTTATGCAATATGCATGTAACCATTTTCGTCAGACCCCTACATCTACAAAGCCCCATAATTACTCTCTAAGATTGAAAAAGCAATTTACGTAAAGAATTAATGTCATCCATTCAAGTTATAAAGTAAATACCCAAGTTCTCTTAAAACTGTCTTATCTATCACCTAGAGATTACCTATTATTCCTCTATATCTTATTCTCACCTAATCATCTTTTTAGGTGTTATTCCCATTTCACTTTTTTGAAATCACGTATAACGCATTACTCACATAACATGCATGTAACTATTCTAGTAAGACCTCTACATATACAAAGCCCCACAATTAGTTTTTCTATCTTGTGTCCATTTGAAAAATAAAATATTAATCAAATCACTAAAATAGTTTCCAAACTTCTCTCATTCTATATTTTATGTGAAAGAATGATTTGAAATAGAATGAGCTAAAATGAAATAAGAATTCGAGGACTAATCTCATCTAAGGTTTGAAAATGCTCTCTAAATCATTCATTCCATTCCAATATTATGTTCGGTTGATAGAAACAAATTATACATCTACATAAGTATATGTTAACGATCCCACTAACTTACAAAGGCAATCGATATATATATTGGAAGGTAAAAGATATTTAGATAAATTCACATGGATCACGATTCCACCTCTTAAAGTGGAATTGAATCTCCCTTAAAGTCAAAATTGCCAATTCTGTGATTTTATTTCTAAAAGCGCTTCTAAATATATATATATATATATATATATATATAAAAGGAATTGAATTTGGAATTACAATTCTACTCAAAGGGTTAATTTTTACCTACTAGATTTGTTGTAAATAAACCTTCTTTTTTTCTTTTTCCCATCTCAAGTAGCTATCAATGATGGCACTACCAAGGTACAATGACCTTTATTGCTATAAGTAACTTATAGTTATCATATGCATTAAATCCATATAAAATAAATGTTAACAAAAGTATCCACATCTTTCATGAATTATGCTCACAACAGATTTTCTTATGATTTTGTTTTTATCTTTTATGGGATTAATACTATCTTCCATCCCACTTTTAATTTATATTTATTTAAATCTTAACCATTAAATAAACTTTAAATTCAATTATTCACAGATTTAAAATAGTATGAATCAGTGGTAAAATGAAAAATGAGATTAATCTTATAAAAAATAAAAATAAAATCATAAAATCTCTCGCTTGTAACCCATTTTACACACCACATTCAATACATTCAATTTTTCAAAAGCAATCGCTTACAACATATGACTATCCCTCCTTCTTCATTGATTGATGGAGTGGTTGGCTCGTTTTAGATTTTGGAAATACATGATTTTATGTTTTAATTATATAAAATAATTATCATATTTTTGTTGGATTTTTTCTTAACTACTTATAATTAATAATTTAATATCTGATAGTTTTAACTATTAAATATATTCATGTTATAGTAATTAAAAGAATTCAACTCCATCCTATAAATTTTTTAATTACCACCAATTATTTATAAATCTTTTAAACCACACTATTATCATTTTTCATCATATTTATTTCTATAGTTACTATTATTTTATTCATCTATTATTTTCATTACCTAATATTATTATTATTTTAAAAACTTATTACACTTTTTGTTTTATCAATATTTGTTATAGTAAAGACTTTTTAAAAAAAAAAATTATTACCATTTTAATTTTATTAACATATGTGTTCTATATTATAGGGTTCAAAAATTTTTTTATTTTTTTTATATGCGGAATGCGAGTACTCCATCCATTGATATATATTTATTGCGATTATATAATTTATATAAACATTTCTAAATACCGTACTTATGTAACAAACTAAGAAAGAGAAACACACTACATTGCCCCCTCATTTTGGGAAACCATTAAAGACCATTAGAAAGACAAGAATGCTTGTTCAGTTCCTCTCTTGTATTTTCTCTATAAACTCTCTTTATCTCCTCCCTTCTGTTCCATTTCTTCTCTCTGTTTATTGCACATAATAAATCCCTGTTTTTTTTTTCCAGGTAGAAAGTCAAGATCCTGAATATCGAAATCTGGGTTCCACGTAATTTGACAAATTAGTTCGTGGGTTTGTTCTTTTCTTGCAGATACGCGATCCCAACCGAAGAAGCATAAGGGAAAGGCACGAATTTGTGGCTTCCTTTAAGCAATACTAACTTAATGTAAGGACCTCAAGTATGTAAATATGCTTTTGTAGTTTGCTTATTTTGCTTTTGAAGGTTCTTTTTAGTTTGAGTTATTCTGCGACTGAGGGAATTGCTTGTTCCATTTAGTGTATATTATTAACTAAATGGATTTCTTAATGCTGCCTTCAGGGGCACTTTTCAAACGTCCGAAATAGGTCTGTGTTTTCTTTGTTTGCCCAAGTGGGTACCGGCCAACATTTTACCAACTTCATTCGGAATTAAACATGCAGTGTAGTTTTATAATCCTCAGGTGTGGAGCATTCCTTAATTTGACCGTTATATTACATTGTCTAGAATCACCATCGGCTTGTGCCTGTCATACATCACGGTAATTATTCATTAGTTCTTGTAGTATGGAACAGTGTTAAGTTATAGGAGTGGGGAGGGGAACATGAATAAGAGAGGGAAGCTTTATCTGCAAATTCGATGGAACAGGTCCGATCTGTGGCTTGATTTGATTAGTAATTTAGGTGTTTTTAATGAATACCAAAGGACACTTGCCCGTAATTTTTTAAGAAATGTACAATTTTTGAAGCATACGGGGGGGACAAGTTCATTGAAATTCTATATCTTCTTTTACTAGTTTCTTGATAATTTTGATGAGCAATCGGCATGCTTGCACAAGCTTAAAGGCAAATGCAAGTGCCTTTTGGAGAAGAGATTAGAATATCTCACATGTGGATATTCAATATCCGCACTTGCTTATACCTTTTGAACTTAAAATATTTCTTTAACAAGGAGCAAGTGGAAGCCAAATTTATCCTCATTAATAAAAAGAAAATACATGTATGAAGTTGTCGTGAATTATGACCCCTGAAATCAGCAAGACCCTTTTGTATATGCGCAAATTTCATCTTGTATACACTAAAGCCTCTTTTTCTTTGAAGAACAACTTTATTTTAGTTCCATCCTTCATTCTTCTGCTATTATTATTAAAGGTGTTTGTTTCTTGTTTGTAAATATGTTTTGCCATTTGACATCTTGTTAACAGGTTGTCTTGATTGTTTTTGTTTCAGGGAATCTTTCTATGAACCTATAATTCCAGGATTGCCAGATGATTTGGCTTTGACATGTTTGGCAAAGGTTTCTCATGGATACCATGGATTGCTTGAGACGGTGTCTAAGAAGTGGAGGGACTTGATACGAAGCTCAGAGTACCAGAACTACAAAGCTAGAGAAGGGGCTTGTGGGAACTGGTTGTTTGTTCTCACTGAAGGGTCTAATAACCTGTGGATTGGTTACGACCCTGAAGCCGATAGATGGCATCCTTTACCAAAGATTCCTCTGCCTCAGGGTAGCTTCAAACATACTGGATTTTCATGTGTTTGTGTCCATAATAGGCTTTTGGTGATTGGTGGTGCTTATGTAGTGGCTAGTCCAATGTCCTCTCATCAAAAGCCTGTAATAACAAATGATGTCTTCCAGTTTGATCCTTTTCAAAATAAATGGAGTGTGGTGGCAAGCATGCACACATCTCGGTCTCACTTTGCATGCTGTGCTGTATCTGGAAAAGTCTATGTTGCTGGAGGTCGTAATATGCCATCTCCTAGAGGGCTTGCTCTTGCTGAGGTTTATGACCCATTGACTGACAGGTAAATTGGTTCTCTCAATGGATTTTTATGAGATATTCCAACTGTCAATTGCCATGACTTCATCGTTCAGTCATGTATAATGTATTTAGGACATGTATTAGTTAAAATACAAGGGCACAGTAGGATTCTTGAAGTCGATCTGGCACGTCAAATGATTTATTCATGTAGGGTTATATACAGACTAGAGACAACTCAAAGACATCTTCTACGAAACTTTAATTGAGCAATTTCATCAAAACAGAGCATTACTTAGTATGCTTAAGTGACATGCTTTTCAATTTGGGTACATACTTTTATCAGCTAGTGTATCAAGAGTGAGACTAATGACTTTGAAGGTTAAAGAAAATCTTTCATTGTATAGACTAAATAAATAAAAGATTAAAAGCAACTGTTATCAGATCAAGCAAAAGAAATAGCTTCTTTGAAGGTTTTTCCCCTGTGCTATAGTTGCTCTTCTCTTAAAGCAGTGACAATAGAATTGATGTGTTTTGAGGTTTGTTGATTTCTTAATTGTATCTGTTGGTTTCTAACATATGCCAGTGAGCTGGTGGTGATATGTTGAAGTCTCTGCTGTTGTTAGCTTGATTGTATTGTCCTGCAGAATATTGAACTTAATCTCCGGCTCACTTATGGAGCACCTTATTCAGTTTATACTTTCTACATTCATGATGTTGCTACCTTTTTCTCTTGTAAAATGTTATGTTGCTGCAATCAAGTGATTTGATGTGCATCATCAATTTGTTTTTCTTTCGGGCTTTTCATTCATATATTCACTTTTTTTCTTTTTTCTTTCTTTTTTCCCCTTAGTCATGTATATATATATGTATATATGGATGTTGCAGATGGGAGAAATTACCTCAGATGTCCAATCCCCTTATGGATTGTATAGGCTTGACATACAAAGGCAAATTTCATGTCTTGAGTGACCAGGTAGGACTTTTGGACCAGAATATTTCTGAGGTATTCAACCCACTGAGTGGAACATGGTGTAGTGTGGAGGATAATTGGCCATTTTCAAGAGCAATGCAAGTTGCGGTTCAGGTGACAATAGATGATCGTGTGTATACAGTTGTAGATTGGGGTGAAAGCCTGATTAAGACCAGGGATACTGGAAAAGATGAATGGTATGATGTTGGCAAAGTTCCCTCAATTCTCCTTCCAGACCACTCTCGACCACTGGAAGTCTTTGACTATGGGTTTGCTGCACTTGGAAATGAATTGTATGTCTTGGGGGGTAAGGTTCTCAAGTGGGAAGAGTCAGGTGCAGGGAGGTTCGATATCGTGAAATTGGGTTTGGTGAGAGTCTGTGACCCATCAACTATGCCTTTAAAATGGAGGCAGACTAGATCAATGTGCCTGACTGCATCTGGTTCAATACTTGGATGTGCTTCCCTTAGAGAAAGCTTTCCTCCTTGTCTATAGAAGATAGAAAAGCAGCTTGAGAATCATTGGTGGAAAACTTGCAAAAATGCTACATAGTCTGTGTAAATAGAAGTTAAGGATGATTCATATAAAGTATGACGGTTCTTAAGGCAATTCAAGAGAGTCCATTAGTCTGTTAATCCTCTTTTCTTTGAATTAGACAGAACGTTTGACATCCTGGTTTGATCTAGAAAAGTACGTGGGCTCAAGACTCTTATGTTGTGGTGTTGTTCTAGATGATAATAATGTTTTATCATAAATTTGTACATGATGAGATTACCATTTCAGTTACCTATCTTCTCCAGTGGAGGGTGAGTTCTATATTTTTTTATTTTATTTTCTGGTCTTCCTTGCAAATTCAACAAGAAAAATAACTATTACCATTTCAGTTACCTATCTTCTCCAGTGGAGGGTGAGTTCTATATTTTTTTATTCTATTTTCTGGTCTTCCTTGCAAATTCAACAAGAAAAATAACTAGTAGCAAAAAGTAGAAAGAATAATAATATCAACTCTGCCAGATCATTCATGATCAATACAACCCAGCAGAAGAAGAAAGTAACTAACAAAAAGATTGAACTTATTAGCTCTTTCCTAAGCAAACTACCTGTGACACATATTTTCTTCTTTGACCCTTTTCCAAAGCCAGCTATATAAACCGTGGTTTCTTGCTTATAGTTGACAGATGAGGATCTATTGCTGGCATGGAGATAGGTGGTCCATGCATGCTCGGCAGTCCAGAAAATTTGAATACAGCATATGAGCCAGCTGGAAATCCTGTGGAAGTGGCCGAGGATGCCACAATAAATGCAGCATTAAGGTTCGTTATCAGCAGCAGCATTGCCATTGACGGTGGCATCATGATCAGGATGAATGGATAGACAGGATATGGAGTCACTTTACTGGCCGCTTCATCCTGCTCTTTGACTTTTCCTGTAAGTAAGAGAGGTGGATTATTTAGTGAAGAAAACAGTCATCATGGAATAAGATTTATACTGTTGTACGGATATGCTTGAAAATGGATGAAACCTAATTGTTACCCTTTGATAGATAATTTTCCAGTCTTAGTTCTTCATGGCTTTTGCCTTCGTTGATGGGTAAAGCAGAGACAGACATGATTGAGCATGGTCTTTCCTTTGGATATTGTGTTAGAAAAGGATCATTGGTTGATGCTGTAGTACCCCTGCAATTTGCACAAAATTGCGCGCCAAGTGCTGATGTCTCCACTCCTGCTAGACAGATAACAAATACAAATGCAAATTCACATTTAGTATTATTAATGTAGAAATGCATATATGACACTCCTAAAGTAGTGAACAGCTGATTGTTGCAGACTTACCAAAGGAAAATGTTGGCTTCTCAAACAGTGAATCTCTCTCAGTACCCTGTCCTAGCATGCTGCTTTTGAATGAAAATGGTCTTGAGAGGGAAGGTTTGGATTCTTCAGATGATGGTTCCTTACAGAAACTATGTGATGTGGGACTTTTGATGTCTGTGCTGATGGCTGGTCTTGGTATATTCTGAGCATTGGTAGTTGATGGAGGAATAAAGCCACAGCAAAAAGATGAGGTTTCAGAATGTAAAGTCATTCCAATGCTTTTCTGTGAAGATTCCTGGGAATCAATGGCTTGGTTGGAGCTCTTGTCACTGGAAACTGGTTTCCATCCATGATTGTGGATTTTGACTTCGTTACTCAGGGGATTAAATGCAGGTGTATGGCTGCACAAACTATTACTCTGCAGAGAAGGTGAGGAAAACTGACCGAACAGATTGTGATAATAAGGGAAGACCCCACCTGAAGTGATCATTGAGGTGTAAATAGGGATTGGAGGAGGGTTTATTAATCCACCAACAGGGAAAGTAAACAAACGATTCCCGAGAGGGACTATTGGATTGATCGGGCTTGATCTCGTGCACAATGGACAAACTGCTGTCGTATAAAATGGAGCAAAAGGACTAGTTGTTGTGCTGGAAATGTCGGCCTTGGCAACCATACCATTTGCTTAATTGACCGAATGCAGCTGTTTGGCCAAATGGGATGCTAAAACTGCTGTTGGAAGTTGCAGCAGAGGTGTCAGCAGCTGTTGAGGCAGATCTGGCCAAGGATGTAAATGCATTCTTCCCCGAGTAGGAGATAACAGCTCTAGAGTCAGCCACAATTTTAGGCGGATTGTATGCAAACACATCGCTTGGTGATGAAATCAAACTAGAATTAGGGGCTTAGGTAAAGGTCAATGGAGGATAACTACCAAAAGCGAAGGATGCAAAGCCTCCAATGTAACAGTCCTGCTTTGTTTCTGCACAGAAGATGAAGAAATGTCAACATTATAACTTGAAGAAGGTATAAAAGCGACATTATTATCACTATTATTTTCCTTCCAGCAGTAAATCTCGCCTTGCTGAATATGGAGGAATAAGTTTTGGGCAGAAAACTTGATCTTACCGTTTCTTTTTCGTTTTTTAACTCAGTGGTTCTCATCTGTCTTTATTATTAAATCAAAATATCTTATTCGGTTTCGTGCCTTACAATCTAGTTGAAAATTCTGCTAACCCTGAAGTAGAGAAAATATTGGGAGTTATTAGGTGGGCAGCTTTTCAGCATACTGAATGATTCTATGCTCTTTTATTTGGGCCGACGCATGTGGTATATGTTTTCGTCTGATATTGTTAGATATAAAAAGGATTCTTCTTCTTCTTCTTCACCCTGACCCCAGCCACCCTCCCCAACACACACACACACACACTCCAAAAGGATTCATCGACAAGGGAGTTTTTGTTACTTTCAAACTGTTCAGGTTTTCACTAAATTTAATGAGTTGGATGATTCGCGTGAGGTACGAATGATGGAAAAATATCATGCAGAAGTTGTCATATGCGATAGTATTTTCAAATAGTAAAGCGTGTTTTGTTCAAGGGATGACATGTTGGATGTCGATGTATGAATCATGAAACAAATTGTAAAATTCTTGTAGTTTAGTGGTATATTTGTGGCTATTTCAATATGATATTTCATATACTAGATTCGAATAAAAAATAAAAGAAGAAGAAAAGTAGCATAATCAAAGAAAAACAATTTTGAATAATAAGAATGAATAAAAGTAATAAAATGTGTACCAGGAGAGAATTTTCGCAAATATTGAGGAGATAATTTGACGGGAATAATAATATCGAAGTCGAAACATATACCAAATATCCTATACGAAGGAGCATTGTTCGTAAAAGTAAAATATTGCAAGGAACTTACCAGCACCAGCACGGGAACAAGTAGAATTACTACCCCTCAGTTCCGTGCGATCTGGATGTGGAAGATGATGATCCGATGAGTTTCTTTTTAATAAATTGTGCCTTTGAATCTTCGATCTTACTTTATCTATTTGTGTGTACGAGGAGAGTGTAGCTTTATTTCCAAACTAAGTGCCTCATTCCTCTACTTCCCTTGTGAGCTATACATCCAATAGCCTTATTTTGACGCTTGAGTACTTTCAAAAACAAGAGTAGCTTTATTTCTTCTAGCCTGGCGTAGGCCTTTTTTCTTTTCTATTTTTTTTTTTTTTTGTTTTTCCCTCTGACTAGGCTTATATGCAAAATAAATTTATATAGATTTTTACACGACAATTTTCTATGATAGATTTAAATTAATATCAGTTTTCTTTTTCTTTTCTTTTCTTTTTTTTTTTTAGCTTTAGTTGATTCAATTAATTAGATATATAGATAGATTGTGATGTAAACATCTAAATAAGTTTATTCACAATTGACAGCTTAGTTAGCAAAAAGAAAGAAGGGGGCAAATACTTGTTTCAAGAGAAGTAACTGCCAACTTTTAAAAAAATTGCAAATATGCATAATTTTCTAAAGTTTTCAAGGTAACCTGGACAATTTTCTAACTAAATTGTTGGGCTTCGGAAAGAAACCTTTCTTTTTCATTGGAAACTACAAATATGTGATTCATTTAAAAATAAAGTCTAGTATGAATATTAAAGCATGTTGCGAGGAGTTAAATTGGACACCCCACTTTTTCAAAATAAAATCTATTATATTATATTATCTTATATACGGCAAATTTCTATGAACTTTTTCAATTATGTCAATATCCCATATTTTCAAAATCCTACACCTACATTTCTACTTTTACCTACTTGAATACTGATGTCGCGAAAAGGCTAATACGTCATTCCCACGTCATTACAACTATACATATATATATATATATATATGTATATTTTACTAACTTAAATGAAATAAAATTTGAAAATAATAAAAAAGGTAAAAATGTTGAACTTTTTTTTTTTGAAAAATATGATAGTAATAATATATACTATAAATATATATTAACAAACTAAATTAATAAATTCAAGAAAAAATCAAAAAAGAAAAACTACAAATACAAAAATAAAAAGGTCTTCGACCATCTCATTATAAGAGCTTTCATAAATGGTTGCTAGCTACCCATAACCTTAGGGTGGCTAAAGTTACTACATAAATAGCAAGTAGGTTAGGAAACCTTCTAAACAATCAATCGCTAGATTTATTGACAATGGAAAGGGTTTACCCGCTACTCTAAAGATATTACGCAACTCTCCTAATATAGTGGGTAACCCATTAGCATAATGCTTTCTTTGAAAAAAAAAAAAAAGATTGAAAAGTTGGGTGAAAACCCATTTAGGTTTCATGGTGATGGGGGTAGCCCTCCACCGTTACTACTCGCTTACTATTTATAGGGTTACTTCAGGCATTCGAATACTAATGGAGGGCAAAAAAACTTTTTTCTTTCAATCTTGTAGTCTTTTTAAAAAGAGAATCAAAATTTTTAATCTTATTTATTTCAATAATATATATTTATAATATCCATTAGTAAGGCTATATTTTCTAGAAAAATCAATTTTTTAAATTTTATTTCATTTTTTATTATTTAAGTTAAATAATATATTTTTATGTTTAAATATAATTATTAATAATATTAACATGGTGATACCACATCAATTTTCTTTTCTCATCAACGTTCAAGTAGGCAAAAGTTAGACTTTTCTAGTATCTTGCCTTTATTTTTTGGAGACCAATATAGCTCTCCATCCCATTTTTAATTTACAATTTTTAAAATTTAAATTATTGAATTAATTATGAATTTAACAGTTCAAATTTAAAGAAATTTAAATTAATAGTAATATAGATTATTGGACCGATCTCACAAAAGTAGTCTTAAGTATGACAATCAGTGTAATTCAAAAAGTTCATAAAAGTAGTTAATGTAATTTACTCTATTATATTACATCATTTTATATTATATAGTACATTATATTTAGTTGTAATATGAACATACTATATTGTATATAAAATAATATATGTTGCATAATACAAGATATATATGCCATAAAATATAACGTAATGACATTATATATATTGTATCTAATTATAACCTATTTATATTGTATGTAGTATTAGGAGATAGATTTTGACACGATATGCAGTAGTTCTAATGTACTTTAGTTACACAAGCCATAGTATATAGTTTACTGTAATATACTTATTATGTTACATAAAGATGGGGTAAATTACATGGACCACTTTTCATAGACACCTCCAATATTTTTTAGTTGTGTACTTTAATACATTTTGGACCTTCCTTATAAAGTTTCAAGGGTTTCTGTGCAATTATAAAACTTGGGTATCTAATAATTTTGAAATTTATTAGATGGTAAATGTTACATCATAGGCGTATAGACGCATAATTGAAAAAATCGGAGTTGTGATATAATTTTAGAGGTTTCTTGGGGAGTTTGATGTAATTTTATATAATATATGTTATACGACGTATTAGAACATACTTCAGAGCATATATGATGATGCTATATGATATAATATGTGTTATAAAATATAGGTGCAAGTAGCGCATGAGAATTTGCTTGTACGTTTTATAATATAAAATATAGATTTTTAAGTTTTAGAATTGAAATCTATTTTGTAACATCTTACAACCATCCTGAAATATATGTACCTTATAAAATATATAAGGTATTTTATAATAAAATTTGCTTTTCTTTCAATTAAATTTTTTATTTATATGATATTAAAAAAGTAATTTATATGTGATATTATAAGTTTTTTATATGTAAAACTTATGCAATATATAGCAAAATCTTTGAAATTAAATCAAAGAGACGAGGGGTGAGGGGTAGGTGGGGGTGGGAAGTTAGAGAGATAAATAGAGAAGAATTAGAGAAAGAGTGGAAAGCAGAATGCGAGAGAGCCAATATTAGCTTCAGGATTATTAACCTATGGGTTTGGATTTTTTTTTTTTTCATTTTACTAAAAGGTTCTTCTTCTTTTTTCCTGGAAATTATAATATTGTTATTTATTATTGTTTTATTAATATTATTTAATAATTTTTTATAGAATAGATACAAGATATTTTAGGATATATACTTTCTATGTTTCAAAGTATATATAAGTATAGATTCTCAAGTGAGTAATATAAAGATTTCATACTTGAATCCTAGTTTATAAAAATTAAGTTCTCCAACATATATATTTAGAATTTATCTTATAACTTTTAATACCTATTCCAAATTTACTTAAGTAGGGTACCGAAAGATAGCTTATAGAATAGGAATAGGGTTACTTGCTTAACTCAACACATTATAACAAATGTCACACATACTAACTTCCGCAAATCGATGTAACTCCCCGTCATTTCTCCAGAGTTTACAAATCCATTGTACAAACAGTCATTTTACTCCGGTGGTTTGTAAAAAACTTTGAGTTTGTAATAAGATTTATTGATTTTCATAAGTTGCCTCAAAATAAAACCGTAACTGTCCTAAGTTTTTGCTACGATCCTTAAAAATAGTAACATCGTAAAATTACGTTGTAATTTCGTTCAACAAGTTGTACTTCATAATGTTCGAAAACCTTCTTCTACAATATATAATTATAAAATGCCTCTAAATATTGGATAAGATTTAAATATTTGACATTTGTAAATTCAGTTAAAACTCGTTATATTGATAGTTATTTACTGCCAATAAATTGGTAATCCCATAATTGGTCATAATCTAGACAAATTTCTGTTACTATTCTTAAAACTTTGTCAGTGGACAGCAATAAATTCTTAATAACACTACCATAAGTTTGCAATTTCTCTTGATAATTATTAATTTCACCATATTAAATTCGTAAATCCAGTAAAATTCCTATTTACTGTTATATACGTAAAAGGAAACCTTCTTCTTCTTCTTTTTTTTCCTCCCCCCTCCGAGAAAATGCTTCATATTTATGTGAATGTGCTTTGCTTCTTCCAATTTGCTTCCCACCATGTAAAAGATCTACCGATAAATCTGCTTTTTGGGCCGTTGACCCTGAGTTTAGGAAAAATGTTTACTAATTAGTACGAAACATTACAACAAAAGCCCAAAAGTCAAAAGAAACATGTTTACATGGGATTTAAGTATAAACCATCAAATTCCAAGTAGACACTTGGTTTAATCAAGAAAGTACGTCGGCTCAAATCTCTTATGTCGCGGTGTTTCTTCTAGATGAAGATAATATTGTTCCATCAGAAATTTGGACAAGATGAAATTACCTTCTCAGTCGCCTATCTTCTCCAGTGGAGGGCGAGTCCTATAATTTTCATTCTATTTTCTGGTCTTCCTCGCAAATTCAATAGGACAAATGAAAAGTAGCAAAAAGTAGAATGAATAACAATACCAAGTTAGCCGGATCATTCATCATCAATACAACCCGGTGGAAGAAGAAAGTAACCGACAAAAAGATTGAACTCATTAGCTCTTTCCTAAGCAAACTACCTGTGACACATTTTCTTCTTTGACCCATTTCCAAGCAAGCTATACGAACTGTGATTCCTTGCTTATAGTTGACGGATGAGATGAGGATCTATTGCTGGCATGGAGATTGGTGGTCCATGGGTGCTAGGCAGTCCAAATAAATTGGATACAGCATATGAGCCACCTGGAAATCCCGTGGAAGTAGCCGAAGATGCCACATTAAATGCAGCATTAAGGTTTGGTACCAGTGGCAGCATCGGCATTGATGGTAACATCATGATCGGGATGAATGGATAGAGAGGATATGGAGTCACTTTACTGGCCGCTTCATCCTGCTCTTTGACTTTTCCTGCAAGTAAGAGAGGTGGATTATTTAGTGAAGGAAACCGTCATCATAAAATAAAGATTTATATTGATGTACGCATATGCTTGAAAATGGACGAAACCTAATTGTTACCGGTTAATAGATAATTTTCCAGTCTTAGTTCTTCATGGCTTTTGCCTTCATTGATGGGTAAAGTAGAGACAGACATGATCGAGCATGTTCCTTCTCCTTCCTTTGGATATTGCAGTAGAAAAGGATCGGTGGTCGATGCTGTAGTACCCCTGTAATTTGCACAAAATTGCGTGCCAGGTGCTGATGTATCCACTCCTGGTTGCCATACGACAAATACAATCTCAAATTCAAATTCAGTATTATTAATGTAGAAAATGCATATATATGACACTCATAAACTAGAGAACAGCTGATTGTTGCAGACTTACCAAAGGAAAACGCTGGCTTCTGGAACAGTGAATTGCACTCAGCAGCACCCTGTCCTACCCTGCTGCTTTTGAATGAAAATGGTTCTGAGATGGAAGGTTTGGATTCTTCGGATGATGGGTCCTTACAAAAACTAAATGTTGTCGGACCTTTGAGGTCTGTGACGGTGGGAGCTCTCGCTATGTTCTGAGCATTGGTAGTTGATGGAGGAACAAAGCTACAGCCAAAAGATGGGGTTTCAGAATGTGAAGTCATTCCGGTGCTTTTCTGGAAAGATTCCTTGGAATCAATGGCTTGGTTGGAGCTCTCGTCACTGGAAACTGGTTTCCATCCATGATTGTAGATTTTGACTTCGTTGCTCAGGGGATTAAATGCAGGTGTATGGCTGGGCAAATTATTACTGAAACTAAAAGTGTTGCTCTGCAGAGAAGGTGAGGAAAACTGACCAAACAGATTGTGATAATAAGGGAAGACCCCACCTGGAGTGATCATTGAGTTGTAAATAGGGATCGTAGGAGGGTTTATTAATCCACCAACAGGGAAAGGAAACAAATGATTCCCGAAGGGGACTATTGGATTGGTCAGGCTTGATCTCATGCACAATGGACAAACTGCTGTCGTATAAAATGGAGCAAAAGGACTAGTTGTGCTGGAAATGTCGGCCTTGGCAACCATACTATTGCTCGATTGACCGAATGCAGCTATTTGGCCAAATGGGATGCTAAAACTGCTGTTGGAAGTTGCAGGAAAGGTGTCAGCTGCTGTTGAGGCAGATCCTCCCAAGGATGTAAATGCATTCTTCCCTGTGTATGACATAACGTCACTAGAGTGAGCCACAATTTTAGGTGGATTGTACATGAACGCATTGTTTGGTGATGAGATCAAACTAGAATTAGGAGCTAAGGGCGAAGGTCAATGGAGGATTACTACCAAAAGCGAAGGGTGCAAAGCCTCCAGTGTGAGTGTGACAGTCCTGCTTTGTTTCTGCACAGAAGATGACAGAACGTTGACATTAAACTTGAGGAAGTTATAAAAGAGAAGGATAAGTTTTGTGCAAAACCTAGATAGCTTTCGTCTATCTATATTACTAAGTCGAATTATCATACTCGGCTTCCATGCTTTACGATCTAGTTTAAAATTCTGCAAACCCTAAACGATAGAAAATGTGGGGAGTTGCAATTTTAGGTGGGTAGTTTTTTCAGCATACCGACTAATTCTATGCTCGTTTGTTTGGCATATGTATGTGTCCTCTAATATTGGTAGATACAAAAAAGGATCCTTTGACAAGGGTGTTTTTAGTACTTTGAAACTGTTCAGGTTTTCATTAAATTTTAATGAGTTGTATGATTCATGCGAGGTACGCATGTATGATGACGGAAAAATATCATGTAAAAGCTGCCCTATATATTAATATTTTCGATCAGTAAAGCGTGTTGAGCATTCGTTTCAGGATAAAATTGTCGGATGTCGATGTATAAATAATAAAATAACTTGCAAAATTCTTCGTGGCTACTCCAGTGGGAATTAGGATATATTAAATTTGAATCTCCCTTCTCAGCGTAGAAAACGAAAATAAAGAAATTAACAGCCATGACAAGTAGCACAACGAAGGAAAAACAATCTTGAATAATAACAATGAATAAAGTAATAAAAGGTGTACCAAAAGAGAAAACTTTCGCGGATCTTCAAGAAATAATTTAACAAGAATAATAATATCGAAGTGGAAACATATACCAAATATCCTATCCAATAGATGTATAGCGTTTGTATTGTCTTCTTTCACGTGTATCAATATCAAGCATCTGATGCTATGGGGAAAGGGGTATTGCTCGTAAAAGTAAAACAGGACAAGGAATTTACCGGCACCAGCACGAGCACGGCAAAAAGTGCAACCCTTCATTTCCATGTTTTCCGGATGTGGAAGATGATGATTCAAAGTGTGATACGCTGGGACGCCTTTTAATCTTCGACCTTACTTATATGTTGGTGTGTACGAGGAGAGTGTAGCTTTATTTTTAAGCTAAGTCCTCCATTGACCTGCTTTCTTTGTAAGCTATATATCTAATACCAGCTTTAACGCTGGTCCCTTGTCTGACATGGGGAAACTTGCTTGGAGTCCACTTAAACGGGCTGCTCCCTGACATGGACGTCTCCAATCTGTTTCTATATATATTAATAATAATAAGATGCTTATTGAAAAAATATAATACTAATTAATAATATTATTAATATAATAATATTTATTATATTATACAAAATTATATTTATAAAATATCAAAAATAGTGATTTATAAATTATTTTATGTGACTCACAAAAATATAAAAAAAGCATTAAAAAATTTCTAATGAAGAAATTTAGGGATAAAATGTTAAGTTTTTGAAAAAGTTGATTTAATAATATAAGGAACTTTTAAAATTCTTATGAGATAAAGATTCTTTAATCGCCATATTTTAACGCTTGAGTACTTAAAGATAAGAGTAACTTTATTTACAAGTTTGCCTTGGTTTTTATTTTCGATAAATTGATCAAATTAATACTTAAAAACTTTAAAAATTATCGGTCATTGAACTTTTTTAAGAACTCAGTACTTACTATCCTATGAAATAAGCATAAACCTTTTTTTTTTTTCATTAATTAATCTTTTGTGTGGGAAATAAGTTTATATAGATATTTTTATGAAAATTTTCTAGTTTTGAATTAAATTTATCATATATTTAAACTAATAAAAGTTTTCCTATAAATTATTTTAGCTTACGTTAATTTAATTAATTAAATGTATGGATAAATTGCTATACAAGTGTCTAAATAAGCTTATTTTACATAAGATGGGCTAGTCCATGAAAAGGAAAAAAATGACCCACACTTATTTCAATTGAATTTTGAAAAAGTTAAAGGCATTTTCAAAGTTTTTAGCATGATTTGTACAATTTATACTTTAGTTTATCTTTACTTCTTTTTCACACACAAACATACCAATAAAAACTATTATTTTAAACTAAACTAATTAATGTCTTGCACATGTTTTACTTTAAAATATATTTATGTTAATGAAAATAAAATGTTAATGTAATGGATGATTAGAATTAATACGTTAATAAATTCATATTTAAAAGATTACATGAACATATTTATTTAATTATATAAATATATCTTATACATTGTAATTTTTGTGGCCATTGATTATCATATAAAATATCATACTATTTAGAAAAAATAATATTTTAAGTCATGAGATTATAACACTATATAGCAAGAGTTGCATCATTTTATATCCAGTTATGTAAAAATATTGTCCTCTATATATAAATAATAAATTTTTATAAAAGGTTAGTAAGTTACCTTTTCTCTCTGTATTTTTCATTTAATTAATTATCAAGATTAAGCCAACCTGTCATTACCCAAAAAAGGATTAAGCTAACATGTTGTTTAGGTAATAAGTTAGCCTATTACAATATAATAGACAGTATATATTAAGTTATACTGAATTAATAGTTTAGATTGACTAGTAGTACGATAACGCATTTTCACTAGCATTAGTGTAAAATTATCGTTAATGCTAAAGTATGAATGGTAAAAGTTGTTTAAAAAAGAATAAAAAATGTTAAAAAAAGGGAGAAGTGTAGAATCATATTATTAACGAATCACCGATTACTTTTTAATAGGCAATTATTTTTGTTGTATTGAAAAATAATATTGATGTAATGACATTTCATGAAACATAATAACATGGAAACATAACATCAAATGGGAACCATAATAAAAAATATTTTGAATTTATTACAGTATCATGTAATGATTTCCAAGAAATGATGCATCATTTAGAAAGAAAATATAGATAATGTTATAATTTTTTTTAACTATCGAATAACCACTACTACTAAATTTAATATAAAAATATACATAATATGTGATAGTATCATGTCAATATTGAATGATTTTCGTGAAATGATACATCATCTAGAAAGAAAGTATAAATAATTATAAGCAAAAGTATTATATTTTAAAATGAAATATACTTTAAAACATAAAATATATCTTATATTTTAAAATATAAAATAAAATCTTATGAATGTAAAAGGTTATATTGATTTTTCATAGATTATGCAAATGATATAACTATAAATATAAATATAATTTGATGTTTGTAAACATCATTTTACGAATAGGTACAGTAAATAACAAGGCAATTCAATACATAGGAAAAAGTTCCTTATAGAAGATTGGATCATTTAGTTTTGATCATGTTTGTCCATATATTAGGAGTTGCACTTATCTCTTATTGAATGGGATCTAATAATGTTGACAAGATATGGCTTAAGAATTGAATTTGAAAAGTAAAAAAATTGGAATAACGTTGTAGAATTAGCAATTGTAAAGGAGCAATTAAATGCTTTACCTTAAACTACTATGTCAAAATGACAAAAGTACATTGTATTTACATAAGATAATTAAGGAATGCTAGAAAAAAAATCACTTTATTCTCGAATAAAGGATAAATGTTATTATGCCCAATTTGATTTCTCAAACATATCCCCTACAAATCATAAAACTATTACATATCACATATGATATGATAAGGAATCACATGAAAGCAATCATGTTCCTACATTCATTAAAAATCAATATGCTACTTGTCTTTCTATTGAATGGAAATAAACATGTAACCAAAAGAATTTTTTATTTTCATTTTCATTTAAAACTATTAAAAAAAAGATTTAAAAAATCTATATAATATTTTCTTGAAATGTATCCAATAGCATGTATAAACAATTAAAATATCTTATAGTAAAGAACTTCCTCCATTATTGATATGAGGTGTATACAGAAATTTAAAAGCATTAATGAATGAAAATATTATGACCAATCTAAAAGTGTTGATAATAAGCAAGATTAAAAATTATTATTAGCAGAATATAATTATTGATTTTTGAAAACTGTTTTTATTTAACACAATAGATACAGTGGCATTATTAAACATAGCCATAAACAAAACTTATATTTTGTTAGACTCATTTAACACATTTTATGCAAATGTAATCTATATCCTAGTTATTCAATAAAATAAATGCAATTGGGATCTTATCAATATGAAAATAGTAATGCAAGACAATTCATCATACTTATCAAAATTCATGTTTTAAGATCAACAGTTCACATCAAATTAGGAAGACAAACTAAACGATAAGGACAATGATAAAACCAAATATGTACAATGTGAGAAGGAAAAAAAACCTTAGCTTTAGTCGCTAATATTATACAAGGAAGGTTTGAAAGGAAATCCATGAACAAATCTACGTAGTTAATATAAAAGTACTAAGGTTATTGAAAAAAAATAATAATTAAACAGAAGCATTGATGAAGAGAAGAGGAAAATTTGTTTTCAAGAAATAGTAAAAAGCTAAAAGCTTCATAGCAATTATTTTACGTAATAACCCAAAAAATTATTTCCAAAACAAGGGCATTTTTGTCTTTTTAAAACATTACTAAACACACTCTACTTGTACTGTAGAAAACTAAAGAAGAGCAACCTAAGCTTACCCAAGGAGGATTATAGTGGAGATTAAGGTAAGATTTGGAAGTTCAACTTAAGTAACTTCATTTTACGCCATTCTTCATCCTAAAATGAAACCTTCCATTCCTGATCATTTTCAGCTTGTTTTCAAGTGCGAATTGTCTATTGTTAATCAAGGATAACTTATCTAAGGGTGTAAAGTAGGGATGTTACTGGACGAGTCATTATGGATTTTTGACCAGTTTGAACTGTTAAAAGCTTAATAGGATAAGATTCTATAGGGTTTTGGGACAGGTTCTGAAATTAATTTTCAAACCCTATAAGGTGATAGGTCGGGTTTTAGAATTTAAGAAAAACCTAACAAAAAACCCAAACTCATTTTAAAATAATAATGTGTACATATACAAGAACTCTTAATCTCATTCCTAAAATTCATATAATTACATCTACATTATAGGAAATTAATACTTTATGAAGCATAAGTTACTAATATAGTAATATTTATAAATAATATAATAATAGAATATAAGTGATGATAGAATGTAAATAATAAAATAATATCTTTTGTCTCTTTCATCTCAAATGACCCTAAACCGCATAATATTTATATGAATGTTGTTTTTATGCTTTACTTTTAAGTTTACAACAAGGATTTATAATAATGGCTTATTTGAAAATTAAATTTTATGGTGATATGATGCATGGACACTTTGGCATGCTTATATTCTTGAGCATCTTATTTTATGAACTAGAGTTTCTATTTTTATTAAATGTATCTTCTTATAATTTTTTTAACATGAGCGGGTTGGATCGGGTTTTAACCAAATTTTCCAAAACCCTATAAAAACGACTTATGAAAGTAAGATGAAAAGTCTATAAGGTTTTGGAAAGCACAATAGAGTATTAGGTCAGGTTCAAGTTTTGCAAAACCCGTTCTAAACCCGCTCCAGTGGCATCCTTAATATAAGGTGATTTTCTTAATGATTGTAGTGAAGTAAGATAGTTCCAACTTTGGTAACTTGGTTCTATTGAGAATTGAACTCGTAATGGACTACTAAATTTCAGTTGTTAGTAGTGTTTTGCTCCAAATTCAGACTTCACCAAGTGTTTGAGCCTTTGTAAGTAAGTTCTATGAGCTTTCTACTCTCAATGTTAAATATTTTAAGGAAGAACTAATGTAGGGGGTAGAGATTCGAGGTCATAGAGAAACTCTAGAGTTGGAAATCATTAAGTTAACAAGCATTAAGTCTCGTTTAGAGTTGTATGAAAAGTTAGGAAATAGTAGTTTAAATTTGTTCTTAGTGACAAGCTTGAGTTGCTTTGCAATTTGCAAAATAGCGGCAAGGCGACCAGACGCTAGGCCTTTATGAGTGACTTCAGCTTGATATCCAGACACTACATTTCATAGCATCCAAATGCTACACCTTGTTTAAGGTTCCTTTGTTTCCTATGACTTCTTTTAACCTTTAATCATCCAACTAAACCTGTATTTAGCCTTTTTGCCTTGAAAAGATTTGATCTTTACGCAATTCTAACCCTTATAAGCTTAGGATAGTTAAAGACTAAGAGGGTTGAAGGGATTCTTAACTTAAAATCTTGTTGATTTAGAAAGTTAAGAAGGATTTATGCTTTTGATCAAGTTAATTGCTTGGGTTACTTCCTGATAAGATTTAGGTTACCGACCCAACCAAATGCTGAAGCATAGCTCATCCACTCATCACTCGAACATCTCAGTTGATCACTTTTTTTGCTTACGTTACTTAAACTTCTTATTTCTTATATTTTTTCTAAATTACCTTCATGTTTATTTTGTATTTATAAGAAAGCCACTAAGACATTCTTTTAGTCTTTTTATTTACAAGCTTACCATTATATATAAATAGAACACATGTATAGGATTTTAGCCAAACTTTGATATATTAATGAAAAAATCCTTAAGACTTTTCTCTTGAAAAACTCTCTTCTACATACTCTTGTCAATCCTTTTAGTAAGGATTGTAGCGAACAACCCTATCACTCAAACTGATGCGTCATATCCAGCAAGTCATGAATCGTGTAGGATCTTGTTGGTATATCATATTCAACTAAATAGTTCACAGATTTGATAAACACTCCCCCCCCCC
>JAMXBB010000001.1:108489955-108511377 GCA_024138015.1 Lumnitzera littorea
CCCCCCTTTTATTTTCTTGTTCTTATTTATTGTAGTACCTCTTCATGTGTATGACCCTAGAGACGCATCACTTCCTCTATTCTTACTTGGACTCTAGTGTTTGTCTTGTCTTGCCATTCAAGTACATGATGCTTTATATAGTTATGCTTGCTTGGTTAGAAAGAAACTAACCTAACTAATATATATTTGGCCTAAATGATTGGTTTGTTAATTGTGCTTGACTTACTCACTCTAAGGGCCTATAATAGCAGATCCCCAAAGGAGCAAATATTAATTATATGTGAGAATTCCCTAGTAAACTTGTGTATGAGACAACCTAGCTAGAATTCTAGGTTTTCTAGACTTTGGACTCAAACGTAAAGGACTTAAAGGAAAATATATATTTATATTTACCTACATATGTGGACAAATATCAAGGTGTGGCGATGTCATAAGTACCTTTTTGCTGGTTGTTAGTTTAAATTCAAGATAATTAATTGATTGTTTGTTTTATACTTGATTGTAACTTGCATTATATGCATGTGTATGAATCGACTTAGCTCCATGTGTGCTTGTACATCCATACTAAGCTTCATCTCATTCTTCTATTTTTACAACTATAGGTCAATTCCATAAATTTGCACCAAGTATGGAAATTACTATTATCAGATTAGGAAAAAAGGGCAAATAGTCCTATATGTTGTAGATGATCAAGATCTAGTTAATGAGCATGTTCTATGGTTGGAGTGACTCACTTATGAGTCACTGAAATTGATGTACTTATAGAATTATAAGCGACTTTGGATATTGTAGTTAGTTTTAAAATTTTAACGTGTCATTAAAAAAGTGTCATTAGAAAATTAGATACACATGGCAAGTTGTGGCGCCTTTAGACTTTAAGACATTATGTTTTATACGATTAATGGGAGAGCATAGAGGAATGGAAGAATAAGATGATTTTAGGAAATAATGGTATTGGGGAAAAAAAAGAAGAAGTAGAGAAATGAATAATAATAATATATAAAATGAGTAATTGTAGAAGTTAAATAGCTTAAATTGTAAGGATACAATAAACAGTTATACCTTCGTTTTCACATAAAACTGAAAAGTTATGATCATTGGAAAAGTTTCCGAAATTATATATATAATAGATTAGTTGAACTTGAAAAGAAACATTTCTTTTTTATTAGAAACTATAAACATAATAGAAGTTTTGTATGAGGTTCATTTAAAAATAAAATCTAGTGTAAATATTAAAACATGCTATAAGGAATTAAAATGGACAAAAATCCAAATTACCAAACCACACTTTGGATATGAAGAGATGTTTCCATTTATCGTAGTTTTGAAAGAGAGAGTGCACAATAATTAGCAAAATTTGTACAAAAAATTCAAGCAACACATATTTATAGTTTCAATAATTTTCAAGAAACATGACTTTTCATAAAAATTATGATCTTTTAAGATTTTCAACACTTAAATCTTATCCATTAGATTTAATTTAGATCATTTACAAATTGATTTACCACGAATAGATATGACTCTTACACTTGAAACTCGTCAAAAATTTGATAGAAACTTGCAAGTTTTTAAAATACAATATATTGTGAAATTTTGCTATCAAACCAAAAAAGGTCTAAAGCAGTTAAAAAACTCCAAACCCTTTTACCCTATCAAATTTTCTTTCTCTCTTAGCATAGGATAGTTTGTATCCTTTTACAAAATTTCCAGACATTTCCTATAAAAACTACAATTCTCCCTCTCGCTTATGCTTAACATGGGTTTTACTTTAGTCAACCATTGAGCTTTTTAAACAAATAATCTACACTTCAAAATACATAACCAGCGATCTATTTCAATACCTTATTTACAAAGTCCAATTAGGGATAGTTTTGATGATAGCTGGGGTAACCAAAAACCCTTTAGTACCCTCTATCTTACAAAATCTTATTTGACCAAATAAATTCTCTATAGATATTGAAGGTTATAGGATAGTGTACATGTATATATTTCCATACCACCTTAGAACCATATAGCCTTCTTCCCACATCACCATCCATATAAGGGTAAGAATTTAGGATCTTGAAAAATCGATATAATTCAAAAAGTTCATAATGGTGGTTAGCATAATTTATCCTATTATAATACATCATATCATATCATATCATTTTATATATTATAGTACATTATACTTAGTTGTATATGTACATACTATATTGCATATAAAATAATATATATCATATAATATGCTATTAGTATACAAGATAACATTAGGGGTGAGCGACTAATTTTACTGTAGAGGGTACCCATCTAACCCTACTCAACTAGATAAGTTTTGAGTAGGTTAAAAAAGGTTATAGTATACGTTTCGAATAGTAATTTTTTGGAACCTGCTCCTACATGATATGATATGAGTATAACTTTAGAGTATCCCGTACCTATCATGGAATCTATACTCTAAAATATATAAAGTACAAATTTCAGGATACCATGTATCCACCTTATAATATTAATTGAATAATACTAACAAATAAAAATTACTAATATTGCATTTTTTTAACCTTAAAGAAAATAACAACAAAAGCTTAGCTTGTAAGAAAATGACAAGATTACATGCTCTTGTGTCTATTATATTGTCTCTTTCTCTTTCTCATGTGTAAAAGCTTCTCTCTTTTTTTGTTCTCTCATTTTAATGTTACTTTCTTCATCTTCTACTAACACTAATTTAAAAAGGTATAAGAAATATCTCAGTTATTAACTTATCATTTAATATATTTTATTGGAGTTACATAACATATGGTTTTGGTATTCTGCTTATAATAATTTTATGATTAGATAAAATTTTATTTTGATAATTTGAAAGAAAAAAGATAAAAGGAAATAATTTAACATGACTTAACTAAGGGTTGAATGTTTTCAATTGCAAGAATATTATCTATTTTACCTATGAAAATTTCATATTATTATAGTTAGATGTGTTGCAAATACAAAAACCTTTTAAATTATTATTATTTGATCCATTAATTATATAGGTTTGATATTAATTATGTGTCTACATAATATTTCAAAAGAAGATAAAATAAAAAAGAAAAATATATAGGTTCTATATACTCTATAGAATTTACAATGTACAAAGTACGTGGTGATTCCAAAGTATATTAGGATAAGTTCTGGATATAAAAATTTGAAACTTGTATCTATAAAGTAGAATATAGATAAAGTGTCATACCCTACCCACCTATATCCACTCACCCCTAGATAACATATACCATAAAACATAATATAATGACATGATAAATATTGTATCTAATTATAACATACACATATTGTATGTGGTATCACAACATAATATTTTGACATGATATGCAACATTTAAGGTAGTTCTAAATACACATACCACACTATATATTTTAATATGATATACTTTTCGTATGCTACATAAAGATAGGTTCAATTACATCTACTGTTTTTGTGAACTTTTGAAATAACATTATCACCATCAATTGTTATAATTTTGTATTTTGCCCTTCTAATATGGACTACACCCTTCCTCATAAGAAGTTTCAAGGAGTGTCGATGCAATCATGAAACTTATCTTGGATTTCTATATGTTGAAACTTATTAGGAGGTAAATGTTACATAATAAGAGTATACAGATATAATTGAAAAAATTGAAGGTGTCAATATGATTTTAAATGTTTCTAAGGTGTTTTATGCAACATTCTTTATAATATACCATGCTATGTAATATAATATGTGTTATATAGACATATTATAACATATGTTAAAAGTACATATGATGTGCTATATAATATAATACATGTTATATCACATTATAGTGAGCAGATATAGGATTCCTATCCTACCCTAATTCATGTATATAAAATATGCTTAGCACATATTCTCATGCCAAACATCCTACTTTCAGTGATAAATGGTGAGCATCCTACAATGCTTAACTCATTTAAGTTCCTTCTATAAGTATAGTGCTTACTTTTTTTTCATGCCATCACAAAATGCAATGTCCATGTATAATTTTTGTTTTGCTTTCTTATTTTCTTTTAAAGCATTGTTCAAATACCTAATTGATAAAGTAAAGAGTCACTTAGAGATGAGAATCGTGTAAGATATTGATAGGCATCCTAAGTACCTCTATAAGCACCCCACAAATAAACATACTCTCATATATATGTTTCTAAATTTTAGAATTAGAATCTACCCTATTACAGTCTAAAATTGCCTTGGAACTTATACCTAATAGTATTATGTAAAACCTGTAAATTTCACCTCTCTTCCTATAAATTACTATTTATTTGATATTAAAAAAGCAATGGATATATGATATTATAAGTTCTTCATATGTAAAATCTATAAAACCTATAGTAAAATTTTTTTAATTAAAAAATAATAATAATTTCAACCTTCATTATTTCAAATTTTTTTTTTTAAATAGGGAAGAATAAGAAAAAGAATGAAAAACATAAAGTAAGAGAGTCAATATTAAGTTTTACAATTTAAGATTGATTACTTATGCACTTGGACTCATTTTATTCTATCTACTAAAAAATTTGTTGGTTGAAAAATATAATATTATCATTTATATTCATTAATTAATATTATCTTGTAATGTTTTTTATCGAGTGGATAAATAATATCTTAAAACCTATAAACTTTATACCCTAGAATATAGATTCTAATATCGGGACAGTATAGAAAGACTTCATATAACCTTACCCTGTGAGAATAAGTGTCTAAAAATCTACGTGCAAAACCTACTTTTTAACCTTTGATATCTACCATGAGTCTATCACATCGAGTAGGATGCAAGTTAGAACCATATTTCTTATATAGCAGGGGTTATGCACTTGCTTCAGTACAACATACGTCGCATCCTGTCATACGCCAATCAACGTAACACATTATCGCTTTTCCAAAGCTTGTAAATCCAAATTACGAACGGTAATTTTACTTCAATGATTGGTAAAAAACTTTTGAGTTTGTAACGAGATTTATTGATTTCTAAAGGTTTCTTCACAATAAAATTGTAACTATCCTAAATTACTGTAGTAAACCTTAAAAGTAGTAAGATTGCAAAATTTTGTTAATATACCCAAAGCTGCAATTTCATTCAAAAATTTGTAATAATTCATAATGTTAGTAAATCTTCTTTGTAAAAGCAACTACAATAATTATAAAAGGGACAATATCACACTTTATACCTCAATTTTACTACTTCTTGCAATTATATATCTAAGGTTTCAACTTGTCAAATTATACACTCAATTGAAGATTTAATTGTCACTATTTACACATTAATTAACTCCAACTCATATCGTTAATCCAATCAGTACAATTAACCAATGTAACTCTAATCCACATTATTAGTTTAGTCATCATGATTGGTCAATGGGGTGATTTTTAGTAGGTCTCGACCTACTGTATTTCAAGGGGTGAGCCATGAGCAGCTATCTATTGGTTGATTATGCAGATTGAATTAATAATGTGAATTAAAGTTAACTGAAATATAGACAATGATAATTAAGTTATCAATTAGGTGAATAATAAAACAAATCGAAATATTGAGCATATAATTGCAAAAAATAGTAAAGTCGAGATAGAAATTATGATATTGACACATTATAAAATATCTCCAAATATCGAAAATAATTTAAATATTTGACATTTGTAAGTTTAGTTAAATATTTTTTTTTCAAACATTTGTCATGAAATTGCCTAGAATCGATAATCCCACGGTAGTCCATAAATCTACATAAATTTCCATTACTATTCTTAAAACTCATTATGTTGAAAGTTATTAAATAGCAATAAATTGGTAATTCCATAAATGTTCAAACTAGGCAAATTTCTGTTAATATTCTTAACACTTCTTATTTTAATAAAAAGTTGGTGGATAGTAATAAATTCATAACAACATTGTAATTTTGCAATTTCTCTTTATAATTTGCAATTTCACTGTGTAAAGTACGTAAATCTAGTTCGCAATAAGTGTTATATACGTAAAAGGAACATTTTTTTCCCATAAAAATGCTTCAAATTTAATGAATGTACTTTACCTTTTGCAATTTGCTTCCAGTTATGTGAAAGATCTAAACTTTAATAAAGTTTCTTTTTGGGACATTTAGCTCGAATTAGGATTTAAAAAATTAATACCAATATTCACAACAAAACCTTAAAAGTCAAATGAAACATCTATAAGAGGTTTAATTTCAAAAAAAGAAAAATTTACATCAGATTTAATTATAAGCTATTATTTACTAAGTAGACACTCAAGAGGAAGTGAATTGGATTTTTGTACCGAAAGTTATCGAGTTAAAGAATTAATAAACAAGAATATGCAAAAAAAAAAAAATCATTATTGAAAATAAAAGAGATAGGGAGAGAATTAACAAATGATTGATTTAAAGTTGAATGCATCTACCTAATCTATACTATCACTAGTAAGCCTTTCACAAAAATGGTCCTCAATTGCCAAATATATAAGTATTTGTACACTTAAATAATATTGTAGCAAAGCACAAAAGTTCTTAGTAAAGTTTTGCTCGAATCTCCCTCTACAAGGGTTTTGTTCAAACGTCTCTTGATGAGATTCAAACAAAGACTTGTCCTCCAAAACTAAATATTTCTAGTTAGATTTGAATAAAGTGATGATTTGTTGATCAAAATACTACACAAATTTGTAGTTGGTTAAAAAAAAGACCGTGAGTTTTGATAAGTAATTACAAGAATTTTATTTGTTTGTTAGTAAATACATCGCATGAATTCACTTTTTGGAAAGCTTTCACTAAATTATAATGGATCAAAACACATGTATAGTCGAGTCATTACCCCTCCTCTTCCTCCCTCCTTTTCTTTTTTCTCACACTCTTTTATGGTCATCTATAGCCATGCAATGGGCAAAAAGGTAGGTTAAGAAAGGATCTAACTATTGTAGCAGAACCCTCTATTAACAATACCCTCCATTAAGGGGCATCATATTAGTTTCAGCCTAATCATAGCTTCATTAATAGAGTAGCATTAGCTCTTGTTCAATTCGCCATGGGAGGCCAAACTTGCCTTCAGAGTATACTTATCCTAGAACAATCTATGCTATTGATGCCATTCGCTATATAATAAACCTAAGTTGAGCCCTGTAATCAATTCTAAACTCTTCAACTATGATGTTCTCTCTTACTTAAAATCACGATGCCATTGTCATGAGGCCAATTAATTGCCACTATCCCCACACAAAAGATCACCATCCTTACTCATTCGAGCACCTAACTCTAATTAAGATCATCACTACTAAAACTTTAGGCTAATATAAGCTCTCTTATGCCCTCACCATTCTGTTATTTTCTAAGATTACCTCTTATTAAGTAGTCCAGCAATTAGGTCTGCCTATTAAACTACACGTGTAAATATTTTGGCTGAATCCTATAAGAAAGTGACTCATAACATAGTTGCCTTTCTAGCAACAATGTCCTCCCTCGTATGGTTGCTCTTCCTTCTCGAGCTTAATCTACATGAGCTCAATCCACAAGAGCTTAGTTGTCAACAAAACTACCTAACATTAAGTACACTTAGGTGGCATTTAGGCAGCTCAATGAGGCTGGATTATTAGCTTTAATACCACATGTTATGGGACAACAAATTTTTCCACATCATAGTGCTTGTACGATACTCAACCATCCTTTAGCTTCTTATTTTTATTCATATTCTAGATGGCAAATCAATCTTAATTGCCTAGGTCTACTTTGAGCACATTGTTCTCATTAGAAGTGCCCTTTTGACTTTGTCGCAATCCCAATATGTTTGAAAGGTTCAATTTATCATATTGGTTTCAGTTTGCAATAGCATCGTCGGAAGAGTAACATAAGCTCTTAACTAGCTCACTTGCAGGAAATTGAACCCGCCTTCAAAGTATACCAAACTTGCTACACAAAAAGCCCATGTTAAACCCCCACAATTAACCCCAAGCTCTTGGACCGTGGGAATTACTTCATTTTGATATCATTCATCACGGTCCAAGCTTTATTTGTTGCTTTAGGAATTTTATCAATAAGCATGATACAAGTGAATTGCAGTTTGACTTCCTATATGTGAATGGTGATGCAGTGGCTCGACTTTGCCTCAATTAAGAGGATTTTGAAAATGTAAATCTGAATTAATTATGTATTTAGTAATACCATGAAAACGGAATAGAAGGGACAACATGGACACTACAAGATACATAGAATGCACTTTGTCATACTAACAAGCTGCATATTGTTCGAAACACAAATTATAGATAAAAATTTACGAAATCAAGCCATAAACGTAAAATGACAATGTGCCAGTAGGAATATCTCCATATCGTTCTGTTTTCCTTGATTCTTCTTCTTCTTTTTTTTGTTGTTATTTATTATTTTTATAGAGTGCAGTAATTTCCACATCCGTCCATCCAACAAAAATGTTTACGTCTGGGGTCGCATATCTCGTAAAACTGAATCACATCAAGTATGTTAGAGCCTCATATTACCTTTCTAAAAATTATCTATGATGCTTACACATGGATGCGAGTTACCTACTTCATAAGCTAGCCTTAAGAAAGGGCTAGGGGTTTTTAACGTGGTGTCAATTTCAGCTTTCTTGGTAACCGGCGTTATTTCTCTCTCGTAGTGGGAGTATCACTGTGTTCAAGCAATTTTATTCTAAGTATCTCTCGAAAAGGTGGCGTTAGAATCACATATTTGTCTCCAAGTTTGTCCACTCATTTGGAGCCTCTATCTCTTTCATTGACCTTTGACCTTTGACCTCTTGAGTTAAGTCTGAATTTCTAACAACAACGTTAATGGTTGTCGACGTCGTCTCAATGGGATATGAAATTTGGGTTTTATCGATTGGTAGTTAATGCCAAAAGCACTGTTTCATAGCAGGTGTCTGGCTATGGATTCTTGGTCTGGAGTTCAGCGATCAACTCCATACAAAAGTTCAGATGCCACTGATGAAAGAGACGGAATTAATCGGATTAAGTGTGTTAAAAGACACCTTTATTAATTTCCTTATAAATTATCTATCTTATGGACAGAATTAGAAAGTAAAGTGACTTAAAAGAAACAGTTTGTTTTCATGTTTGGATAGAGATGATAGGGAATGAAGGATTATATAGCAAATGCTTTTTAGAATAATATTCAACGATTATATTGTCATTAAAAATGTAACAAAACTTACTTAGGTATAGTGGTATAGAGGTACTCAATCAAAGGGGCGGAATCAAAACATATATAGATCAAACTAAAATTATTAAGTAAAAAAGGAAAAAAAAAAAAACACTTTCTTTTACTTGAGATAATTGTAAGTTCGCTATACTTTAAAATTTTAATAAAAAGTAAATGAGATTTTATCATGATATACGAATAATTCTTTTCCTTTTTTTCCCAACTGCACATAGATAAATATGGTAAATTATATCATATGTGTCATGTACTCGTTTGTATTATATAAACATTTTATATTCTATTATGTTGTCATACAACACTTTCTTAACTTTTAAATATTGCTTTACACTTGTAACTTTTAGAATTATGCAAATAACCTCCATATTATTATGATTAAAATGGCATAACTTGTTAGGCTAAACTTTGGTGACAAGTTGAGGGTTATTTGCGCATTTTCAAAAGTTACAAAGAAAAGAAACCACATTTTAAAAAATTAAAGGTTTATTCATCCCTGACTAATAGTTTAAAGGATATATATTTCAATTAACCCTATATTATATTATATTACTTAGTAACAAAACATAGATCTAAATCAAATCCCTAGTATAGGGCTAAACCCAAATTAACGTTATGTACCATTCTCCGAAGATCCCAGGGACATCTTATTCAAGTTTTTTAACATCACGTTTCATCATAGGAATGATCCACAAAGGAGAAGTCCAAAATAAATCAAAATGGAATTGAGCAGAATGAATTCAAGCTGATTGGAATCACCACTCTAATCTCGTGTTTGAAAATGACCACAAAAGTAGAGATTCCATCTAGTGATTAATTTTATTCTAGCATTATTTAGAATTTAATGGAATAAGTATATAATAATGTTTAGCAAAAACACGCTTCTACCACTGAAGTTATACAAGTGAATTATAGTTTATATATGAAGTTCAGATGCCGCTAATGAAAGAGAATATAATTAGTCCTGCTTCATCTTTCGATTAAGAGAACGATTAATGTTGTATCTATGTTAAAGAAATGTTCATTGATTTCTTTATAAATTACCTCTCTTATGGAAAGAATAAGAAAGTGTTAAAAATGAGAGAGAGAGATAAAATTGAAGAATTAGTCCTTTCTTTTTTTATAATAGAGAGAATAGGAAAAGAAGCAAGATAGACGAATATTTTTTAAAATTATATTTAATTACTATATTATCCTTATAAAGGAAATAAAAACTTTTTTTTTAGGAAAAAAGAAAGTAATACTGTAGCATCAATAGTTTTCTACCCTAATCACTCTAATTTGAAGAGAATAAGATTAGGGTCCAAGTATTTGATTACCTTTTAATTTCCTTCCCTCTCAATTCCCTTTTTTTTTTTTTTCCCGAAAGTGGAAAAATCATCAGATACCTCAACCCCTTTTTCCTTTCTAAATCACGCTTTCCCCTTTTATTCGTATTTCAAACAAAGGCAAGAGTAGATGAAAAATATCCATTATCAATCCGTTTCAAAAGGAATATTTAGAGGCATCAAATTCCGAAATTTTTTCTTTAGCAGTCTAGTGGCTTATGTTTAATGCACTCCTGTGCGTGATTTTTCTTCAGCATCTTAAGGAATTGCTGGAAAAGTAGTTGGCCATTCCAAGGAATTGCTGGAAGGTTAATGCCAGGCTCATAGCTCCAAAAGTGGAGGTGTATATTTCTAGGCTAACCATTGCCTGAGTAATTCTGGAGGAATCTGTAAGAAAATAAACTATTCCATTCTCTTGATTCCATCCTTAGCTCCGCTATACTTTTCTTTTTAAGTGAACTTTACTCTTCTGGCACGAATAGGAAGGATCTTCTTTTTAGATTCATTTCTATACCAGGGTGTAATACACGCCAGAAGGTAAACCTTTATGAGAAATTGGGGGATCCGCCAATTGAATACACTTGGCACGCAAAGACATCATGAACATGACATCTCTCTGTCTCTCTTCTTGTGCACTGGATGTTTTTTCAATATATCCAAAGACTAACTGGGCATCTCTAAATTTGTTCTATCACCAGTCGTAATCTGAAATTAATTAAATATATCGCACGTTGGTCTCCTTGTGTACGTGGCTATGACTCGAAGGCTTGAGCTTAGATCCAGCACACTTTGTTCAATCTTTAAATAATATTCGTAGCTTTTTCCTTCAAACATTATTGCTTATCTCATGTCAAAATTTATGAAAATTTATAAAATAAAATGGAAATACAAATAATTAGTTTTGTTAAAGTCATTGTAATCTAATTGTATATTGATCATCTCAAATTGTATATAGTTGGCCAACAAAAGAATAATTGGTTTGCAATATAATCATATTTATTCGTACAATAATTGTGTTCTTATATTATGGACAATGTCAATTCCATCTTTATTGTTTATATTGACAATATTATGTTTAGATTCGTAACGCTTTACATAGAATATTACGGATCCCAATAGAAAAAGTGCATGATGTTATATTGGGATGGCTATGATATGGTGAGATGCCCAACATCATTGAAGGCCGGCTTTGTCTCTTTGTTATGGTCATCCTTTTTAGTTCATCTCATGCTATATATAGGAAGGTTATATTTTGCTAGATCACACTCAACATTCCCTCTAAGTCATTTCTAATTAAGCTCTTAAGGCCATGGTAATGTAGTCACTCTACTTAATGTTAGTTTGCAATCATCATTTAGCTTTAAGGATCTTCTTTTTTTTTTTTTTTCTTTTTCCTATTTTGGGGCTAAAGATCCACAAATTTTTCAACAAAAGATTTTGTTATTCAGCATCTATCATCATTTTCTTCCATCAACTTCTGTTGCTAAGCACCACTAGTTAGCTCGACCATTATAATTTGATCGCCGAAAATGCTACATCGTGGCAAACAATTAAATAACACACACTTTTTCATAAAATCGCTTCTCATCACTTGATCGTATCATGCATCCATAATGGTTATGCACTTTTAAAGGAGATGAATTGTCTCATGAGAAACTGCTAATATAAGATTAGTGTCAAAATGAAAAAGAAAATCGAGGTAATTTATAAATTTGAAAAATCGATATGATTTTACCCTTAGATTTAATGTATCCACGTTGAACAAAAGTTTCAAATTTATAGCAATATATACAATACAACCATCATAGTCCGTATATCAATAATATATATACTTAGTATGAATATTGTCTCATATCAAATGATATAACAATCTGCAGGCGATGAATGGCGAAACTGTTGCTAATGAATTAGCTTATGAGCCAAATCCAAAACAAGGTGGATTTAGGGCCACATATTACATATTTGGTAAGTATGATAATGACTTTTTTTGTATTTACTCATATCTTCAACTATACTTTTTAAGTTTTTGAATAAATTGCACATTTACTTTTCATTTCTTTCATGTTCGCTTAATCCATTATCTTTGAAGTCGAGCATCTAAATTCCCATCTCTAAGATTATACATACAAGCTCTTAAATGATCATTTTACCCTTGATAAAAGCAATTGAAAAAATTACTATATATTATTTTTTTGTTTAAAAAAAGAAAACTTAGTCGATAAGAGAGAGAGAGAGAGAGGCTTGCTTGCATCCATTGTTGGGAAGTTTCAAATTCGAAGAGATTGCTAATATTGCTTTAGTGGATCTAGTGATCACATTTTTAGAGTTTAATGTCTTGATATATACATACATATATATATATATATATATTTATCTATCTATCTTAATTAAGGATAAAATTGTTATACAAGAGTCAAAACAAAAAAAAAAAAAAAAGCATTGATTTTAAATCATGGACTTCTAAATCCTCGATTTCAAATATAAAAGCGCTAAAATGAATGAAGCTAATATAAAAGCAGTGCCTTACAACTATTGTTTACTTCTATGTTTGCTATAGATTCATAATAACATCGTTTGATATGTGGTTTCAGCTATGATGTTTCTGGACAACATAGGATTTGTAGCAAATATGGCCAGCATGGTATTGTATTTCATGTATGTTATAAAGTTTGATATCTCTGGATCAGCGACTACTACTACCAACTACCTTGGAACCACATTCCTTCTTACAATAGTAGGAGGGTTCATCTCTGATACTTACATAACTCGCCTTAATACAGCTTTACTCTTCGGAGCAATTGAGTTATTGGTAAACTATTCCATTCTTTATTTTTATTTTTTAAAACCAATTTTTGAATTTGAATAAAAACATTGGCTGTGTAGGTTATAGCTTCTAGTATTTTGTATTGATTGTGAACTTACGTGATCTAAAAATAATCTATTAAGAGAAGGAAATTTTTAATATGAGTCCCTAAATACTCATTAAATTTTTTTTTTCTTTTGCTCAATATAAAAAGGGAGGATTCGAACCCTAATCTATACAAATAGGATATCAATAACAATATCATTAAATTATAATAACCTTCGCATCCCTAAATACTCATTAATAAGACTCAAATTTAAAAAAAAAAAAAAAAGAACGATGCAAAAATGCTTTAAAGTTATCGAGATAAATATGACTAGCTGGTCAAAGAGACTAGTTATTTATCCCAGCGAATTTTTCAATCTAAAAATATATTTTCCAAAGTTTATCTGTTTCCTAGTATATTCCCAAGGTGATTGGAATATAAATTCTAGTAAGCTAGCCCATTAAGAAGGATGCATTTGTATTTTATAGCAATAGCATATGTAAATACTAGTAGTTTTTAATGGTTAAATGGTATTGCCATTAGTAGTGGCAGTGAATAACAATTAAAAATCATTTTTTACTCATTATCCATTGATATTTTCCATGATAATTAACTATCACTTCAGCTCTCACCATTGCTTATCCCAAAAAACCCAATAGAAAGCTAACATCTCTTAAAATTACTACAATAATGTTTAACAATTTTAAAGTTTTGATTAACATAAATATTAGGAAAAAAATGTCCAAAAGGCTTTTTCCACAAAACAAACGTACCTTAAATGTTGATCCGATTTCCAGGGATATATGCTGCTCATCATTCAATCCCACTACAAGAAGTTGCAACCTCAACCTTGTCCAGAGTCAACTTGTGTCCACGGTTCTAAGGCGATTTTGTTCTATATCTCAATATGCCTGGCGGGACTTGGAGGAGGAGGAATCCGGGGCTCCATTCCTGCATTAGGAGCTGACCAATTTGATCAAAAGGATCCGCGAGAGATCAAGAGCATAGCCAGCTTCTTCAACTGGTTTCTGCTCAGCATCACCCTCGGTGCAACTCTTGGAGTCACTTTTGTGGTCTATGTCATGACTGAAAAGAGATGGGATGTTGGATTCAGTATTTCGCTCAGCTGTTCTTTCCTAGGATTGATATTTGTAGCACTAGGAAAGAAGTATTATCGTGTTCGTGTGCCGGGTGAAAGTCCATTGTTGAGGGTCCTAGAGGTATGCATCCGTCTGCAGAAGATCATTTCTACTTACTTAACTTACCAGAATTGAGTATGTATAGATGTGAGATATCATACCTTGCAGGTTCTGGCAGTGGCAATGAAGAACTGGAGGGTACAGGTACCCCAGAACTCAGATGAATTATATGAGATTAAAGACCGAAAATCTGTCTTCAGAAAAGAGCTCATTCCACACACCAATGAATTCAGGTGGTGGGCTTGCTAGGTTCTAATCATCTAAATCTAAGTCCACAAGTTATCTAAAATTTCTCATTCAAAGCAACACCTACAAGTTAATCTTTTGTGTCAATTAACTACTGTATTTATTCTTTTAGGCTTACTCATCACTTGATTTGACACGTATTACCCCCTAAAATATTGAACCAGTATAGACAATCCTCAAATCGAGTGATGGATTGGTTGTATATATTGTGAGTGCATATTGATAAAGAGGTAAAAGTAGGGCTGTTGATGGTTGGGTTCGGTTCGATTTGGTGTAAGGGCCCAACCGAATCGAACCGTATTTAAAACAGTTTGATTTAAATCTTTAATGAGCTGAAACATTTTTAACGGTTTGAGAATCTGAACCAAACCACTTTAAAGGCGATTTGGTTCGGTTTGAACTACTTTTAAAACACTTTGTTTTATTTTGATAATACTAATAGCTATTAAAACTTTTAACTAAATATTAATGTTTAAAATGAGTAACAATACATAAAAATTAAAACCATATAGCATTATATTATAGTAATACTACATCTTAAGAGATAATGAAAGTATACAAATTTGCTTAAGAGATGAAAAATGATGATAAAAGAGATAAAATAGATATAGGACAGAGTATGAGATAAGAAACAATAAAAAAAAATGTAAATAAGGTTAAAACAAAATGTTAAGATAATTTAAAATTAAAAAATGTTATTTATTTTTTATTTTCAAATAAAAGATGGGTCAATTAAGTTAAATCGGTATGATTCAGTTTGACCTCCTAAATCGAACTGTGAACCGTTCAAACTCTCTTCAAACCAAACCGTATATCAAACCGAAATATAAAATAATCGCATTCGGTTCAGTCTAATTCGGTTTGATGAATAGCCCGAGATAAAAGAAATAACTTAGTATTGCACTGGGGGAGAAATTTTTTGGTATCAATAATGTTCAAAGGGTGTAAATACATATTTTAGAAGATGAGAATGTCGTTGTAAGTTTGATAGTTTTTGGAGGTGTCACTGAAATCAATCCTGCATTATGGTTCATACTAGCTTCCTTTCTTCTTCTTCTCTTTTTTTTTTTTTTTTTTGGGTGATACAGTTCATATCTTGATTGTTAACATGTATTTTTTATATAATCAATCATTGACAAAGTAAATGAGATTTTTGATGATTAACTTGATATGACTGAGCATGCTCATATCTAAAATCAGGTTCCTAGATAAGGCAGCTGTTCTTCCTAAAGGCGCGATGCCAGGGAAATGGAAAGTTTGCAGAGTGACACAAGTAGAGGAAGTAAAGATCTTAACAAGAATGATGCCCATTCTTCTGAGTACCATCCTAATGAACACATGCTTAGCCCAGTTACAAACAGTCTCCGTCCAACAAGGAACAGCGATGAACACTAAACTAGGAAATTTCCAAGTTCCAGCAGCATCCATTCCCGTCATTCCACTTGTGTTCATGTCCCTACTCATTCCTGTCTATGAATACGCATTTGTTCCCATCATAAGGAAATTCACCGGTCACCCGAATGGCATCACGCACCTCCAAAGAGTAGGAGTTGGTCTTGTGCTCTCAGCCATTTCCATGGGGATCGCAGGGCTTATAGAAGTAAAGAGAAAACATGAATTCAACTACCACCACGACAAAATCAGCCTATTCTGGCTCTCGTTTCATTACGCCATCTTTGGGATCGCGGACATGTTTACACTTGTTGGTTTGATGGAATTTTTCTACAGCGAAGCACCTATCGGCATGAGATCTCTTTCAACTTCATTCTCGTGGCTGTCCTTGTCCATTGGCTATTTCCTGAGCTCAGCTTTTGTTCACATCATCAATTCAGTTACCCGGAAATTGACCAGCAAAAACATGGGATGGCTTGACGGAAGAGACATGAACTCAAACCATGTTGAGAGATTCTATTGGTTCTTGGCTGTTCTTAGTGTGCTCAACTTTGTAAACTATGTTTTCTGGGCTAAATGGTACAAGTATAAGAACAACGTTTCGCCCGACGAAGAGATGCTTCTCAGAGGTTCAGATCCGAATGTCTCGTTCCCCGCTAGTGTTAGCTTTTCTTCAAAACCACGAGATTTCTCTTTCAACCAAGACAAAGACGTAGAAAAGAAGACAGAAGAGAAGTAAAGCCAATTTCAACATCTTTGGATGGGTCAAGGCACGAAAGTCCGGCCGGTCATCATAGTAATTTTCACATTCCTAGCACTTTCACTCCTTAAATTAGGAAATTAGAGCATATAGTAACCGCATCGGAAATTTCGCTGAATATTGTCCGCTACAAGAAAAGGAAACAGAAAGGAGCAAATGAGATCAAGTTTTGTACTCTAATCACGTGATTATATTTGTAATAAAGATATAACAATGCGAATTATGTTTGTATATACAGCTTGTCCCTAATTTCTCGTCCCAGACTCACTTGATGCTTCCCTTTTATCTCTGCATTGGGCCACCATGCTTATCCTCTCCCCTCACCCATTGCAACTTCTACTCAATCCATAAGTGAGACTATAAAATGCAGGGTCCAATATTTAGATGCGTAACATGATATGGATTTTCATATTTCAAAAATCAAGTAAAAGTACAGTTATATTACGAGTAATAGGAATTTTTGCCCTTTTTGGGCCAAATTATTTCCTAAAAAATAGTCGGAATAAAAATAATTTATTATTAAATCACATTTTAAAGATATCATTTAACTTTTTACTCATAAACAGCCACTATATATGAAATACAAGTAAAATAACAAAGAACTCAGCACAATGAATATGTAATTTTCAAATCGCAGTTCAAATATACGATTTACAATTGCATAATTTCCTACACACATCCACACTATCACTTTTCTCCTAATAAACATCATCTAAGTAGATATGTAAATCGCAGGTTAAAACTCACATATTCAACATACGATTTTTCTTTGTTATTTTACTTTTTCTTTATACCTTGGTTTATGGATAAAAAGCTAAATCGCATTTAGCGATTTAAAAACCGTATTTCGCAAATTATTTCTACCGCTACTATTTTTTAGGAAATAAATAATTGATCTAACAAGGGCAAACACACCTATTTCTCGTTATGTTACTAGGTAAATATGTGAGCAAAGAATGTCAGCTTTAACTCTCGGAAAATCGCATGATACGGTAAAATTTTCCTTCTCATATAAGATGCATCAAAATCTCTGCCAAAATAAGCAGTATAATCTACAAAATTGATATACACACATCAGAACTGGCAGGGACATAAGCAGCCAGTTGCTCGCCAACCTTGTTGTATATATTTTTCATTTCCTTGTGCTAACATAAAAGCAAAGGGAACTAAAAGCTCAGATAACATGCAACTCCTACATGATCTCCAACGTGCGAGATAAAGGCACCGGAAAATTATGGCAGGCACCCTATCATTACCGACCTCATTTGCTTCTCAGTTAAATTAAAGCAGCCTGAGCAGCAGGTTTTGAGTTTCCTCACCAGTCTCTCTCAATCTGCAATTCTTTCAAACTTCACCTTACCCTCATCAAGAACGGCCATGTGTTTCCTCTTTTTAGATAACTTGGTTGGATTTTGATATCCATTTTGCTCATCTGTAAACTGAGCAGCTGTCCGAGCTCTTAATTCTTCCATGGTCTCACTCTCCTTGGCTCTCTCCAGAACCTGAAAGAGATGGAAATAGCTCCGGTACATTGCCCAATGGGATGCAAACGAACTTTCAAAAAGTTGAATAATCACACTCACCAAATGCCTGCCATATAAATGTGTGTTTGACAACGCTTGGAAAGCATTTTTTGCTTCTTGTTTCGATACGAACTCCACAAAAGCATAACCTCTATGACTTCCAAACTTCATTGGCAGCCTCAGGCTCTTGATCTGTACAAACTCAAAAATACTTCAACAGCTTGAAAAACATTGAAGCTACAAATAACCAACATAAAGCAACAAAGTAGAGTAGATGAGCAGTAGTCTGAACAGAAACAACTGCAGTACCAGCAAACTACATGCTACCAACGAAACTATTAGATAAAAAAGTTACTCTTGACCCAGATAGACTCCAAATATAAGCTAAGAGAATTCCTAAAACAGAACTCTAGCATTTCAGTTCCCAAAGATGGCCTAAGCATCTAAAAACAACAAATAAGAAACAGATTCACACAGACATTCTCCAGCTTCACAAGAACAAGTATATCAAACTTCCTTTTCATTGCTTTTGCTTTTTTAAAAATATAACATCAAGTACTCCCACCATACCCAGAGCACAGGCATCAACAACAGTTTTTGGAAGTATCAGAATCTTATTCTAACTTGCTTCCTGATCCCACCTCAACTTGATTTCAATGACCAAACATAATGTCTTACTAATTCAAAAATCCAGTGCATATCAGCAAATATCAGAATCTTATTAACTTGCTTCCTGATCCCACCTCAACTTGATCTCAATGATCAAATGTAACACTTTACTTATTTGGAAGTCCAACCCATATCAGTAATCCAATATGTTCCTCCTCCTAAGTACCAAACAGGTTCAGATATTTACCTTTCCAAATGGGCTGAAGAGCTTTTTCAAATCATTCTTGGTCGCTTCAAAAGCAACATTTTTCACAAGTAATTTGGTCGAACTCCCGTCTTTGCCAGCTTTATTTAGCACTTTGCCATCCCCCTTCACTTGACAAAGTTGTAAAATAAGAGCATGCCCGTCTAAAATGGACCCCTGCATCAAACAAGGTTATGCAAGAAGAAGATCAATTCAGATTGCCACAAACAACACTACACCCAGAACTAAGAAAGAAACCCATGGTAATTTAAACAGTTGGCATACCTGTAAATCTCTACAGATGTTTGTTGCTGTCTCTGTCGAGTCAAATTCAATAAAACCAAAACCACTGGAAACATGCTTTCCATTTTTTATGTGCTTCTTAACCTGCTCAATTAACACATGATGAAGATATGAGAAGTAGCACCAGCACTAAACCAAAGGTTCTTGGTATCAAGTAATTTACCTTGGCAATAAGAATTTTTCCCTCTTTCATTCGTTCACTGAAATGGTTCTTCAAGGCCTCATCAGAAGTCTTGAAATTAAGATTTTTCACGTACAGAGATTGAGACTGAATTAGAAAACACAATCAGCCATTGGGAAAGGTTAGAGGGCTATCAGGAGGATGGCAGTTAGTAAGAACTGCATGTTCGTTCAGATAACTTGCAATTGCATGCAAAACAACATCAAAATGAAGGATTATACTATTAACTGGTTCAGAGTTCATGTCCGTGCCACACATCAAACACCAGATCCTTTATGAGAAAACATAAGAAACTCTACTGTGATAGAGCAAGCAGACCTCTTTCCAACTTAACTGCTAAACAGCACAACCACTACAAGATGCCAATTGATAATAAGAGAACCGTCATGCACATGTTAGTTAGCATGTGTTATATCATGTGACATAAGTCTTATTAATTTGTTTATATTACGTGGTTGGGCATGTTAGTTTTGTTTGTAATTTCTTGAGTCATGTAATAATATTGCCTCTAGGGTTATTGTCCAGGTGTGGGCTGTTGTTAGGGCTGTAGGGTGTTGGTTTGTTATGTTCCAGGTGTGTAGATAGTTGGCGTGATAGTGGAAAAAAGGGGCAGTGTACATGTACACATGTCAGTCTGTGGATGTGCAGCTATGGGTGTGCAGATGAGGTAACTGCACCGCTGTGTAATATTTATAAAAGTCAGTTCTTAAAGTAAAATTATGAGTGATTTTCTGCAGACTAGTGGGTTTTATCAATCCAGAGATTATCAGGTTCTCTCTAAACGAGCTCGTAATTTTATTATTCACCATAGGTCGACCCAGCACAGAGATGCTTGGACAAGCAAGCGAATCCGGTTCTGTTGTTAGCAGCCCTATTTTGAGTTTGAATAAGAAATTCTGTAAGAAAAACCTACAGAAAGAAATGCTTAACTTGCACAGGAATATGGTGGAGCTCTCAACAAACAAACTTTAGGTTAAAGAATACATGACTCCACGGTACTACTCAGAGTTACTAATAATATCACAACAAAATAATGTCCAAATATATAGTAATGAAGAGACTGTTGTGACTAAGATATTGCAAATGACATTTGACTCAAATGAGGAAATGAGAAGAAAGGAATTGATGCAAGACAGTAAACATTAAATGCAGCATAAGAGATCATACTTCTGTTCTATCATGGTCAACATCAGCATCTGAGATTCCCTCCACATGCTGCTCTAATATCACCCTCTTAGCATCTTGGTGCCCAACTACCGCACCATCATTATCGGATACTGGACTTCCACTTAGAATGTTTCCAGGAGCCCACTCTAAGTACAATGGAGCATCCCTATCCCAAAGTCAGACTTCCATTAGAGAGATAACAACAGTGTGGATTAACATGATTTAAAGCTTTAGAAAGAAATTTCATTGAACATTATGATAACACATTATTCAAACAATTATGTAGTCGAAACTAACAGACATAAAGGCCAGTATCATGAAGCTCATCCCTAGCATCAGTTATATAAGAATCAACAGGGGTTAGAAAATGAAGCTTTTGTCCTCTTCTCCGTCTACCTCCCCCCACCCCACCACACCCCCCCACCCCCCC
>JAMXBB010000001.1:108511756-108624360 GCA_024138015.1 Lumnitzera littorea
CCCCCCAACACACACACGCACAACTCTCCTCCTCTTTTCCCTCCTCTCTCTTTCCCTGCCATACCTGGTCATTTCTTCTCTTCCTAAACACAGTCCTCTCTCCACATCTTCCCCTTTTCTCTTTCCCTCCTCTCTATCCTCCTATTGTTGGCCTAGCTAGGGTTTCTAGGTCCTACCATTCCGTTTCTTCATGTTTTATGTTTTGTTTGTTATAGTGGGTCTTTTGTCCTTCTAGTCTTTCATTTGTAACATTTTCTTTCACCAGTTTTTGTTCTCTCTTTTCCGGTTGTCTCAGCATTGTTTGTTGGTTGCTGCCTCATGAGGACTTTTGCAAGGACTAAGAAAGCAACCATTCAAGAGCTAGCGGCTTTAGCTCTAGCTAAGGCTTCTCAGCCACTTGCCCCACATGGGAAAAAAGAAGAAGAAAGCTAGTAAAGAGGCTTTGACTAATAGTGCCTCCTCTGCCGCTTTGACTAGAAGCTTCTGGTGTCCAATAGCCATGAGTAGTTGGTGCCATGCTGTGGTTAAACCTATTTGAATGAGATGGGGCCCAACTCAGCTGACCAGGCCTCAGCTGCAAGTTCTAAGCTTGATAAGTCAGAAAGGAACAACATCCCCTTTTCTAGCTCTAACACTCCTTCCAAGGACAAAAAGGAACCTTGTCTTGTTGCTGCTTCTAGTGAAAGTGATCAATCCTTAAGTAGCTCTTTGATAAAGGACATGGCAGAGGTGGTGGAAGCTATTGAATCAAGGGCCCACAAAGGTGAATAGAAGGTTTTGCTAAACCATCCTCAATCTAAGAACCTAGCTCCTTCCTACATTGCTATAGTATCTCCACCTAAACCACCTCAGCACGCTCCGTCTATCAAGCTCTCCCTATCTTATCACCCTCCGTATCGTGAAGGTGGCAAAATTATAGTTAAGTTGCCAACCTCGGTTTCGACTATTGGTGAGTTTATTTAGAGAAATACAATTGCGGGTTACTTCCTTGGACAGAATTTAATATTCCCCTTAGTCTAAAGATAGCCAAAGCAGTCTGGGATAAAGAAGGTCTTTTGGAGGTACTCATCAATAGCTGTGGATACTACTTCAAATTTGTGGATGAAGATGCCCTTCTTAGAGTCCTTCGATAACTATGGTACTTTGTACCATAGTTGATCATCCTACAGCGATCGAAAGTGAGTATGTCCTTCAATTGAGTGTAGCTAAATAAGATGCCTATTTGGATCAAATCGTAAGATATCTTTATGGAATTTTTACACAATAAAGAGGTAGCTTATGCCATTAGTGTAGTTGGTAACCCTCTTCAAGTTGAAATAGTGATGGCTAAAAATGAAAGAGTTAGATATACTAAAGCTACAGTTAAGTTAACGATAAATAGTGAAGTTGTACATTTATTTGAGATGGAATGTAAAGATGGTTTAAGACATCGCATAGATGTTGAATATGATCATCTTTCCCTAAGATGCCTTAGTTGCAAAGTGTTCGGACACAATCAAGCTTCATACCCTATTATACAAAGCACTGAAGCATGTGCGAAAAACTCTTTGGATGAAGAACCTTCTAAAGTTATCTTGGAGGAGAGAAGAGATGTAACAAATCATATGAATGATAGGAGGCAGGCAAATATACCTACCAAAGGTATAGTTTTTAAAGATGTTGAAGGGTGCACACTACAAAAAGATACTGAGCCAAAAACTCCTGACAAAGGAAAAAATATACAATCCATCATAGAAGTGGTAAAGATGGATATTGCTACTTCATCAAGAATGATAAGTAGAAGAAGGCAAGCCAGCCCTTCCTCGTCTAAGTAGAGCGACAACGCTCTTAGGGAGGATGAAGGAAATAAGGATACTCTAGGGAGCTATGAGTCAAAGGAGGAGGAGTCATGTCCTTCTTTTGTCTCTAATTTTATTAAGATATCCAAAGAAGATGCTGCTGATGTAACCCCCCGTGTTATGTATCCTATTACGGCTTGTGAGAAGCTTATTCCTCCCGTAGATGAGCTTACTAAAGAGGGATGGACCATGATTTCGAACAAGAAGGAGAAGGTGAAAAAGAAGAAGGATAGGGATAAATCTAGAGGAGCTTCTAAGCGCTTCTCCTCGAGCGGATTTTGCGCGACACTTGTGTTTCTCAAGACCTTTGTTCACTTGGTCCAACCGATGACCTTCCAATCCTATTCTCCATAGGCTGGATGGAGCCTTGATCAACAATTTGTGGGCTACTTCTTTCTAAGACTAGGAACTACAAGTTCTTGGATTAAGTATTTCTGATCACTCCCCCTTTAATTATTCCTTTCCCTAATGTATCCAATAGTGTAGAAGGAAGATGTTCTTCAAGTATTTTGATTTATGAAAGCAGCACCCAAGTTTCTTTCCTATGGTGAATGAAGTGTTGAGAACTGAGGTGGAAGGCACCCCTATGTTCAAAATCTGCAAAAAGTGGAAGCTTCTAAAGACACAGTTGAAGTTGTTAAATGATATGAGTTTTGCTGGTATTTCGGATAGAGTACATAAAGCAAAGGAAGAACTGCAAACAATCTAATTATCTAACAGATCTTTGGGTAACATTGCTGATTGGAGTAAAGAAAAGGAGTGTTTTGAGACTTTCTATTACTGGAGTGCCCCTGAAGAATCCTTCTTGCATCAAAAGTCAAGCTACTTAGATCAAACTAGGAGATCGGAGTAACAAGTATTTTTTCAATCAGGTCAAGACAAGACAGTACAAGAATTGGGTTTCCTCCACCACAAATCAGAATGGGAATAGGGTCCAAGAGCTTGAAGTTGTTAAAGCCTTCGCTATTCGGTATTTTCAATCCTTGTTGAATGATGTTCCACCTGTTGTTGTAGAGGAAAGTAGATTGCACAACCTGATCAGACATAAACTTTCGACATTGGAAGCTAATTCCCTAATTAAACCAGTTTCCAACGAAGAAATTAAAACAACTATGTGGTCTATTGCTAAGGATAAAGCCTCAGGACCCGATGGCTTTGGAGCTAACTTCGTTAGAGATGCCTGGGAGACAGCAGGAGAAGATGTACGTTCAGCTATAAAACATTTCTTTACTTCGGGAAGGTTGCTTAGTTATTTCACCTTAGTGCCAAAGAAAGAAAATCCGAGTTCTTTTGCAAATTTTCGTCCAATTGCTTGCTGCAATACTTTATACAAATGTATTTCTAAGCTTTTAGCAAAGCATTTGAAGAGCCTCACCCTTCCTTAATTAGCAAGAAACGAACAACTTTTATAAAAGAAAGGAAAATAATGGATTATATTTTAGTGGCCCCAGATCTTGTTAGAGGCTATCACAACAATAGTAAAGGTGCTAGAAATGCTATTAAGGTGGATCTATTCAAAGCTTATGATAATATAAGGTAGAATTTCATTGAAGGAGTACTCAAGGCTATGGGTTTCCTCCATCTCTTTAACCCTTGGATCATGGCATGCATTACCTCGCCTAAGTTCTCTATCAACATAAATGAAGAATTAGTAGGATATTTTGGTTCTTCAAATGGACTTAAACAAAGGGATCCTATCTCCCCTAACCTCTTTGTCATTGCGATGCAAATCTTGTCTTGCATCATGAAGGAGAAGGGTGAGAAAGAAGATTTCTCTTATCATTAGAGGTGTAAAAAAGAAAAACTCAATTACCTATGCTTTGTGGATGACATTTTAATTTTTTCAAAGAGTGACATGAGTTCTTTAAAGCACATAAAAGAGAGTCCAAAGGAGTTCCAAGCCTTGTCAAGTCTACACACCAATGCCATGAAGAGTAGCATGTTCCTTAGTGGCGTCTCAAAAAGTGTTAAGGATCAGTTAACTAGTATGATGGGGTTTGAGACAAGATATTTCCCTAGCCACTACTTGAGCATTCCGCTCTCATCTTCTAGCTTATCCAAGGTTAAGTGTTAAGCCTTGACAAATTCTCCTCAAGAATTAATCATTGGTCATCCAAATACCTTTTGCATGTGAGTAGAGCCCAACTCGTTAAGAGTGTGCTTTTCGCTTTCTAAGTTTATTGAGCTATGATCTTTATCATCCCTGCTTCGGTTTTAAATAAGGTAGAATCAAAGCTTAAAAGATTTTTTTGGAATGGAGGAAATGATTCAAAAGCATGAGCAAAGGTAAAATGGAGGGATATTTGTAGATCGAAGAATGAATGAGGTTTAGGTATTATTGACATCAAATTATAGAACAAAGTAACTCAATTGAAGCACCTATGAACCTTAGTTGGATCAAGAATGAGATCTTAAGAGGTAAAAGTATATGGAACATCAAAATACCAAATGATACATCTTGGTCTTAGAGGAAAATTCTCTAAGCAAGACCATTAGCTAAGAAGATACTTAGATGGAGGATTGGGGATGGCAAACTTATTTCCCTTTAGTATGCTCACTGGCATCCAAAAGGTCTTCTTACGGATTAAATAGATAAGCATTCAAGGATCACTTTTGGTTTTCCCAAAAGATACACTTTTGAGCTCATTTATCACGGATGGTAGATGGCATTGGCCTAGAGGGGAGAGATGGAATGCTATCATGGCTAATCTTGGAACTATACATCCACAAGCTAACTCACCTGATAGAATGGAGTGGAACCTAGCTCAATCTGAAACCCTCTCCATCAGGTAGGCATATTTTTTAGCTAGACAAAAGGATCCAAAAAAGACTTGGGAACCATTGGTATGGTATAAGAAAATTGCCCCTAGGCATGCTATGCTGCTATGGATGATTGTGCAAAAGAAGCTATACACGCTGGACAAAGTATCCCAATGGGGAGTGATAGAGCAAAAGAAATGCTATCTATGTTGTGATGATGAAGAATCGATAGACTACCTTTTCATGGGTTGCTCTTTTGTCAAACCTATTTGGAAGGAAGTTGAGAAGACCTTGGGATGGAGACATGCCAAACCATCAGAAGCCAATTCTATAGACAGTTTTTTGAATGATCCAGGCTTTAAGAGCTACAATGAAGGCCAAAGGAGAGCACTTGCAGCTGTATGCTATTATGTTTGGAAGGAAAGAAATAGTAGAAGGGTGAATGGTATACACAGCAATGCTGATACTATTATGAGAACAGCTCTAGCTTGCATAGAATAGATTGATTTTTCGTTTTTTTGTATTTCCCCTATTTGTACCTAGTGTCTTTTTGTTTTATAGACACTAGGAACGAATAGAGGGTTTTGGTCTCTTGTACACATCTTATGTACATTTTTTGAGCAATGGTTTATACCATTCACCCAGAAAAAGCATATCCTAAGCAAACACAGTTGGAGACAATTTAAAGATGCAAAGATGGAACAACTAATTCTTTTAACAAGAAGTGAAATTCGACATATCCAGTATAATGTCACCAGAAAGACCTTGATAGCATGACACCTGGAAGAAAGATAAAAACTTATAAGTCACAAGCAGTTAATTGAGCCCGAGTACAACTTGACAGGCCAGGTAAACCAACTGTATTGACCATCCATTGAGCAATCCTTACTGATGAACCACACAACAAGGATCCCACATGTTTCATTGCTACCTTGATCACTCGCTTTTATGACCATTAAAAAGAACAAACCAAGCCACAACCAATTTATACTATTGCAATATAAGACATTTTTAAGTTTTGTGGCAGAACTTTGAAGTTATATTTTCAGACTCTGCATACAATTTTAAGCACGCAATTTTACAAGATGAAGAATTGCTCTTACCACAATGTCACAATCTTTCAGTTAAAAAATTAAATGAAATCTCTCACTCACATAGATCAGTAAAACTTCAAAAACTAAAATTTTCTCTTTTGCATATTGTAAGAACTTTGCCGTCAATGATCCAGAAATTTCCAGTTCATGTTCTGATATAAAGAAGAAACCATTTTTCTCTTGCTGATTATAAAGAAGAAACTCAACTAGACCTGTCTCCAAACGTGAATAAAAAGTACCAAGGAAGACAATGCTACATACTTGTAACGCTTGTATGCCAAGCCTTTGAAAGCAGCCCTAGCTTCAGATGATTCAAGAAAGACAACCTATCCAACCCAAAATATAGAATCAGAAAGAAACACATAGTCCAGCACATTACATTGCAAAGCAAACAAAGATATTTTATATGCAGAAAGAATGTGTGCAGGAAAAGAACTTCGTGTTTTGTAGCAAAATGTCATCTGTGCTTACTACAAATCCTAATAAAACCACAACCCACAACACCAAAAGTTCCAGTTATTGCTCAAGAAATGCATCTTTTTGAGCAGAAAGATCCAACATAAGGATATTGTGTTTGGAGGGGAGGAAATTTCCTGACATCCAACACTCTGTCCCACCTCAAATGATACCACTACTGTTACAGTGAAATCAATAATTTGGCTGCAATGATGCATTCTTATCACTTCCTTGCTTTCTCTTGAGGAAAGGACAGTCTAGCCCATACTTGTTTGACAAAATAACTCTTTGGAGAAGAAACTTCCATGGCACATATTAAAACTAACAATGAACAATAAACTGCTAGCTCACTGTACAATCAATCTACATGTTTAAGCCTTCGTGTTAGCGGGTGGTGGAGTTAAAACTCTCTTTTTTTTGTTAAATGTGGAGATAAACTTAACATGACGTCACAGCAGAATGCCCTGTGTCAAGTATTGCATTTTTATTTAATTTCTCATTTAATTATATCCATAATGAGCTTTAGTCAATACCCAAACTTGTATCTATAAGTTCAAACTTTTGAATCAATTGGTTGCAGAGCTAAGCATGACAAGAAGAGAAACAAAGATGGAGACATGAAATATTGTGCTATCAATAAATCAATTCAACCAACTATAGGATCTGCCCTTGATGAATCCATGAGGGATGTTACAAAAACAGATGATTTACCAATGCCATTGTCCTTGTGGAGGGTAAAATAACTTTGTCCAATCTACCAAACTTCCCAAACATTTTAGCCAGTTCATCACCAGAAGAGCTGTAAGGCAAGTTCTTCACTAATAGAACGTGATTGCTTCTTTTCACACCATCAGTTTTCTGAGCAGCAAGTTCCTCTAAGGCTGCTACATTGACACCAGCATCAGATAAAGCCTTTTTTGTCTCAGCAATAACTTGAGTTTCCCCCAAAGCAATACGAACTGCAAGATCATCTGCCTCACGGTCAAGGAAGTCACCCTTCCTTACACCATATTTTCTTGCTATGTTTTCAACAACCTGTAGCATATTATTGACAATGAAGACAAAGTAAATGCCATTATAAAATAGAAAGATATCCAGCGCCTGTACGCAACAGACAAACACATAACATCATGGTTATATGCTTATACAAAATAGCAACCCAAAATAAAAAATTGTCCATCTTCGTAAGTAATTAACCAAGAGGAAGCTAGCTAAAGTTTGGTCACAGTACATCAAACCATATTGGATTACAAAATGTCAAGTTGAGAATCTCTTCTAACTATATGATGTAAAATGCCAAGGAAAATAATTTGAAACTTAGAGATAATTGAAGATAGAAATGGGGAAATCTATCCAGCATCATATCCTGTTAAGATTCACCGAAAATTTTTCAGAAACTGTCTATCCATCCTGCACCTATCCTTTTCACATAATTATTTCGCTTCAATAGGCTCCATCTCAGTTTTTCCTTCATACCCTGAAGTATCATATGCACCCTTTTATATTCCAAAACTCCCACTATAAGCATTCTATTCCAAACAATAGGACCTAGATTTTGTAATGTGATACATCCTCCAAAATTGAAAGGGGCATAACTTTTAATTGATAGTATTATAGTGTTATTTATCCATAATTTTCTCCAGGAAGATGGATTTCGTCAATAAACTTGCTGGACATGGAAGGAAAAGATTAAAAAACTGAAAACAAGGACTCCATTCAATGGAGACACCTGACACAACAATAGTTCTCTCTTTCACAATTAGCCAAGTAAAATTTTATGAATTTAGAGATATATGAAAAACATACTGTATCAGGGCTCATAAAAAATGCATTCCATGCTCTTGTATCTCCACTAGCTTCAGCAGCTTTTTTCTCTTCTTGCCTCCGTTGTTTTAAAGTTTGAGGAATCTGGTTAGCAGCAGACTCACTACCAAAAATAAAAGAAAAATGTAAATACTTTTCAGTCAATGTGCAATACTGAAACCAAAGAAAATTTTTCATTTTCTTTTTTCCTTGGGTAAGGTCAGATATTTTTCCCCATTTATAAAGGGAGAAAAGTTACAAAATATACAAAAGATGCAAAAACCAAGAGAAACGGGAAAAAAAAAAAAAAGGTCATCTTAAAAGTTGACAAACAACATTAAAATAATGCAAAGGAAACAAACTCCTAGGTGATATAAGCAAGCAAAACACCTATAAACTATGCCCTAGACTGACATCCACTCTTTTTCTTCTTCTTGGCACATAAATACTCCAGAAGCCATCTTTCAAGAGGAACGACCAAAGACCTCAATGCCATGAAGAAAATCTGTTAGAGTTAAGTCAAAAAAGGGGGAGGGCAATGTCACAATAAGCTGTATTTGACTTTCCTGGTGGAACTTAGAACCAATGATTCCCGATTTCCTTTTATCTACTATTGCCATAAAAATAGAAGATCCTTGCAACACTTAATGCCTTAGTAGCCACTCACACCACTCCTATAGTGCAAAATTTACTTTACCCACTAAAGAAGGAGGAAGTATGTTGAGTCAAAAAAAACTTACTGAAGCAGAAGGATAATTACTAATCTCACCCTTGTTTGTCAGAAGAAGGTCTCTGCATAGCAGGCATAACATGCAATAATCTGCCCTGAAAAATCGAACTATCTAATTCTTCCAATGCCCTGCATGAGAAAAAAGAAGCATGAAACGGGGAGACTTTCTTAATCAATACAAAGGAGCATGATCAAATTACTGAAGCATCTCAACTGAAGAAAATATCTAATGTCCATGAAATATGCAGTGGCAAAAGTAGCATTTAAACACAATTGCGATAAGTTTAATCACTTCTTCAAAAGCAAAGACCAAAATGATTGCTTCTAAATTGAGAATGGACTAGACTATCTTTGATGCTGTTCAAAGCATTAAGCCTATGAAAAACTTTGTCAAAAAGAAATTCAAATTGTACTAGCAATCTTTTGCCTAATCCAGCACTCGCATGTTTGCTAGAAGAAAATAGCCCTTAATCTGTAAGCAAATCCATCCTCTAAATTCTTAATATATATATTTCAGAATCTTATCTTTTGGCATAACAGGAAGGTGGCACAGAATATACATGGTTTATATTTTTATGCTTTAAATTTTATTCACTTATTTTTTTAAACATGTATGGAAATATCCCACTATGCGTGCTGTCAACCCCACGCTGCCACAATCAATGAACAACTTTTAAGTTTTATTTTCCAAAATGAAAGAGAAAAAATAATTGGCTTTGTTCAGACTCAGAGCTTATTCATTGCCCATAATCCATACTAATCAACAAGTGAACCCATGTCAAGTATGACAATAGATTAACAAGGTCACTATACTTCAGAGCTATGAAATTAGCAACAAATCAACGTTGCCCAATCTCTAGTAACAAAGGAAAATAACAAAGTAGCAGCCGCCAAATATTGCAGCCATGAACATGTATTTGTCGACTTCTAGGCTCACACTTCTTGGGAAATATTGGGCAGAAAATTTGCCGAACAACACAAAATAGCCCTGCATCTTCCAAAAGCAAGCATAAGCAACCAAATTCTCCTTAATAAGCAATAAAACAGTCAGGTTATGGCGCATGGTGAAATGTGGATCTAATCACTCAGTTCCACCCGCAACACAAAAAATCAATGCAGCAGATATGTGACTATAGATTTCAAACTAGAAGGATGAGGAATCGCTGCTTTCAGCTGTCTAGCACAAGCTGAAAAATCACGCCATACAAAGCTTAGGAAGCTCAAATAACTACCAAGTGATTATAATGGTTAGATTGGACCAAGGATTCTGCCTAGATAAATTGGCTTAAGTAGATAAACAAGTACCTAGCTGCTGATTCAGGAAGAGAATATTGAATGTAGGCAATTCCTTTTGACCGCCTTGTATCCTTATCGACAACAAGACGCACCTCTGCAACATTACCATATCTGCTAAATAGCTCTTCAAGCTCTTCCTCCCTATAATAAACCAAATTAGAAAAATAAAAATTAAAAAATAAGGTACCAAGATGGACAAAAATCGTGGAAGACAATTAGAAAAAGCAAAACAAAATGTTTCCAAAGAACTTTTTACGCCAACAAAGTGAGAGTTGAAAAATATAGGATTAAAGAAGAAATATACGTTGCTGTATAAGGAAGATTACGAACAAATAAACGGCCAGTATCAAGAAGTTCATCTTTAGGATCTTTCGAACTCATAAGTGGATTCCCTGGGTGTAATACTTCACCACCGTCAGGATCTTCAATGGGGGTTTCACCCTTCTCCTCATCTGACATGGCATCCCTCCTTGAGCTATTATTTACCCCATCAGAATTTATATCACCCTCTTCTTCTTCAGCAGAACTTTCCAACACAATATCTTCATTCTCTTCTTTGCCACCATTATTATCTTCATCCTCGCTACTTTCTGATTCTGACCAGTCCTTTTTCACTCTACTCTTAAAGTAGTCCATATCAGATATAACTTCATCATGGGCAATGTTCTGTTCATGCTTATCTGCATCATTCTCTGATGAATCAATATTATCTTCATCTTCCACCTGTTGAACTTTTGATGAAACAGATTTTTCTGTGCTTTCCTTTTGCAAGAGAATTTTCTTCTTATCAGCAATGGCATTTTGGGTGTCCACTGGAGCAACCAAAGTATCATTAGCCCACAACTTTGACTGGACCCTTGGTTGCATAACCTGGAGAAACTCTTGAAGCTGATGGTCATCACTGTGGCTTGCCTTTGTTGAATTTCCATTCTTCCCTTTAGAACTCATGCAGTGGGCACCAGAAATCAGTTTTCCATCCTGACCCTCTGAATCTCTTTTCTTCAATGAATGGCGACTCCATGGACGAGGAATATTCGGATCCCCAACTTGCCGAGCAACCTGGATTCAATTGAATAGTACCTTAACTTCTAAATACCCATGCCATGAAAGAGTGCACTGGCAGCAACTTTAATTCATCATAAATATACTTCAAATAACTCAATTCTCTTCCTTTATAGCAGTTATAATATTTGACTTGAACAAATGGCAAATTGATTTCATAGAACTAGGAAAAGATTTTTAAGATCCTTTATCCATAAGGTGGAAAAAAGAAACTTGATAAACAGAAACTTCCAACTTTTGATTTGACATACTACGAAGTTCTCTCTTCAATAGCCACTTCAACCCCTTCTTTATGATTTGATTGATGTCATCCAATAATAGAATCTTGTAAAATAGTCAAGTTGTCCTGGTACAGGCACTCAGCATTCACATGGAGCCCCCAACAATTAGCCAACCTCAGTGTTCTGAGAACAACCAATTATTCATCTAGCACCTCATACAATCTATTTCTAAAACAATTTATGTGTTGAGAGAACATTCACATAATGACAAATCAATTCGATCCATGAACCAACATTGAACAAAACCCTAAACCAGCAAAACATTCAAATGCCATACCTCGCAACTAATACGGCTGGTATCCAAGTAAGACTTGTCGAAGTATCTAATAGCCTCTTGAGCCTCTTCCTGGCTACGGAACCCCACAAAAGCTATTTGCCTACTCTTACCATCCCTACAACAAGCACAAAAAAGAACAAATTTCACCATCACATCCACATACACAACAGAACATACAAAATACAATATCTAAACTTGCACAGCTCTACAATTTAAAGATGAAGTTCACATTTTTATAATTTAGCATGATCTTTCTGATTAATATACAATCCAAACTTACACAGCTCATTTAGTACTAAATTCACGTTTTTAAAATTTAGCATCATATATCTGATTACTATCTCTAAACTTGCAGAGCCCCAAGATTACCATTAAAGTAAGAGTTTTCATATTTTAGCAGCATGTGATCAAAATCAAATCTAAAGCTGCACACTCTAATATTGGTACTATAGTTAGTTTTTTTTATAGATTAGTACCGTTTCTCTGATTAATAACTAGTTAAATTCGGAAATTGAATAATTTGGCAGTATGTATCTGATTAATGTCTAATCTAAACTTGAACGGCTCTACGGTTTAAAACTAGAGTTCTCGACTTAATGACTCAGTACACTTTGTCTGATAAATTTTCAGCAAGGAATATAAGCATGTAAATAGTCAAAAGGCAATGCTGTGACATTAAATTGCAGAAAAACGAAAGATTGCATAAGCTGAAAAGAGAATACAGTGAACACACATAGTCCGCAGTACTTTTGCATCCGTGATTTCTCCTTTTTGTGAGAAAACTTCTCGGAGGCGATCTTCGGTGACATGTTTCGGTAAATTCTTCACAAAGATTCGAGACCTGTAGTTATGAATTACACGTTAGTTTGCGTAGAGAAAGTGAACACTGATTTTAGAGCGATTTGAAGATCAAAGATTGAAACTTTACATGATTACTATCCGAATTTGGAGGCTGTGTCAGAGTGCAGGCAGAGTAAGGAAGGACGTGAGAGAAAAGGAAGAAGAACAGAGAAAGAAAGTTAAACCGAAGGCTAATAGAAAGGTTGGGGCGAATTGCAAAATATAAATAGTTTTTGTCTCTTCAGTCCTCGGTCTTCACTTTTGTCCTAATTTTGAAAATATACGTAATTGCTAAAACCCTAAACACGTGCTTTTTATGTCCTTGAGGACAATTCATAGACTATTTGTGTCTTTTAGCGATCCTTCATGGTACTTAACAAATATGTATGAAAGCCTCTATTTGAGTGGATTTCTTTTTCTTTGGCCAAAATTTGAGTGGATTTCATATCTTGCATTTTTTGGTGAATAAAATTGAGAAATTATCTAACACAGGCCATTGAATTCCATTTTCATCTATATAAGCATAGAAATAAATAAATATTAATTCAAACTAAAAAACATTCAAATGGAAAAGATGTATCTTCTAAACGTATATAATTAGATAAAATCATGCGGTCTTTATGAATTTTGGTACTAAAATAATCCATATTATGGAAATAGTAAATTATTTAAAATGTCATTAGAAAATTAACATATTAGCAACATAGAGCAATGTATGTTTATCAATCGTTTCAAACATGGAGAGAATACCATATTATTAATTAACAATATGAATGTATATTAGATATGATAATTTTATGTGCCTATTGATAATGTTTCTATATATACTATATATATATATATATATTAGCAAAAATAATGGATTTATTAATTAAATTAATCAATAATGTAGCTTTGTAAATTCTTTAGATATGATGTGCATACTCTTTCTCAATTAATCATATAAATACATATAACCGATCGATTTTAAAAGATTATCTTTTTTATTGTCTTTCCAAAGTGATATAAAACTAAGGTGCAAGATTTATAAAAAAGATTTTAAAAGATTTATAGCAAATGATACACCTGTGATGTTTGTGTAAATTAAATAACATTAAATTTATATATTTATAATTTATTATTATCTATTTAATAAAAAATCATAATTTTTGTTAAATAATATAAATATAGATTTTTTTTCCTATCTACACTCATTTTAAATCTTTTAATTTTTTTACTTATTAGCAAATTAAGATTACAGGTATAAATTATTTATACGTATAAACATCAATTATCATCATAATTATATTTAATTATAGTCTGAATTTTGGCCAAATAATGCATGTATATAAAGCAAGTGGGAGAGAAAGTGAAAAGAGAGAAAAACCATTGGAGAGATTATGGAGTTGAACACCATGTTGTGTGATGAGATAGAGAAGAAAGTAGATAAAACGGGTTTTACAATTAGGAAAGATTAATGAGAGAGAATTAAACACCATGTTGTATAGAGAGATAGAGAAGGAAGTCAATAAACTAGGTTTCACATTTATGAAAGATTAATGAGAGAGAATAAATTGATGAATTTATTTATTGTTTACAATTTTAATAAACTATATTAATATTAATTTTTTTGTTAAATAAAATTAAATAGGTGGTAAATAAGTAACTTAAAGTATGGTGATTACGTAAAGGTCAACCCATTTTAATAATATATATAAAAAAATATTATATTATTCTCTAATTATAAATTGTTTATATTCGATAATAATCTTTTGTCATTTGACAACCAAAAGCACAAATGAAATAATGAAATTTCTATTATATCCTAACACACTATTATGGCCTTTCAATAATTTGATTCATCTTTTTAGTACCAAGGTTCAAGAGTATCAATATTGTGCTTTAAACATGATCATGAAGTCAAATAATTTGAATATAAAATTGAAACACATATATGATAAATAGTGAAAAAAGAAGTTGAGAAAATCCATCAAAATGTACATATTCGATAAGAATTAGACCATTTGTTTTTACATTGGTTAGATAATAAAATTTAGAAGATATTATTTGGTTCATTTCAAACTCTTAATCGATTTTTCAACTTCTTTTTCTCACTATTAATCAATTCTCATCTCATTTATATAACCACCCATGCTTACTCGACTTTTCCACTTTTATAACTCATTGTCTTTATAAAAGACCTAGAGAAGAAAAGTTTGTTGTTGTTGACCTAATCAAAGGACGTTAGATTAGTGCATTCTTTTGTATACCCTTGCCAACTCACTTATACTTTCTCATTTAATATATGCAAGTAACAAATACATCGTGGGCCAATTTTTAAGCCCCAATTAACTTTAAGCTAATAAAATTAACTAAGCCCCTTAGACCTTAAAGAATAGATTTTTCAATTTTTATATAGATTTGAGGCACTTTAAAAAATATTTATTTAAAATGGGCCTTAGGAAAATATACTATGTAAAGAGTGTAGTAAAAACATATATAATATATGTATCGTCGCCTCATGTAGATGGATTATACTGAAGGCACATATATTGTACAAATCTTCAATATAAATCTATGGACAACACTAAAGGCATATACACTGTGTATACTTTTAGTAAAATCTAAAATGAATTGAAGTCAAATACATTATGTGCATCTTTGTTTAAGTTTGGAATTGCTTTGAAGGCACCTAAGGGTAATACCCTTCATTATAAAATCACAATTGAAGTGAAGGCATATTTCATTGTAGGCTTCTTTATACTTATTCCAATGTTATACAAAAAGCACATATATTATATGTACCTTCAGTATAAAATTGAAATTATATTGAAGGCATATACATTGTATATGCTTTTAGTACAAACCTAATAGAAAGTAAAAAGAACACAGTAATACAAACCAATATCTCCAATAATAATCTAATGCGGATTAGATAAACATTATCAAAACAGCAATCCGACAATAGACAAGTATCAAGAATCTAAAATACAACTCCTTCCTAAATCCTTAAGTCTGCTAGCAATTTACATTTAGACTTTAATTCAACTCTGGTATTCAAGACAGATCAAAAGAATAAAATACATATCTACAATATTACATGTATAAATGAGACGTTCAACCCTAAGGTAGTGTTTAGTTATATGATTTTTACGGCATTGGATTGAATAAAAAAATTTGTCACATATTTAGTCTATAACTTTATTTGGTGACTAAACAAAAAAATTGAGCCGATGAACTAGAAAAAACAAAAGGCTCAAATTTTGTCCCATCTACACTATGGTACAAAAATAATATTCATTGAACAAGAACAAAAATATTTTGCATTCTCAAAAATACTCCTCTAGGTTATAATATTGAATTAATTAATATTGTTTTTATTAAATATTACAAAAAATTATTTATTTTATAATATAAATAATTAATTTTTTAATATAAATTTTATGTCTAATACTATGCAAACTAAATATGATATAATAAGCTTGTATTATACAATCCTCATTATACTTATCATATCCAATTCTCTTTATTCAGTTTAGTTTTTATAATCAAATACTACCTAAAACTACACAGCCCCCTTAGAGTCAAACTTTAATTGGACTAAAAAATCTAACAGTAAAAACAAGTTTATAAACATATGAATTTTCATTAAAATATATATTAATCAAAATATTCGTTTACAATAGAAAAATAAATGTATATGTATACATCTAACCATCTTATTGATAATCGATTTGGACCATGGCAAAAGGGAGCTTGATTTTAAGACCTATACATACTGCCTATTACATTATGGGATCTAGCCATGCCCGAAGTCGAACCCATAAGGGTTTGCCCATTCTTTGTAAATAAACCCTTAAGGCCCCTCCTAATCCAGATCAACCTCTTTAACCCACAATTCAAGCTCTTTAGAGCCTCAGATAGCCATCCTTAAGTCGATCCCCTTGGGATGACCCCAAAAGCAGACATAACCTCTATCCTCCTCCAGTTGCCTCATGAGTGCACATATACTCTTTGGCAAGAAGTTTATACACTCACTCATGCAATAGCCACATTGCATTAAATGAGATGTGATACCTAGTGGCTTATCCTCGAAAAAGCCAATGTGGCAAGGTTGTACGAAGCCACCAAGCATTTATTAGGAAGCGACAAGTATAAGGCTTGAGGCAATCATTCCTTAGCATCGTATAAAATCTTACCAACTTTGAGCCCCTCAAAACTAAGATGGGATGTTATAGGTTACATGCAACAACTTGACAAGCGCTTAGAGGTTTGATATATAAATACTCAACCTCTGTCTCTCTCCCCCTCTCCTAAGGTAACAACAGTAATTATAGCTAGAAGGACTTGCACATTCACTTACACCCTACTATCCTTGAGTCTCTATTTTTAGATTACATATTTCTCTATAAGTATCATTGACTTAAGTATCAAAGTAGCCCCACTAGTAACCCCCAACTGTTCTAGTCACCTCCGTTTATCTTATGGTTGGGCCTTAGGTACTTGGAGCCACCTCAATCTAGTTCATCTAATCTTGGAGGCCTATTATACTCTACCAATAGTACCTTAGGATGACACATCTTATTTCTTTCTCCTTCGATGAAAGTGTGAAGGGTATTCGATGAAAGTGTGAAGGGTATTCGAAAAAAAACCAAATGTCACTCTCTAATTCCTCCATGGCCACCAACCTATAACACTTGTGATACCTCATGCTAAGGAGGTGGCTCATCGAAGTCAAAAGGAGGCATTAGATTTCACTAAGTAGAAGGTTGTATCTATGTGACACCTTTCCCAATAGCCGATTTCTCCAGTTTACGATAACGTCTTTTTTTATGAACTAGCAGTGTTAAAAGAGGGTTCCTGTGAGGCCCAAGATGGGAAGTCATAAATGAGTCAAAACCGGTTACTTAAATGTTTATGATGTCACCAAAATTGATGACAAAGTTGTGCATAGAAGATAGGGACCTATCTAGCATATCCTCCTTCTACCCCAACCATTCAACCATCATACTTCTTAAACTCTAGCTCTATCTCTATAGCTAGGTGGTGTTATTGCCTCAGGATGGGTCGATTTCTTTTATGTTAGCTCTTGGTCATGTGGCAACTCTTGGTGAGTTGTACAAAATAATGTCACCTTACCATGATTCTTAACAAAACTGCATACCTTCATTAATTAAAGAAATTGTCGTTGAAATATTTGGTGCTAAACAAATATCGAAGAGATGTCGACTTACATAAAGAAATAAAGTAAAACAAATTAATATGAGTTATGTTGTTACATTATTATACAAGTATAACTGTTTTGGTTACCAAGTATCCAAATATAACTTTAATATGGCTCACATATCGGCGATTGATGCATCCATATTATGGAATATGGTCCTGATAAACTGTATTGTTATGCTCTATTTGCACTAATTGAGCATTGTGTTCATCTTATAAGCTTATGTAAAATGTAAGCATCGCAATCAGATGTTTAGGATTTGATCTATAAAATTTAAGGCAATTGGGTAAATTGTCCAAACAAGCTAAAATTTTATGAGAAAGCTAAAAATATTAATAAAAATAATCTCATGAGTTTGGATTTTAAAAAAATAAATAATTAAATAATTAATTATTATAATATTGAATTATATATATATTACCTGTTATTTATCAGAAACGCATAAAACAAATTCTAATAATTAACGAATCGATAGAGATAAATTATATGCACATTAAAAATCATAAAATAACTTAAATAATATCTAGGAATATTTAATTGTACTCTATATATAGATTTGCATATAGGTAAAAATATGCGAAATTACTTAAAATACTCAAAATATGCTAAAATAATGCTAATTAATTAAATAAACTTCATAAAAATTAAGGAAAAATCAAGAAAATTATAAAAACATGTGGAATTATCCAGAAACGGGTTGTGGCATGTTGGGATTAAGAATTGGAAATTAACCAATAGAATTAAACCAACTAAAAAGTGAAAAAAAAAAAGAAGAGATAAGGACATATGTCAACCAAAAATTAAAAGAAAACCCTAAAACACTACTATAAATTATGATCAACCCAACCAAAAATCATTTTAGTTAGTTGTGAGTTTAGAAAAAATAAAGAGAAGTTGAGAAGAAGAGGGAAACCAATTTTTCCAGAAACATACAAAATAGTATATATTTATGACATTATAGGAGAACCCACATCTGAAAGTACTTGGGATGAAACTAAACTGACTACCACACAATGGACCTTATGCCTAATAGTGCTGACAAGGCTATGGTAATCGAAGCTAGCAATGCTGATGAGTTCGATTTTGCTTTATTTATTAAAAATACTAAATAATTATGGAAAATTATAAAATTTAGTATTTTAAGATATTTTTGTATGTCATTTTTAGAGAAAAATACTATTTTGATAAAATTAGGTCACGTGATATATTATGCTTAAGAAACCCCTAAACTTGAGTTTATTTTCAATTTAAAAATAAATGACCTTAATAATGTAGTTTTAATCCCAAAATTTTTGTATAAACTATTTAGAGTGTTTAAATAATGCTATGAAGAGATTTTTTTTAAATTTTAGATAATTGTTAAGCCTTAAAATAATGCATAAAACAGTGATTTTGGGCTTATTTTAGGTAAATTAATGATAAGTTGATATAAATATTGATTTAGAATGTAATTAGGAATCTTGAGATGTAATTTACTGATGTATGATGGTATTTGTAAAGTTTGGAATATTAATTGTGTATATTATGTATATTAGGCAATAATAGTAAATGAATAATGGGTAAAAGTATATAATTAAACTAATTTTGTGATTGGGAGATTAAATAGGTATAAATTCTAATTTAGGAAATAATTAGACATTTGGATATATTATTTAGTGATTAAAGATGATATTTGTAGTATTAGAAATGTTAGATAAATGATTTAGCTGTGAATTATGTAATAATACATAATATGTATTTATAAAAAATTAATGAGCAGAAAATAATAGGTCAAAATTTATAATAATAATATACAATAAATCTAATATGAAATATAAATTTAGGTAATTATATGAAAAATATAATTTTTTCTTACATCGAGAGCAAATTCGATAGTTAAATTAGGAATTGAATATACTATACGAACTAGAATACTAGTTAGAGGCTAAATATGAGATCTAAGACACCCAAGTGTAATGTGATTAATTTCATATAATGGTTTAAAATAAGTTTATAAGGTTCGCGTATAAAACCTGTAATCGAAAACTGAATTAGAATCTAATTTAAAAATCGATTTGGAAACTGAATTAGAACTTAGCATAAATTAAGAATGATTATAAAAGATTTAAAAACTTGAATAATTAGTGACAATAAAACCATAAACTAAAGATAACATAAAGAATTACAAAATAAAACTTATATAAGATAATTATATGAGTACTAAAACAACATTTGTATTATAAAAATTATTGGTGATAGCTTGTACAAGTCATACCTTGAGTAAGTATGCGGAAAGTCTAGGTAAGTTGAGATCAATACTTTATTATATTTTAAAGTATTTTTTTATATTGCTTAGAGGCTTGGGATTACACTTGATTATATATGTTAGATAGTTGACTATGTACATGCCTGTGTATGCGTGTTTCTAGACTTGATTATATGATTCTAGTTTGATTTTTCAGATTGAAAGTTGTGTAATTTGTATGAAATGCTTGAACACTTTAAACCAGATCTAACTAAATATATGATTTATAAGTCTAAAACGGACTTGTATAACAAACCAATAGGGGAAACGTTGAAGGTTCTCTAGCCAAATATTGACTCATAAAAAAAAAAAATAGCGTTAGATAGCATAATAAGTCTCTTCTTCATCCTTAGTCTAATTAAGTAACAGGAAATGAGATCGTAGTAAGAGTAAAGTTAATTATTTAAAGATGGTTATAGGAAGAGCGATTACACACGACTAGGTTTGGCTGTGAGCATATGTGCGCTAAACTCCTCAACCCAGATAAGAGTAGGTGTAATTTCTCTAATCTTACGATGGATTAGATAATGTCATGTGATGGCATTTACTTGTATATGCATTGCATCTAACTAATTTGATTGATAGCCCTATTTGTGCTTGATATATAGTTTTAATTCTTCGTCTCAACTTACTGAGCGATTGATTGCTTACATTCCTATAGATGTTATTGTAGATGCTAGCTAATAAGTAGTCATATAACTACCTTGAAGTTAGCAATTATTGAATCTTGAGAAGTAAGGATATAAAACCGAAGATTAATTACACTCTCAAGTTTGGATTTTATCTTTAAAGTTTTTAGTATTTATTTATATATTACTTAAGTAAATTATGATTAAGCTACTAAATCTTGTAAACATAGTCGAGTTATTTTCATGTAAATATGTATTTTTCATAATTTCATAGTTAAATAACATATTTAATTTATGAACTGTTTACTTCAAAGCGGGTTAGTTATGGATACCTTGTGTAAATTAGGTCTAAAATAGTGGCTATAATGTCAACTTCTAACCTAAAATAGTTCACACAGCGAGATTATTAGATTCTACTGCTTCGGAGCTTGACATAAAACATATGCAGGGTTGGCCAATCCATCTTGATCCTTTTCCATAAGTTAATTTGGTGTAATTGGATCAATATTCAATTGAATATATTGGACCACAACTAAGCTAGTGCACCCAATCCTAAAAGCACTACTCAATTATATAAGAATTATGTACCTTTATGATAAAAGTACGATGTAAATGAAGTTTAGTTGAGAGAGTAAAGACATTTGAATGGAGAGAGTAGAGAGAGTAAAGAAAATTGAGAGAGTTTAAAAGTTACTAAAGGCACATATAATATATATTGTAAATACCTAATTTTTGCGCCTAATAGTTATCGTTTTAGTTTTTAAAATAGGGTCCTAACTTAAAAATAATAAAAAATATAATAATAATAAAATTAATAAAAGTTGAAAATGATGAAAATACAAAAAAAATGGAAAAAAGAAAAAAATTATTATAAAAGATTTTTTTTTAGATTTTTAGAAAATGTTTTAAGGCTTAATCGCTTTAGTTTTAGTTTAATTCAAACAATTATTTTAGAAGAGTTGTGTGGTTTAAGTGCAATTTAATTGCACTAAAAATCAAGACATAGGCTAACAACCTAACGAATAAGTATTGGTGTATTGATATGGAGCTAGCATGAAGTCATATGTTTGAATCTCGCTAGAAACTTATATGTCTTTTATTTTTATCTTTTTATTTTTTGCAAAAAACGAGTTGAACGCACAAGGTTCATATCCAATCAAAATCATTTGAATTTAGTTTGATTTTTATTAAATTGGATTTGAATTGATATAAAGGATTCAGATTTAATTTAATTTTTATCAAATTAAATATAATAGATACTATTCGATACAATTTGGTTTGGGTTTTATAAATACACACACACACCAAAAAGAAAAGAGAGTTGTTAGCTTCAACCCATCCCAATTCTACATATGCGCCCACAACCAATACGTGAAGAACACCGACAATAGCCCCACCCTTGTCGAATAACCAAAACCTTGACGATCTTCAAGCAAAATCCAGCAAATCCCCTGACCGATCAGCAAAACCGACCACTATACCAAGCTCCAGCATATACACGGATCACGTTCGCTTGACTATCCCTGATACATTGTACACGAGTGTACAACTCCAACAGCAGGCCACATACAAATGTCCAGCCTCACCTGATTTCGTGACAGCAACTACGTCATGCTCTTCACCAAATACAACCCCCCCTTACTACAATCCACGAGTAGTAAAACCAAACTCAGTAGCAGCATTGACAGAGCTCAAGAACCCACGATCATATAAGTTCCAACCAAGCCGCACTTGTGATCATCACTATCCTCTCCCAATGACACAACCTAATGTATAACTCCCACAGTGGACACTTACAGCACAAGTCCACGATTACAATCACACGAAACTAATTCAAATTTACACCACTAAGCTGATTCACTTCATTGCTACCAATCGCGCCGCAACTCCGATTAGTCCACACACCTTTGCACTTCCACTACAATGCTTGCCCAACTACTCAACACTGCACCACACATGATAGCAGCGACAATCTCATTTGCAACAACACTCCATCCACGACAATCTAACTTGACCACGACAAACTCTAGATGCCGATACCCATGCGCGCGACCCAAGCTTACTACAGTTACTAACAGCAAGTGCAGCACCATGTATAGACTGCAATATATCGATCAGCACCGCGCACATACCGCACTACACTGATTAGCCCCTACACAAACTGTACATGCGTACGGGCACGCTTGTGCTGCAGTAACCCCCGTCGACGATCAGCCGCACATAGATTCTGTACCGACTGGCATACGCATTGCCGCGAACAACAACTTAGGTTCGGTTTGTTCCCAAAATGTTTTTATATATTCATTTATTATTTTATTTTTTATCATTATTATATACATTATATTGTTATGTTATATTATATTAGATCCTTAGTTATTTATAAGTAGTTACACATATTAAGTTAGATTCTTTTGGTATTAGTTTCTTTATAGGTATATATTAAGTATATTATATTTTATTAGATAGTTGATTAATAGTAATAGTATAGATATATATATATATATATATCTTATATATTAGCTTAGGTATTTTTTAGCATCAAGTCTTTTAGGATTTCTTCACTTAGAAAAATCCATTTTTTGGAAATAAAAATAATGAAAAAACCCCATTTTAAAAAATAGGACTTTTTAGAGAATTTTCTTTAATACTCAAGAGTTGGGATCCTTTTAGATCTTTTTTGAATAAATTGAATTAATTACAACATAAACTTGGTCGATTTTCAAAACTTAAAATAAACTAACAAACTAAAGTTTTTTTTTTTTTGTTTTGGAAGAACTACAATCGTCTAATCCCGGCTAATGGGTACGTAGGCATCTTTAGAGCAACGATAAAATATGTAGAAACTTAGTTTCCTTTTTCTTTTGGTTTTTATTTTTTCTTAAAAATATTATAATTTGAAAAATAAACCTAATTTCGATAAATAGCTAGTAGTACCCGTTAGGGTTTAATAAATTAACCCTTGAATTCCGAACTCTATGGTTTTTATTAAAATCGAATACCAATAGCTAAATCGTAGTCAATCCACTTGATTGATTATGGTTTCTTTTCTTTTTCCTAACTTTGGTTGGGTAACGACTCAAAAAAATTCTAAATAAGAAAACCGGAATTTCTCAATTTATTTAGTCGATGATTAATATTAAATGAGTTTAGGTTTAGTATTAATCGGAAAGTGGGAAATCAAATTTAGTAAAGGAAAATTGAAAATTTTAGGCTGGACAGTTTAATGACTCTATTGAGGACACTAGAGGGCTAATAGCTAGAATTTACCGAAAATACGATTATTTAAAAAAAAAAAGACAAAAAGATGAAAACAAATGAACTTAGGAATGTTATTTTCTTTATTTATTTTATTTCTTTTTTTACTAACATTTTTTGTTGCAGTTTATTTAGGGGGGTAGTTTTGGGGGTTTACTTTATTTTTATTCTATTTTTTTGTATTATAAATGTATGGTAGATACAGTCAAAACTAGGCCGTCTTAGGACCTTAGGAGAGGAGCCATTGTGTAAGCTTCAGATTTAGTGGGGTAACCACCTTCCGAGGCCGATCAAGCTGCCCTACTTAAGTTCAGATGTGACCATAGAACCGTTGTTTTGAAAAAACACAATGGTTACAAAACATGAGGACCTATAGAACCTATCCTTTGTATTACACGAAAACTTTTTTCAGAAATCACAAGAACCCATGATGTGGCAAACCTAAATGAACAAGGGCAGTTGTGAAGTTGTAGTTGTAATATTTTCCTGTAAATAATTTGTAATAATTCCGTGTAAAGTTTAGAATAGATTGTGATTGTAATTGTAATTTTGATTTTTTTTTACATAGGCATGGCTAGATCAAGTCAAGAGCCCTTTGAAGAAATTCATGTCTACCTACTACACTAGCCACAGAGATTGCTTTAGATATGGTTTTAACTCTTAAGCCCAGATAGGCAGGAGTTTATCAAAAACAAGATTAGGCCCATCTTCTCCTTATAAAAGATCCCTGTGAACATTGCTTTAGTACAGGCCTTAGTTCATTTATAAGAGCTTAAATCCATCATTTTTGTTTGGGCCCACATCAACTAAGCTTAACTGTAGAAGAGTACTCCTAATTGTTGTGGGTCTTTGCTATCATAGATGATATCTACATCCTGGACTTGGGAACTGCAGCACCAAAGATCTTCAGCAAATTGTTAGGAGTCAGAAAAACTGAGATAAACCGAGTGCTAAATCAGGGAAAGACCATTTAGTTGGAAGATGTCATGGACTGGTTTTCCATTGAACTGAAGCATAAAGACAAATGGGAGGTTTTTTATGCAAACTTGGAAGCATAGCAGTAGCATTGAGTCAACGCCTTTATTTTGGTAGTCTTCAATACCATACTGTTCCTTGATGATAGATGCTAAGTCCACTTCAGAATTGTAAAACTCGTAACCCAATTTCTTGAAAGGAAATCATGTCTCGGCCCTCGTGCCGAGCAAATCTAGTCATTGAATCATCTCAAAAAGAAGAAACGAAGAGATCTAAAAACTAATATGGGTCTACTTATAGTCTGGTTCATCAGCTACATGAGAAGTTACCAAATCAATTTCAATCGGGCTGAGTTTACCCAGCAATATGATATCATTAAGTCTTTTGAAGAAAGAATTGAGTTGCTAGAAGATATAGCTAGCCATTACTGGGTCCAATGCTTTTTGAGTATGAAAGTCGAAGAGTTATTGTTGACACCCAGGTGGTTTGCAAGTAAGGAAATGATAAGAAGATGTGAAGATTTCAAAGCGGTGCCCCTAATCAGCTTTAACCTTTGCACCAAATATGTCCTAAGCAATGGACTTGTTGAAGACATGATCCCTAAACCATCATTAGAAGCAGTCTCATTAGACTTTCATAACCCCAATATGTTAGTGGCTAACAAAGTAGCCAAGCTCCTAAGCATCCAAGCTCTTTGGTACACAAGAAAGACCACCCCTACCACTAAAGGATAATAGGTAAGAGCCAGACAACTAAAGAACTTCTTTATTGCCAACTAAAGAAACTCAAAAATATGTAAGAGACAAAGGAAAAGGAAAGAAGTCCAAGCTAAAGTTGAACTAAAGAAAGCAAGTAAAAAAGAGCAAGAGCTGGAGAATCGCTGTAAGGAGTATCACCAAAAGATAAAGCCATTAGAAGCACAACTAAAGAGGATCAAGGGCAAAGAAGAGGAGGCTCCTCAGATCCAAAAGAGGAAGAAGACTCAAGATGAGCTCACTAACCATAGAAAGATTAGAATTTAGATTTTAGGCTCTTTTAATGTTTTCTTTCATATTCATTTTTTGAATAGAATAAGTGATGTAAAGCTTCATAGTTGCAAAATTAATAAAATTAGTTAGGTTTTGCCACATCAAAGATCTCTTGCCAATTCTTAATATTCATTGCATCTGTATGTCGTACATCCTTCATTCGTATATTTAATAACCTTTTCTTAGAAAAATGTACATATGCTAACTCTTGATTGAGTTTTCATCAGGCAAAACCTCAAGATAGCTCCTAAATGTTAAGTTTTTCAGAGATGTCTGATTAGAACACATTCCCAGACCAGGATGGCCACTACTCAAGGAGATGACGAAGAACCCGAGATCAATGATCCCTCTAAGCTGATGTTTCATTCCATATAAAGGGCTATAGAGAGGATGGCAAAACAAATGAGCTTCTTAGTAAACAGCATCGCTTTGCTGCGAACCATAGCATCGACTAATGAAGAAAGCTCTAAGGCCTGTTATGGGAAGAATACACAAGCTCCCGAAGTAGAGCATGAATATCCAAAAGACCCATTTGAGTCAGAAGGAGTCTACTCGAAAGTCAACCTAACCTTCGAACCTAATACGTATGTGGCCTCGAAACCGGCTGACCAAGGGCCTAACGCAGATAGCTTGAAAGAATTGGAAAAGAAACTGATGCAACAGAAAGCTAAGAAGATGAAATCACTTGTAGGGTATGATGGATTTGAACAGACAGGGATCACCAAGTTTTCTACATATGACATTGGAACTTACCTTGAGAAGTTTAAGGTACCAAAGTTTGAAAAGTATAACGAGATGGGATGCCCTAAGCTCCATACCAAGTTGTACGTCAAGAAGATGGTTAAATATGCCCAGTATGATTCTTTGATGGTACAAACGTTCCAAGATAGTTTGACGAGACCGGCCTTAACTTAGTAAAGCTAGCTCGATCTGAACTAGATAAATACGTGGGAGAAACTTACTAGGGCATTTTATGAACAATATAAGTTCAACTTAAAAGTAGCCCTGACCATGATGGATTTAGTTGCCCTGTGAAAAAAGAATAATGAATCGTTCAAAGAGTATGCTCAAAGGTGGAGGTCCTTAGCTATAAGAATATCTACTCCTACTACCGAGAAGGAGCTCACATTAGCTTTCATTAACACCTTGGAAAGACCCTATTTCTCCCATCTCATTGGGTAAGCCTCATCCAGTTTTGCTAAAGTGGTAACATTAGAGTATAGGATTGAAAGTACAGTCTCTTCCGGCAAGCTTCAAGAGCTAGCAAATAGAAGGCCACCAGTTTCATCTTCCGGTCCTATACTAACGGGCAGCAAGTTTAAAGAATCTACAGTCAGCATGGTAAACTCAAATGTCAGACCAAATGCTTAAGTCGCTTTTAAAATGAATCCTCCTTCGACTTAACAATAGTTTAAAGACCAGCCTTAAGCTAACAGGACTTTTAGACAGTTTACCAAGATATCGGTCCGCTTAACTCAAGTTTTCGTAAAGTTGTGAAAGGATAATTTGATACGGTACGAACTTCCTAGTGATTGGTACCGGTCGAGAATCTTTGACCCTACAGTAAAGTGTGAATACCATTGTGGGTAAGTGGGGCATTCGATTGATGCATGTTGGAGACTAAGGAATAGAATTCAGGACCTAATTGATGAAGGGACAGTACAGTTAGATTTTGTAGAATCCCTGACTCCCAACATTAACAATAATCCCCTACCTAACCATAGGCTAATGATTGGTATGATTTTTGATGATTGTACCGTTAATGTCATTAGTTCAAATAAGAAGCCTAAGGTTTTTGAGTTCTATACCAGTTAGCAGGCTCCAAAAGCGAAGAAGTACATATTTCACATATTTAGCACCATAAAATTACAAGGCTACCCTATTTAACTATCACGTGGTAAATTAGGAGAAACTAGGTCCTTTGGTAGGGGGGATTACTCGATTAGGAAGGACTTACCACCCAAGAGAAGAGCATGATAGGAATTTCATACTTGGGGAATCGAATGATAAAATAATAGTCGAATACGTTAAAGGGCTATCAGCCTTTACCAAGATGATTAAGTCGAGTGAGTATAAGATCATAGACCAACTCAGTAAGACTCCTGCATAAATATCATTGATGAGCTTGTTGATTACATTCGAATCGCACATGGAAGCTTTGTTTCACACTTTAAAGGAGGTGAAGCTCCTTTGTAAAATTCCAATTAAGAAGATAGGACTGGTCACTAATTCCATCCTCGCCATGGATCAAATTTCTTTTTCAGCTGGAGAATTAGGTAAAGAAGGGAACAAGCATACGAAACCACTCTTTATAATGGTAAGGAGTAATGATATAATAATTACCAAAGTACTCATTGACAACAGATCATCGCTGAATGTTTGTTCACTTGCTACCTTGGATTTGCTAGGCATCAATACGTTTGCAATTAGGCCTTTTTCCACAACAGTTAAGGCCTTTGATGGTTCCAAAAGAGAGATCGTAGGGGAGATAGATTTATTTGTGAGTATTGGCCCTTAACACTTCACTATTCGATTCTAGGTCATGGACATTACAAAATCTTTCAACTTACTTTTAGGAAGATCTTAGATTCACACAACAGGGGCCATACCCTCGAGCTTGTATCAAAAGCTGAAGTTTATCTCAAATGGTCAAGTGAATACAATTATGGGAGATCAAGATTATAAAATTTACAAGAAAACGACCATACATTTTATAAGAAGCGAAGGGCAAGAAGAGCTGGGCTTATAGATGTTTGAAGAAGTAAGCATGATTATTGGTCCCGAAAGAGAAGAAGATAGAAGAATAGAATTCAAGGAAGGCCAAATCGACACCTATGGCCTTGGCTACAACCCTACTCCGGTAGAAGAATTCCAAAAGAAACAAGCAAAGGGCAAGAGAGGTGACAAATTATAACATGCCCTGATGACCTTTCCGCTGCTAGTTGAGACATTCATACGGGTAAAGACTCAAGCCTAGGAATCTGTCAAAGAAGGATCAACAAACTTGCCACATGTAAGCCCCACAACTAACCATTCGAGGTTTCGATCGGTTGAAAAACTCGATCGAACCTAAATTATAAAGTAAAGCTAGAAGTATTAGTAAAATGATCCCGTAAGTTTAAATTTAAGAAAATAAGCAATAAAATAAAAGACTATAAAAATTCCAAATTTTAAATATATAACTCGTTATTTATCGAAAATGCGTAAAATGCATTCCGATAATTAACGAATTACTAAAGATAAATTATATGTATATTAAAAATAATAGAATTACCTAACTAATATTTAGGAATATTTATTTGTACTATATATGAATTTACATGTAGGTATAAATACGCGTAATTACTTAAAATACGCGAAATGTGATAAAATAATACTAAATACTTAAAGAAAATTCATAATTAATTAAGGAAAAATTAGGAATAATCTAGAATTGGGTTGTGGTAGCTGGGAAAAATAAGAAAAAAAATCAACCAATTAAATTAGGGCAACTTAAAAGCCAAAAATTAAGGGATTTAGACAATATCATATCCAATTTAATGCACAATAATTACCCTAAAGCTCTATAAATAGCAAGAAAAATTCAGAAGCTCATTTGGATAGTTAGAAATTAGAAAAAATTAGGGAGAGGCGAAAATTGAGAGAAAAATTAGGTTTAGAAAAAAATAAGAAAAACTATGAAATTAGGGCCTTTAAAGGGAACCCACACTAGACGAGCAGCTGGGAGTGGACGGCCACCACCACCACACGATGGTAGCAGCACCTAGACCGGCCAACAAGGCCACGGCGGCCGGAGCCACCCGACTGGTGAGTTCAATTTCTAGCCCGATTTATGTAATTTTGTTAAAAATAGTAAATATTCTTAGAAAATTATGAATTTTGTTATTCTAGAATATTTTTGTATGTAGTTTTTAGGAAAAATATTATTTTGATGAAAATATGTCCCATAGTATATGGTCCTTAAGAAATCATGCAAAACCAATCATGTTTCGATTTAGAAATAAATGACCTTGGGAGTGTAGTTTTGCACCCAAAATTTTTGTGTAGACTACTTAGATGATATAGAACAGTGCTATAAAGCCCATTTTCAAAAATTAATTAAATGGTTGATTATTGATTTAGTGAATAAGTATATGTTTTAGGATGTTAAAATCTGATGGAGTATGATACTTGTAGCATTTAGGGTGTTAGATGTAATTATTAGGTTAATTATGTAGTAAATAAGTAATATGGAAAAATAATACATTTTAAGTTAATTTTGTAAATTTGGGTAATTAGGTGTAAAATCTAATTTAGGATGAATTTAGACATTTTGAAATAATAATTAATGTTGGGAGATAGTAATTAAAGTGATAAAAATATTAGATGTGTATTATGTACATAATAAGTAATAGTACATAATACACAATTATTAGAAATATAATAAATAGAAAATATTAGAATAAAAATTGATATTATGATAATAATAAAAATATACAATAAATCTTATAGGAAACTTGAATTTATGTAATTATATAAAAAATATAAAAATTTCTCACATCAAGAGTGAATTCGGTACACTAATACGGATTTAAGTGTATCGAGTGAAATAAAATACGGACTAGGGGTAATGATGATATTTAGGAGATTAGGAAGTAATGTGATTAATTTCACATTATGAGTTAAAACGAATTTCTAGGGTTCGAGTATAAAACAATACTTAGAAATCGAACTAAAACCTAATTTAGAAATCGATGCGGAAACCAAACCCGAACCTAACCCCAAACTTAGAATATTGTAAAAGACTTAAAACTTAGATAATTTAGTATATTAAACCCTACACAAAACAGAACAATAAGCGTTATAGGATAAAACGAACCTATAATAGTTATATAAAAAACTGAAATCACGTTTGTGTTATAGGGATGATCAGCGATGGCCTGAGCAAGTCGAACCTCGAGTAAGTGAGCGAAGAGTCGAGGTAAGTTGGGATTAATACGATGCTATATTTTGGAGGCTTAAGATTATGCTTGGTTGTGCTTGTTAAATAGTTGGATGTATGCATGTGCTTGATTATGGGTGATGTTATGATTCTGTTTGTTGTTCTGGCATGTAATGTATGATTTGTATGAAATGATTAATCACTCTAAACTGGACTTAATCAAATATACGACTAGTGATCCTAATTGGATATGGATGGCAACCCATTAGGAGAACCTAGGATTCTCCGGCCAAATACTGACCCCTTTGAAAGGGATAGCGCAGGATTGCATAATGGTCCCTTCTTCATCCTCAGTCGAACTAAGTGACAGGTGAGGAGGTCGCGGCGAGGGTGAAGACAGTAGTTCGAAGGTAGTCGCGGGAGGAGCAAGGTCTCTATTGCACAAGCCTGAGTTTAGTCATGAGCTGTTGCATTAATGGCAACTCCTCAACCCGGATTAGAGTAGGCGCAATTTCTCTAATCTCACGACGAACCGGACAACGTCGTGCGATGGCATTTGCTTACACATGCATTGCACCTAATAAGTTGATTGAAAACCTTGTTGTGTTTATGGTATAGTTTTAAGTCCTCTATCCTAACTTACTGAGCTGTGGTTGCTTACATTCCTATAGACGTCATGCAGGTGCTGGCTAAGAAGCGGCAAATAACTACTATGAAGCTAACAACTGCTGGATCCTGGGGAGTGAGGAAAAACATTTGAAGAATAAACATATATTTTTAAGGTTTAAGCTTTTACCTTAAAATTTTTCATTTCTAAATAATGTAATAACTAGGAAGTATATTACAGAAAAATATTGTAAACGATAATTATAATAACTAAATTATGGTGTATATATATATATATATTTCCTCACTTTCTTAGGTAAATGATTTATTTAAATTACAAACCGTTTACTTCAAAATGGGTTAGTCGTAGATGCCTTGTGTAGATCAGGTCTAAGATAGCAGTTGTAAGGCCAACTTCTATCTTAGCATGGTTTACATGGCGGGGCTGTTACAACTCTGTCGCTTTGGGGTGTGACACCACATAAGTTCCAACACCATTTGAATAACTGGTTCTCCATCCTGGCGAATGGTAACAGGTCTTCCTTAGGGTAAAGGGTGATCTGTAGTTAGTATTTTTTGAATTTTTATTTTCAATAATCATCGTTCCAAATGTATCGTTAAACCTTTCATTCAAAAATATTAGTTGGTCCTTTTATCTCATTCTTGATTCATTTCCATTCATTTAATAGAATCTTAGTTCATTTCTTTCCTTTGTTTTGTTTTAGTTCTCTCTCGCTAACATGCACTTTTCTTTATGCACTTTGCCCAGATCCAATGAACCAAGTGAAAACCAGGAATACTTCGTGCAGGTAGAAAATGAGAATATCAATATCGCTTTCGGTCCTACTGGGTTAGTCGTCGGGAACGATGTCGATGACTACAGTAATATATAAGAGGAATGGCAAAAACATGAATTGGGTAGAATTACTATTAATGAACCAATTAAAACAGTTAATGTGGGGGATGAAAATAATCCTAAGAATCTAAAAATTGGAGGGAATCCAAAAAAGAAACAAAAAACAGAAATGATTACATTGTTAGCTGAATATCAAGATGTGTTCGCTTAGTCGTATGAGGATATGCCAGGGTTGGACTTATTGATCATGGTCCATCGTTTACCTACACAAGAAGATGCCAAGCCTAAAAAGCAAAAGTTAAGAAGATTTTGACTTGACGTCTTGTTGAAAATTAAAGAAGAAGTTAAGAAACTACTGGAAGTTGGATTCATTGAGGTATCAAATTACCTGAAAAGGGTAGTTAATATTGTTCGTATAATGAAGAAGAATGGAAAAGTCAAAGTCTATGTAGATTTTGAGATCTCAGCTAGGCAATGCCTAAAGACAATTTTCCATTGCCTCACATTGATGTCTTGGTGAATAACATAGCCGGAAATAATCTATTCTCATTCATGGATGGTTTTTCGGGATACAATCAGATTCGGATGTTCGAAGAAGATAAGACTAAGACGACTTTTGTTACAACTTGGGGTACGTTTTGCTATAAAGTGATGCCGTTTAGGCTAAAAAATGCGGAGGCAACATATCAAAGGGCAATGGTTATGATCTTTCATAATATGATACACAAAGAGATAGAAGTATATGTTGATCATATGAATGCAAAATCTAAGGAAGAGGAAGATCACTTAAAAAACCTGAGGAAGCTATTTAACAAATTGAGGAAGTTCTAGTTGAGGTTGAATTTGAAAAAGTGCACTTTTAGAGTAACGTCAGGAAAATTGTTGGGTTTCATAATTAGCCAAAGGGGTATCAAAGTCAATCCGGATAAAGCTAAGGCTATAATTGACATGCCTCCTTCGCACACACTCAAGGAAGTACGAGGGTTATTGGGGTGTTTAAATTATATAGCTTGATTCATATCACAGCTAATAGACAAATGCCACCCTCTATTGAAGTTATTGAAAAATAATGCAAGGATCAATTGGGATAAGAAATGCAAAGAGGCCTTCACAAAAATTAAAGAATACCTTATGAATCCACCAATGTTGGTGGCTCTTAAGTTTGGAAAGCCATTATTTTTATACTTGACCATATTGCCCAAATCCATAAGGTCCGTGCTTGGTCAAAAGGATGAAGAAGGGAAGGAGTAGGCCATTTATTATTTGAGCAAGAAGTTCATAGAAGGGGAGCAAAAATACTTAAAAGCCGAAAGAACCTATTGTGCATTGGTTTGCATCATGTATTGACTCAAACAATACACACTTTATTACCAAATCAAGTAAATAACACAACATGACCCCTTGAAGTATTTAGCAGAAAAACTGGCCCTCATTGGAAGAGATTCGAAGTGGCAAATGTTGCTGTCAGAATTTGACATCAAGTATGTGAACTAGAGCTTAGTCAAAGGGCAAGCCTTGGTAGATCATTTAGTAGAAAGTCCCTCTAAGGATATCCCTCAAGATGCACGAGTTAAGTTTCTTGATGAAAGTATCCTGGCAATAAAAAATGATTCTAATAGTGAAGCAGTTGAGAAGCCTTCAAGGTGGAAAATGTTTTTTGATAGAGCAGCTAATGTATCTAGATGTGGAGTTGGGGCAATTCTGGTGTCTCTTGAAGGTACACAATTCCCGATGACTGTAAGACTGGCTTTCCCATATACTAATAATATTACAGAATACAAGGCATGTATTTTGGGACTTAAAATTGCATTGTTTAAGGAGATACGGAAATTAGAGGTGTATAGAGATTCCTTATTGATCATAGGCCAAGCTCGGGGTAAGTATTAGACGAAAGACCCTAAATTAGTACCTTACCACTAAGACTTGGCTAAGTTGATAGCCAAGTTTGAAAAGATTACATTTACGTACATGCCAAGGGTTTAGAACCAATTTGCTGATGCTCTCGCTACTTTAGCATCTATGATCTAAATATCAAGAGGAGTAAAGTTCAACCACTTAAAATTGAAGTTGAAGAAAAGCCTGCTTTCTGTTTGACAATGGAAAGTTTATGTGACGAAAAGCCTTGGTATCATGATATCAAAGCATTTTTGCAACATGAAATGTACCCTGAAGAAGCCAAGAAGAAGGATAATAAGATGATAAGAAGATTAGCTACTCAGTACTTGATCGGCGAGTCTAATTTGTACCGATGATTATTTAACGGTACGCTTTTACAATGTGTAGACAAAAAAGAGGCAAAATTGCTAATAAAGAAAGTACATGAGGGAGTATGTGGCCCCCACATAGATGGCTACATGCTTGCCAAGAAAATTATGAGGATGGGATATTATTGGTTGACTATAGAAGGGGATTGCATTAAGTATGTCAGACACTGCCATTTGTGCCAGATATATGTGAATAAAGTAAATGCCCCACCTTAAGAATTGCACACATTACCTACACTGTGGCCATTTTCAATGTGGGGAATAAATATCATTAGCCCGATCACTCCGAAGGTATCTAACGGACATCAATTTATACCGGTGGCTATTGATTATTTCAACAAGTAGGTTGAAGCCTCATCCTACTCTAGAGTAACGAAGGGAGTAGTGGTCAAGTTCATCAAAAGAGATATACTAGCTCGATATGGGACACCAGAGAAAATTATTACCGATAATGGTACAAACTTGAACAATAAATTGATGTCAGAGTTGTGCCAGCAGTTCAGGATCATTCATAGAAATTCCACTCCTTATCAGCCTCAAATGAACAGAGCCATGGAAGCAACCAACAAGAATATCAAAAGAATTATTGAGAAGATAGCTGTCACATACCAATATTGGCATCGGATGTTACCGTTTGCACTCATGGTCTATCGAACTTCTATCAAAACATCAACAGGGGCAACCCCTTACTCATTGGTATATGGGATAGAAGCTGTATTATTAATAGAAGTCGAAATTCCATCTCTCAAGATATTATCGGAAACCTAGTTGGATGAGGCTGATTAAATAAAAAAATGAATCAAGCAGTTGAATCTGATTGATAAGAAGAGATTGGCAACTTTGTGCCACAACATCTGCTATCAGCAATGAATGGCTAGAGCTTTCAATAAGAAAGTGCAACCTCAAAGTTTTGAGCAGGGAGACATGGTGCTGAAGAAGACTTTGCCTAATACACATGAATCGAGAGGGAAGTTTGCTCCGAACTATAAAAGGCCTTACGCTGTGAAGGAAGTGTTACTTGGGGGAGCTGTCATCTTATCTCAAATGGACGGTCCAGAATTGAAAGACCCAGTGAACACTGATTCGTTAAAAATGTACAACCCTTAAAAGATCAATAGAATTTTTTCTCAAATTATGAAATGTAAACAATCTTAAAATTACTGTAGTCTCATTTTCATTTTTTACATGCAAAGTTGGTATTCTTAATGGTCGTTGACATTGGGAAATATCTCTAGATCCTTCCTTGTTCCATTAAAAGTCCTTACTTCTTACTCTATCCAAATAATCCATATGTACAAGAAACACAAGAAAAATAAACACTTAATTTGGAACGATGACAATTGATAAAAATTCTCTTAATACTTTATTATGGTTCACCCCCTGAAAAAGGGAGATTTGTTTTCTATTTTTCAGGATATGGTCATATTCAGAAAGAGTAATGGGTGATACATAAGTAGCAACTTGCTTGAGGGTAGAGGTTTACATGGAAAACTGATTAAGTTAGGTCGAAAATTCAAGACATGACATCTTTGCTCAAGAGATGAAGAGATTTCATTTGTTAAAGTTGCCTTCCTAAATGTGTCTTCAAGTATAATGTATGTGTATTTGTTTTAGACTTAAATTGCCTTCTAAAAAAAAACAAACAAAAAGAAAACAAAAAAAAAAAAGAAAGAGAAAAAAAAAGAAAGAAAGAAGAAAAAAAATAAAAGAGAAAAAAATTTTTAGAAGAAGAAGAGCAAGAAAAAAGGGTCAAAACCGTTGGTTCTAATCAAATTGCCTAAGAAAAGATTTGACTATTTGGGAACTATTGCTAGAGCCAGGTAAGTGGTTCTAAGCTTTAAACATTGCATTTGCATTTGTTCTTTCCTTGGTGACGATAGCCACTTAATTCTTAAACTCTTGGTTTAGTCGGCTCTTTGAACTCAGTCCTATTTCATAGTTTCTTGGGCTTCCAATCGACTCATAGAGCATTATCTTGATTTATGTTCTCTTTTAAGGATTTAGCTAGCTCATTGAGCACTATTACCCATCTCTAGGAGCACTTACCCATCTCATCCATTTTAAGGCTTTAGCCAGCTCAAGGAGTGCTTCGCTCGCCTTGGTTAGTCAGCTTATTAGGATATAACAAAGTTTTCTCATTATTAGGGTTTAATCAGCTTTAGGAGTGCTTACCTATCTTATCCATTTTAAGGCTTTAACCAACTCAAGGAACACTTCGCCCGCCTTAGTTAGTTAACTCATTAGGGCACGACCAAGTTTTCTCAATCTATTTTTAGGCCTTAGCCAGCTCAAGGAGCACTTTAACCACCTTAGTTAGTCAGCTCATTAGGACACGACCAAGTTTTCTTATCTTTAGGTCGTAACCAGCTCAAAGAGCTTTTTGACCTCCTTAGTTAGTCAACTTATTAGGATATGACCAAGTTTTTCTCATTTTTTAAGATTTTAGCTAGCTCTAAGAGCGCTTATCCATTTTATCTTTAGATCTTAGCCAACTTAAGGAGCGCTTTGACCGCCTTGGTTAGTCAACTCATCAGGGTACGACTAAGTTTTTCTCATTCTTTAGGGTTTTCGCTAGCTTTAGGAGCGCTTACCCATCTCAATTTATTTTAGGTTTTAGCCAGTTCAAGGAGCGCTTTAACTGCCTTGGTTAATCAGATCATTAGGGCACGACCAAGTTTTCTCAATTTATTTTAAGTTTTAACCAGCTTAAGGAGTACTTTAATTGCCTTGGTTAGTCAGCTCATTGGGGTATGACCAAGTTCTCTCATCTTTGGGGTTTTCACCAACCCATAGGGGCTCTACCCTCACTCTTCTTCGTTTCAAACTCATTGTCGTCAAATCTTCAACTAGCTATTCATAAGCATTCCTTAGGATAGAGTCATCCCGAGGTAAAAAACGGTGTTTATTTTGTCTTTATGGTAAAGTTTGAATAAACTTTACAACAAAAAAGGAGCAGCTGTAGACATCTAATTTTTTCCCCTAATAGTTATCGTTTTAATTTTTAAAATATGGTCCATACTTAAAAATAAGAAAAAAATATAATAATAATAAAAATTGAAAATGATGAAAATACAAAAAAAAAGGAAAAAAGAAAAAAATTATTATAAAAGATTTTTTTTTTTTAGATTTTTAGAAAATGTTTTAAGAGTCAATCGTTTTAGTTCTAATTTAGTTCAAACAATTATTTTAGAAGAGTCATGCGGTTTAAGTGCAATTTAATTGCAGTAAAAATTAAGGCACAAATCAACGGTCTAACGAATAAACATTAGAATAATGATATGAAGCTAGCATGAAGTCATGTGTTCGAATTTTGCTAGGCACTTATGTATCTTTTATTTTTATCTTTTGCAAAAAGTAAGTTGAACACATGAGATTCATATCTAATCAAAATCATTTGAATCTAGTTTGATTTTTATTGAATTGGATTTGAATTGATAGAAAAGATTCGAATCTAATTTAATTTTTATCAAATCAGATATAATAGATACGATTTGATATGGTTTGGTTTGGGTTTTATAAATACACACACACACCAAAAAGAAAAGAGAGTTTTTAGCTTCAACCCATCCTAATTCTACATACATGCCCATAACCAACACGTGAAGAACACCCACAACAGCCCCACCCCTATCAAATAACCAAAACCCTAACGATCTTCAAGCAAAATCCAGTAAGTCCCGTGACCGATCAGCAAAGCCGACTACTGTACCGAGCTCCAGCATATACACGGATCACGCTCGCCTGACTATCCCCGATGCACTGTACACAAGCGTACAACTCCAACAGCAGGCCATACACAAACGTCCAGCTTCGCCTGATTTTGCGACAGCAACTGCTTCATGCTCTTCACCCACGAATAGTAAAACTAAACTAAGTAACAGCACTAACGAAGCTCAAGAACCTATGATCACACAAGTTCTAGCCAAGCCGTACTTGTGATCATCACCATCCTCTCCCAACGACACAACCTAACGTATAACTCCCACAGTGGACACTTACAGCACAAGTCCACGATCACAATCACGCGACACCAATTCAAATTCACACCGCTAAGCTGATTCGCTTCATTACTGCCCATTGCGCTGCAACTTTGATTCGTCCGCACACCTTTACACACCTGCTGCAGTACTTGCCTGACTACTTGGCACTGCACCACACACGATAGTAGTGACAATCTCATCTGCAGCAGCACTCCATCTACGACAATCCAACTTAACCACGATAAACTCTAAACACCGATACCCACACCAATAGCAAGTGCAACACCGCGCACAAACTGCAATATATTGATCAGCACCGCGCACAAACCAGACTACACCGATCAACCCCTGCACGAATTGCACATGCGCACGAGCACGCTTGTGCCGCAGTAACCCCTACCGACCCTCAGTCGCATACAGATTCTCTACCGACTGGCACACGTATTGCCACGAATAACAACTCAAGTTCTGTTTGTTCCCAAAATGTTTTTATATATTCATTTATTATTTTATTTTTTATCATTATTATATACATTATATTGTTATGTTCTATTATATTAGATCCTTAGTTATTTATAAGTAGTTACATATATTAAGTTAGATTCTTTTGGTATGAGTTTCTTTATAGGTATATATTAAGTATATTATATTTTATTAGATGGTTGATTAATAGTAATAGTATATATATATATATATCTTATATATTAGCTTAGGTATTTTTTAGCATCAAGTTTTTTAGGATTTCTTCACTTAGAAAAATCCATTTTTTGGAAATAAAACTAATGAAAATATCCCATTTTAAAAAATAGGACATTTTAAAGAATTTTCTTTAATACTCAAGAGTTGGGACCCTTTTAAATCTTTTTTTGAATAAATTGAATCAATTACAATGTAAACTTGGTCGATTTTCAAAAATTAAAATAAACCAACACACTAAATTTTTTTCTTCTTTTGAAGAACTACGATTGTCCAATCCTTACTAGAGGGTATGTAGGTATCTTTAGGGCGATGATAAAATATGTAAAAACTTAGATTCTTTTTTCTTTTGGTTTTTATTTTTTCTTAAAATTATTATAATTTGAAAAATAAACCTAATTTCGATAAATAGATAGTGATACCTGTTAAGATTTAATAGGTTAACCTCAAATTCGGAACTCTTTGTTTCCATTGAAATCGAATACCAGTAGCCAAATTGTAATCAATCCACCTAATTGATTACGGTTTTTTTCTTTTTTCAAACTTTGGTTGGGTGGCAACTTAAAAAAAATTCTAAATAAGAAAACCCGAATTTCCCAATTTTTTTAGTTAATGATTAATATTTGATACAAGGCAAGTACACTTATCAGTTTATAATATAGCGGATTAAGTCCAAGTGTCGATCCCTCGAGGACTTTGACTATTAGTACTCATTAGGTCCTTATTATCTAACCGGTAATTTATATTTCAAGAAATCTAAGAAAGTAAATCTAAATTACTACTAAAACTAAATTAAAGAGTAACTAAGCTGAAATTCAAGAATTAACAAAAAGGCAGTTTAATTAATTCAAGATTTAACATTGTACCTAGATTTAACATTTGATTTTTCTAAAGATAATCTAATTTATTCTTTAATTTTTCTTGATTGGAAGAATTCTCTATTAAAGTTGATTACTTTCTCGAGTTAATTAACCCTAACCCTAGAATCACCTATTAGAATCTCTTCTTAATAGCTTGATCTAAGATCGCATTATTGAACAATGAATTCTTTACACTTTAATTTGAAATCTGGAAGAATCTTGTAAATTATCTCTATTCTTGCAGTAATTCTCATCAATTATGCCTATATCTAATCTTATAAGAAATCTCTCGATTCTCTTGTAAGATATCAAACTTTAGATTACTATCCATAGAAATAATAATCTAAATTATGAAGTAACATAGTTAAATCAAGAAATTAATAAAAAACTAAATCAATCAATACTAATCATATCACATAAATAAATCTAGATTTCACAAGACCTAGGTACTAAGATTTTACTCACTACACATCCTAAAATAGAAATCTAAAATCAAAGTGTAAAAAGTAATGGAAAGAATCATCATGAAATCTAAAAGAAATTGAATCTTTAAGTCTTTGCTTTTTCTCGCTTTCTTGGTTATTCTTGGCTTTAGAAACTCTCTCAAAGTCATACCAAAAAAGTTCTTCTCAATAAACCCTAACAATGCTTTATATATGTAAAATAAAAAAAAAATTAGGTTAAGTGGAAAAGACACGATCGGGGACACAACCGTATCTGTGTCTTTCGGTCGTATAACATTTTGTGCTTCACATTTGTCTTTTTTTATTATTATTATTAAACTTAGAAAAGATATGATCGACGACATAATCATGTTTTTTGGTTGTGTCATATGCTGTGACAGATAAAAATCAACTCCAAATTTGCTTGGAAGTGACACAATTGTATCAATTGGTTATGTCGATCTTTAAACCTTCATAACTTGCTCATTGTAGCTCCAATTTGAGTGAAATTTGTTTCTATCTTCTTGTTTCCTCACGTAGATCGTTTCAAAACCTAGAAAACAAAATTTTACTTAATTAAGTATTATTATTTAAAAATAAACTCAAATATCAAGGAAAATCATCGAAAATCACTAAATAAAATATGTGCAATTAGAAACTTATTAATATTTAATGGGTTTGGGTTTAATATTAATTGGAAAGTAGGAAATTAAATTTAGAAAAGGAAAATTGAAAATTTTAGGCTCGACATATATGCTTTCAATTTAGTTTAGATTTATAGCAAAGGTGTACAAGGTGTATGTTTCATTATAATTCATTTATACGAAGTAAAGCCATGCACATTTTATTTGCCTACGCTATCTTATTCACATAATATCTTTTCTAAGGGCCCTTTTTAAACAATTATTTTTCAAGAGGCCCTAAATCTATACAAAAATTGATTTTTTTTTTCATTGTGTGATAATTGAGTCTACTATGTTTATCTGAAAAAATTAATTTAAAAATAGCCTAATTTGATAGATTTATGAGCTTAGATTTGCTTGTTATCTAACTTGTGCTAAACTTAATTTCATAAAAAAGTAATTTAAGTTCTATTAAGACTCCATTTAAAGCTACATAAATTTAAATTGTTTATTTTTCATGACTTTATAAACAAGTAAGTTGTGCTAAATTGGGAAAAAAAAATTAAGTTTCAATGAAACCACTCTTCTTATTAAAAAGCTTTAAATTTATCAAATTGCATTTGTGTGTTTTGACTTTAAAAGATTGTTTTTGGACTAGAAAAAATTATTTCCACCACTAAAAGAGATACTTTAATCACCAAAGAACTTTTTTTTTTTTTTTTCATTTTTTGTACTTTTGTTAAATTTCTTATTCTTGTCTTTTCCTAACATTTTTCTATTTTCTATACTTTTTCCTCTTTAGATTTTATGGCTTTTTTATATCTTTTTCTTATTTCAACTTGTTGAGCCTGGTTTTTCATCCTCCTAGTTTTTTTTTATAAAATTAGGTCTTCTCTAAACCGATCAGTACTAAACCTTACTCATTTAATATTGACTCTCGACTAGGTTTTAAATAAGACTATTTTTTTCAACTTAAAAAGATTTAGAGTCGCCACCCAATCGGAGTCGGGAAAAGGGGTCAAGTTACAACCAATTGGGTGAATTAATTATAACTTAGCTACCAATCTATCGATTAAAAAACTAAGTTATAAATATGATTCTTTGAAAACTAGAGATTTGGATTCGAGGGCTAATTTATTAAACCTTAAACGGGTACCACTTTTAACTTTCCGAATTTAATTTCGCTTTTCAAATATACCTTTTTTTAATTTCTAAAAATCATTTAATTATGATACATGTGACTAAATTAATTAATTTACATAAATATCTAAAATAAGAAAAATAAAACTTTCTATATTTTAAGTCGCCCCATATTTGTGTACGAGTGTCTACGTACCTGCTATTCAGGAACAGACGCACGTAGTTATTTTTATGAAAACATAGCGGATTGATTGATTTTAACTTTTGGAAAAATTGTCGGGTTTACGTTTTTATCCATTTTAAGTTGATTTGAGAAAAAATTATAAGGAGTCTTAAGTTGACTTTTATTTTTGGAAAACCTAAAATGCCCTAGTTTGGAAAGGATCTGTTTTATTTTTATTTTTATTTAAAAAACAAATTGATTTTCTAGTGTCAAAAAGTAACTTTTCTATTTTTATTTTATTATTTATTTATTTATTTTCTATTGTTAGTTAGCTTTTTATGGTTTTTCTTTTATTTAAATGTGAAAATAAAATAAAAAAACAAAATAAAACAATTCCTATTCTTTTTTTTTTCTTTTCTTTCTTCTTTTTCTTCTTTTTTCTTTTCTTTTTCCTTTCTTTCTTTTATATATATTTTTTCATTATTAGTATTTTCTATTACATTTACACAAAACAAATAAACAAAATAAAACAACAAAAAAAATAAAAATAAAAAAATTAAAATTAAAAAGAATTAAAAATAAAAATAAAAAACTTCGGACAAATTCGGGTGCACGGGTCAGACCTGGGCGAGTCGCATGGGTTAGATCGGGTCGGGTCGGGTCAGATCTTGGCTTCTTTTTCTCCAGCACCAGTGAGGCACAATTTAGCCCGATTTAGCCTCTAAATAGAAGGGGGAAAAGGGGCTTTTATGTATTTCTAATTAGGATTAGGGGGGGTAGAAGAAATACCGTAGTTAATGGAGCTTGTTTTTGGTGGTTTTGAAAGTAGCGATCAGCGATGGTGTTCGTTCCTCCGACGTGGTGGCAGCTGGGCATGAATGGAGTGTTGGTTTGGGGATTTAAGGGTATGGGGAGAGTGACCGTGATATTAGTTTGGGTCAAAGGACGCTGAGGGTAGTGGTTTAAGGAGAGAGAGAGAGGCGGTGATCAGGGTTTGGTAGTAACTGTCTTGGTGGACTTGCTAAGGGTTACGGCAGAGGTCGAAAGCAGTTGGGTTAGAGAGCCTGAGCTGCGGGTAGTCTTCCTAGAGTGGTGGCTCAGCTCAGGTCGGAGTGAAGAGAGAGAGAAAGTGATCAGGAATGGATAGAGAGAGTATGGGGATTGATTCTGTTTGTTGTGTATGTCCATCTATGTCCTATGATCATCAATTTATGCACAAATCAAACCTGAAAACAAAGGAAAGTTGGAATCGGATTAATGAAGAATGCTTAGGAAAACAGCTTTTTTCTAATTTTTGGAGCTCAAATTGAATGCTCCTTTAACTATATTTAGACATGTTTTTTGTACCGATTCACAATAGGCTATGTTTATTTTGCAATTTTGCCATTGATTTGGTGAAATTGTAATAAGAAAGGGTCCAAAAATCATGTTAAAGTAGGTGGTTTGAAGTGGAAAGTGTTGGAAACTTGGAGAAAGTTGAGGGAAAAAGAAGGAAAGAGAGGGAAAGAAAGGAAAAGAGAGGAAAAAGAAGGGAAAATGAAGGAAGGAGGAAGAAAAAGTGGGCTGATGTAACGCTACGTTAGTCGTACCGACCAACCCCGGCATGCCACGTGTCATTTCGTAACACATGGCAACTGACGCGGGACGCCACGTCAATGCTACGTAACGCCACGTCAGCAGGCCAACAAATTCGATGATGCTACGTGTCAAGACACGTGGCGCAATTAGACCTTGACACATGACAGTCGCTGATGTGATTGAAAACCAAAAAATGAGAAAAAGGCCTCCCCACCTTTGCTAAGTTTCGAACTCAAAATCTTATACTTAATGCTAGTGCTATGTCCATATACTTAACCGTCAGGCTGTTGGCCTGTGCCTTATCCATATGGACTCGGTCAACTTAGGGCATATTTAAATCTAAGCCTAGGTTCAATAGCCCAACTTCTAAACCTAAATTTAATTTAACGAAATGTTAAAATCTTTTATTTATTTATTTTTATTTTTATTTATTTTTGTGGTTTTTTCAAAATTTCTTATTTTTTTTGTATTTTCTAAATTTCTTATTTTTTGTGCTTTTTTCCTATTTTCCTATTTTCTTATGTTTTTCTAGAATTTCTATTTTTCTAAATTTCTTCATTTTTTGGGGCTTGCTTTAATTTTCTATTTTTTTGAACTTTTTCTAATTTAGGACCCTATAACCTAATTTGAAAAATAAAGGGGGGTGGGGGTGTAAAAATTAGGTGTATACAGTTACCTCTCTTTATGGTAAAGTTTAAACAAACTTTGCCACAAAGATAAAACAAACATTATTTTTGTCATAAGAATGGATTTTATGCTAAGAAGCGCTACAGCTAGCTTACTATCCTAAGTCCAATCCATTGGTGATTTTGAGAAGAGAAGGGTGGTGCTCTAAGAGATGACTGAAAGACAAAAAGAAGAATTGAAGTTTGGTCATGCTCGTATGAACTGACTAAGCGAAGTGAAACAGGCTAAGCGCTTCTTGAGTTGGTTAAGACCCTAAATTGAGTTGAGAAAACTTGGTCGTGCCCTGATGAGCTGACTAACCAAGGTAGGCAAAGCACTCCTAGAGCTGGCTAAGACCCTAAGGAGAATGAGCAAACTTGGTCGTGCCTTGACTGATTAACCAAGGTGGGTAAAGCGCTCCTAGAGTTGGCTAAGACCCTAAAAAGAATGAGCAAACTTGGTTGTGCCCTGATGAACTAACTAACCAAGGTGGGCAAAGTGCTCTTAGAGCTGGCTAAGACCCTAAAAAGAATGAGCAAACTTGGTTGTGCCCTAATCAGCTAACTAACCAAGGTAGGCAAAGCGTTCCTAGAGCTAGTTAAGACCCTAAAAAGAATGAGCAAACTTGGTCGTGTCCTAATGAGTTGACTAACCAAGGTGGGCAAAGCGCTCCTAGAGCTGGCTAAGACCCTAAGAAGAATGAGCAAACTTGAAAGGCTAGTTAAGAAGATGATGAAGGTAATTGCTTTATGAGTCAGTTAAGAGAAACTTGGTGAAAGAAAGTGCCTTATAGAACTTGGTGAAGAGAGGGGCTTGTTTGCAAGAAATTTAAAAGGATGAACTGAGCTAAGATCGTGTCTTCATAGGTTGGCCAAATAGTAAATGCAGAAAGTAAACGCCTCTGGGTTGGTAAAAAAAGATTGTTAGGAGTAAAAGTGGTCTAAATGTAATAAAAAATTGGTGTACTATCACTGTGTAGAAATACTTACCTGGTCTTTGTCGATAGCACCTAATCTATCAAACCTTTTTTCAAAAGCCCCCATTGGAAAATTACTGACTCTTGTTTTAGTCCCTTGTTATCAACCCAGATGTTTTTTACATACAACGTTCAAGACTTTACTGGTTCTTCATGGAGATTAGCCCGATGCAGGAAAACCACCCACTATTTTTGTTTCTTTAAAACTTTTATGAACCCAAAAGCCCCATTCCCATCTACCGTGATTGCTTACTTGAGTTTTACATTCCTCTGAAAAAATAGACAATAAAACTCCCCATTGAGGGGGATCAATCCATAATAAAGTATTTAAAGAATTTTGTTAATTACCAATGTTTTAGATCTTGTTCCTTAACTCCTCTCGTGTTTACAGTGTATAGGTTTGATTAAATGAGGTCAAGGGAATTAGACCTGTCCATGGAGAAGGTGATTATTCCAACGATGACAACGGCCAAGGATACTGAATTTGCTTGTAGTTAATGAAAATTGAACCACAATGACATTCAAAATGACTGGCATTTTCGTGTTTTGATCAAAATTCCCATTGATTTCTTATGGATAGTACAATTTTACAACATCGGCATTCACAGGGTCTCTCAAATCTAGACCATCCGTTTGGGACAAAATCAAAGCCCCTCCTGATAATACTCGCTTCATAACATAAGGACCCCTGTAATTAGGGGCGAATTTCCCTCTGGAGTCTTGTGCATTGGGGAGAGCTTTTCCTAACACCAAATCTCCTTCTTTGAGGTTACGAGGTCACACCTTTTGGTTAAAGGCCCGAGCTATTCTTTGCTGATAGCATTGATTATGACACAAGGCTGTCAATCTCTTTTCATCAATCAGATTTAGCTGTTCGATGCGTTTCTTTACCCAATTGGCATCGTCCAAATGAATTTCTGATAGTACCCTAAGTGATGGGATTTCGACCTCTATTGGTAACACTACTTCAGTGCCGTATACTAAAGAGTATGGTGTTGCCCCAATCGATGTTCTGATGGAAGTTCGATAGGCCATGAGTGCGAAGGGTAACATCTCATGCTAGTCCTTATATGTAACAGCCATTTTTTCAATGATTCTTTGAGGTTTTTGTTTGCTGCTTCGATAGCTCCATTCATTTGGGGTCGATAAGGAGTAGAGTTCTTGTGAATGATTCGGAATTGCCAGCATAATTTTGTCATAAGCTTGTTGTTGAGATTGGTGCCATTATCAGTGATGATTGTTTCAGGAGTCCCATATTGAGCCAAGATGCCCCTCTTTATGAACTTAACTATGACCCCTTTAGTAATATTCGAATATGACCAAACCTCTACCTATTTGCTGAAGTAGTTGATGGTGACTAATATGAAGCAATGCCTATTAGACGCTCTTGAAGTAACAGGGCCGATGATATCTATGCCCCATATTGAGAAAGGCCATGGTGTTGAGAGGGTATGCAATTCCTCAGGTGGGGCGTTTATCTTATTCGCATAAACTTGGCATAAATAACAGTACTTAATATGTTTGATGCAATCACTATCCATTGTTGACCAATAATACCCTAGCTTCATGATTTTCTTTGCCAACATGTACCCATTCATGTGAGGGTCGCATACTCCTTCATGTACCTCTTTCATTAACTTCTCAGCCTCTTTATCAGCCATACACCTTAAGAATGTACCATTAAATGAACGTCGGTATAAGGTAGACTTACTTACTAAAAATTAAGTGGCTAATCTCCTAATCATCTTTTTGTCTCTTTTCTTGGCTTTTTCAGGGTATGCACCTAGTTGTAAGAACATCTTAATATCATGATACTACGGTATTTGGTCGTTTATATCCTCAATCGTTAGGCAGAAGGTAGGCTTGTCTTCAATTTCAATAGTAAGGGGTTGAATCTCGACTCCACCAGATATCTGGCTCATAGATGCTAGTGTAGCTAAAGCATCAGCAAATTGGTTATGAGTCTTTAGTACGTGATTGAAGGTGACTTCTGTAAAACTTTCCGTTAATGCCATCAAATGCTGGTGATAAGGCACCGGCTTGAGATCTTTAGTTTTATACTCTCCCCGTGCTTAGCCAATAATGAGTGAGGAGTCCCCATACACTTCTAATTCTTGAATGTCTTTCTCTAAGGCCATCTTGAGTCCCATGATGAATACTTCATATTCAGCATATTAGTGTTTGGGAAAACAAGCCTTATGGCCACAGGATACTGAGTACCTTCAGGGGGTATTAGTATTACCCCAATTCCACATCCAGACACATTGGTTGCACCATCGAAGAACATTTTCCATTTTGGTGGCTCGTCATCCTTTCCTTTATTAGAGTTTCCTTCGACCACTAAGATACCCTCATCGAGGAAATTGACTTATACTTCTTGAGAAGTACTATCAGAGGGGTTTTCTATTAACTGATCTGCCTAAGCTTGCCTTTGACTGAATTTCGATTCACATATGTAATGTCGAACTCTGATAGCAACACTTGCCACTTTGAGATTCTGCTAATTAGGGCCAATTTGTCTGCTAAGTACTTTAGGGGATCGTGTTGAGTTAGTAATTCCACCTAGTAGTAGAGTATGTATTGTCTGAGCCGATGCATTACCCAAACCAACGCACAACAGGTTCTTTCAATTTCTGAATATCTCTACTCCCTTTCGATGAATTTTTTGCTTAAGTAGTATACAGCTCGTTCCTTTCCTTTTTCATCTTTCTGACCAAGCATACACCCCATGGACTTTGGTAATATTGTCAAGTATATGAATAAAGGCTTCTCAGGTTTTGGAGCTACCAGAATTGGAGGGTTCATGAGGTATTCTTTGATTGTTGTAAAGGCCTGCTCACACTCTTTGTCCTAGTTGATCTTGGCATTCTTTTTTAACAACTTAAATAAAGGACGACACTTGTCTGTAAGTTGGGATATGAACCAGGCTATATAGTTTAAATGGCCCAACAAACCTCTGATTTCTTTAAGTGTGCATGGTGGGGGCAGGTCAACCATTGCTTTAACTTTATCAGGGTCCACTTCAATGCCCCTTTGGTTGATTATGAAACCTAATAACTTCCTTGAAGTCGCCCCGAAAGTACACTTCTCTAGGTTGAGTTTCAGTTGGAATTTTCTCAACCTATCAAATAATCTCCTTAGATTTTCTACATGATTTTCTCCTTCTTTAGACTTGGCAATCATATCATCAACATATACCTCGACTTTTTTATGCATCATGTCATGAAAAATTGCAACCATGGCCTTTTGGTAAGTTACCTTAGCATTTTTTAGTCTGAAAGGCATCACTTTGTAGCAAAATGTACCCCAAGTTGTGATGAACGTGTTCTTGGCTTTATCTTCTTCAGCCATTCAAATCTGGTTATACCCCGAAAATCCATCCATGAAAGAGAAAATATGGTTTCCAGCTGTGTTATCGACCAATACATCGATATGAGGTAAAGGAAAATTATCTTTAGGGGTTACTTAATTGAGGTCTCGAAAATCTACGCATACCCTGACTTTCCCATTCTTCTTCATAACTGGTACTATGTTGGCTACCCACTCAAGATAATCAGATACCTCAATGAAGCCGACTTCCAATAATTTTTTGACTTCTTCCTTGATTTTCAACAATATATCTGGTTGGAACCTTCTCAACTTTTGTTTCTTAAGCTTGATATCCTCTTGTGTGGGTAAGCGATGGTCCACGATCGATGGGTCTAATCCAAGCATGTCATCATAAGACCATGCGAATACGTCTTGGTATTCGGATAGTAATGTGGTCATCTCTATCTTTTGATTTTCTTCCAAATTTCCCCTAACCTTCAATACCTTAGGGTTTTCGTTGGTATCGACATTAATTATCTTTATTGGCTCATCAATAGAAATTCTACTCATTTCATGTTTTTACCAGCTTTTTTGTACATCATTATGGTTATCAACATCACCCCCGACGACTAACCCAGTAGGGCCGAAAGTGATATCAATATTCTCATCCCCTATCTGCGCGAGGTATCCTGGCCTTTATTCGAGTCATTGGATCTGGAAAGAAAAAGAAAGTGTGCAAAAGGAAGAGTGTAAGTAAGGCAGGAATAAAGAGAAAAGAAGCTGATTTTATTTTGGGGAACTCTCTATTGAGTAGAACAGAGGCAATTTATTACAAAATTCTATAAAATACTGGATCATAATTCATCCTTTACCCTAGGGAAGACTTATTGTTATTCACAGGGATGGAGAACCAATTATTCAAGTGATGGGCTTTATTGATTAGGCTAGCCCCTTCATTCTTGTTGGAAGTGCCTTCTTTAGCGGGCTTTGAGTTTTGGGTTTTGGTCTTAATGAAAGTTTCTAACAATGGTGGGAAGTTCATTGGAGCATGATACAACCTGTTACCCTTTCTGCCCCTAGCTTGCATTCTCTACAATCCTTCTATCGAGGTTAGGATGTATCCTAACCCATAGGACCGAAATTAGCTTTCTTTGTATTTCAGCCTCTCTTCCTTCTGTTGATTGGTGATCATGCACACCTCATTAAACATCTGGAGTCCAAAGTCCTCTTGTTCTTCTGTACCGATATAGGGTATGGCTGTCTCTTTATAGATTTTATAATCTTGGTCACCTAGAATTGTGATGACCTGGTGATTGGAGATGAACTTAACTTTCTGGTGAAGAGTTGACGATATGGCCTTTGCTGAATGTATCCAAGGCCTTCCCAATAACAGATTGAAGGTGTTTAGAATGTCCAAAACCTGGAATGGGATGCTAAACGTCTACAAGCCGATATCAACTGATAAGTTCACCTCCCCTATTATCTCTCTCCTGGATCCATCAAAAGCTCTTACTGTTGTTGAACTAGGTTTGATAGCGATTGTATCAACGCCCAATAGATCCAAGGTAGCTAAAGGACAAACATTTAGAGATGACCCATTGTCGATGAGGACTCTTGTTGCAATGATGTTATTTATCCTTACTATTATGAACAGAGGCTTTGTATGTTGGGTACCTTCTTCACCCAGTTCCTCGGTGGAGAAGGAAATTTGATCTATGGTGAGGATGGAATTGGTGATAGAGCCAATCCTTTTAGCCGGGATTTCATGAGGGACCTTAACATCCCTTAGTGTTCTGAATAAGGCCTCTCGGTGTAGGTCTGATGCCATCAATAGACTCATGAGGGATATTTGTACTGGAGTCTTAGCGAGCTAGTCCATTATTTTGTACTCACTAGACTTGATCATTTTGGTGAAGGTAGTTAATCCTCCTTCATGTTCAGCTTGTTCAATGTTTAGCATTTCCTATATGCCCTTATTTTTTAAGTCTTCCTTTGGATTGTAGATTCTGCCAAAGTGAGTGATCCCCCCTATAAGCGAGCTTGATTGCCCCTAGTTTATTGCCTGGTAATTGAAGGGGGCAGCTTTATAATTTTCGAGGGCTACAGGTACGTGGAATTTGTACCTTTTAGATTATGGGACCTCTTGTTTGTAGAACCTATAAACCTTTGGTTCTTGATTTCGATCGATCATGTTGATGGCAGATTCCGGGTGGTCAGATATCATATTGATGACAGGTCTATGGTTTGGCAGTGGGTTGTTGTTGATGTTTAGGGTAAGAGCCTCCACAAAATCAGTTGTACTGTACCTTCATTGATCAAATCTTGGATTTTGTTTTTCAACCTCCAGCATGAATTGGTTGAATGGCCTACTTACCCTAGATGATATTGACATCTTGCATTGGGATCAAAGAACTTTGGCTTGTACCTTTCACTGGGAGCCTCAGAATGTAGCGGATTATCTCTTCTTAACTTCTCGAGCACCTGACTAAGTGGAACAGGTATTCTGGTGAACTGTCTCGAGGCCCTATTAGCCTATAATTGGTTTCTGTACTGTGGTTGAGCTAGCGGGGGATTCATCCTAAAAGAAACTTGGGAGTTAGGTTTTGCATTCGAGTTGACCATGCTGATAGTAGCTTCTTTAGGCTTACTGGTGGTAGGTTTAGCAAAGGGTGGTCTTCTATCTGCTGTTTCTTGTAGCTTGCTAGAGGAAATGGCACTCTCAATTCAGTACGCTGCTGCCACTATTTCTGTAAAGCTAGAAGAGGTTTGTCCGATCAGGTGAGTGAAGTAGGGCCTCTCAAGAGTGTTAATGAAAGTTGCCGTTAACTCTTTTTCGATCACAGGGGTAGATACCCTTGCAGCTAGGGACCTCCACCTTTGAGCATATTCTTTGAAGGATTCATTGTGCCTTTTCCTTAGGGCAACCAAATCCATCATTGTTGGTGCCACTTTGACATTAAATCTATATTGCTCATAGAACGCTCTAGCTAGCTTCTCCCATATATTCACCTGATTTAAGTTCAACTGGGCATACCGGGTTAAGGCAGGGTTTGTTAAGCAATCTTAAAAGGTTTGGACCATAAGTTGATCATACTATGCATATTTGCCCATCTTACGTACATACAACTGGGTGTGTAACTTGGGGCATCCAGTCCCGTTGTATTTTTCAAAGTCAAGTACTTTGAATTTTTCTGGGAAGCTTTCATAATCGTAGGAAGAGAAGTTTGTTATTCCAACATGCTCGAATCCATCATACCCCTCAAGCGTTTTCATTTTTTCGATGATTTGTCGAGTTAACCGCACTTCAAGCTCCTTCAATCTGTCTTGGTCAACTTTAGGCTTCGGGTTGATTAGGAATGAGTAAGTATTCGACTCAAAGGTTGGGTTGGCCTTTGGAAATACCCCTTTAGTTTCAAAGGATTCAAAGCCCTGATTGCCTTTAGGGAAAGCTTCTTTTGTTTCAAAGGGTAGGGCCTTAGTATTATTTTTATATCGGGCTTTAGAGTGCTCTTCATTTCGTGGGGCTATAGACTTAAGCAAAGAGATGCTGTCAGCAAGGAAGCTTAGTTGATCTACCATCTTTCCCATTGTTTGTTCCAAAGATTTGAATCTCAGCTCCGTGGAGTCAATAACCTCGGGGTTGCTGTTGCCATTATTATTGTTGTTTCCTTGATTGGCCATTCTGATCTGAGAACGAGTTTTGATGGGACTTCTCTGGAAGGTTTGATGTTTGGGAGCTATCTTAGCGACCTGGTGAAAACCACTTCTCAACAAGTTAGCATAGGGATATTTTGAAAAAGGATGCAAATGAATGAGATGCAAGTGAATCATATGGATGAAAAGGAAAGGATCAACAAATTATTAATAGAATGGTAAGTTATTCATTATTTTTGGATTCCTGGAGTCTTATTACATGAAAGAGAAAAAAAAAAGGTACAAATTCATCTATGCTAATTTCCTTTTTTTCCGTGGGCTAGATGATATTTTCTTCTTCTTTTGGTCATGCTTAGCTGCTTTTTCAAACTCTTGAATTTTCTTCCGAGCCATCTTCAACTGGTGTTCCAAGGCGTATGACCTTTGTTTAGATTCTTAGCATAGGTTTGCCCATTTATCTTTCTCATCATGGAGGATCTCCATACGTGCTTTCATTTGGTTCATATAGGTCACCATTTCAGAGTTAGGACGCATAAGGGAGGTTTGAAGGACTTCTAGTGCCTAATATTGCATTGCGCCTACCTTGTGAAGTTGATTATATAAATACTCTTTGGTAACCCGATGTTTGTCCACTTCTCTTATGAACTCACTCAGATCGATGTTTGGGCTTATGGTCTGGGTATCCCACCAAGCTTTGATCTTGTGAAGTTTGGATACCTTTTCTGTAAAGTGAAGCTCTTCGAGATTAAGAGTAAATGGTTCTAGTGAAGGTTTGTGAACTATGTCCTAGATCCCTCCAAATTGCCTTACCATGTTGCTTGGATAATAGCCTATACACCAACTCATCCCGATCAGTGGTACAGCATGGTAATTCTTGCAAACCAGTATGACCTTAGTGTAATTGCTCCACCTGATAGTCCACAGTATGTCTTCTACTCGAAAATCTTGTAGAACCTCTATCCAGAGAAGGGTAGGGATATCTTTTGGTAATTTCATCTTATCGACGAAAGAATCAATAAGGTTAACCTTATTCGTGAATGCTCCCCTTATTAAATCCAACCCAAAGCACTTGATGTGACTGATGAACCAAACCATTAATAGTGCCATGCTTGACCTGAGATCTCCGCAACCCCTTTCCTTAAGGAAATTAAGATTCCTTATTTGCTCAGCAAGTAGGGTAAGAATATAGGATTTACCTTCCCAGAATTAAGCCACTAACTTTATTACCCTAAAGTGTATAAGAAGAGACTCACTTAGGAACAAGATAGTGGTGAACACAGCTAGTACATAGGCCTTGATTCGGTTTTCTCTCCAATTCCTAAAAAACAGTGCCTGATTGTTGGAGTTGGGCTCATTCTGGAACCAATCGACTAAATCCTATATCTTGATGGCGTATTTGTTGTAGTCATTTAAGGCCTCATTTATCTCAGTCTTATGGATTCCTAAGAATTTTGAGAAGACATGTATTGGGCCAAAGCTAAGTTTCGGGACATATACTTCGTCCAAAGGAGGAGCTTGGAGCAGTTAGGTGTACTCCTCTAAAGTTGGGCTGATTAGATGTGGTCTAAATTGAAAAGCCACTTCTTTGGGCTCCTAGAAATGGACTAAGGCCCTTACTAGTGTGATATTAACCTTCACTTTGGCTAGTGAGAGTATGAGTCTAATTTTGTTGGTAATGAATTGTTGCTCTCTCAGGTTGAAGGTTTGAAACCACTGGCTGAGTATAGGCTTTAGGTTTGCAGGTTTGTAGACATGAATCTCTTTGGCGAGAACCTTGGTGTTGGATGAGCTGGCTATTTCTCAAACATTACAAAGAAAGCATAAATTACAGGGAAAAGACTAATATACAAGATCTCCTATGTACATCAATTCTAAGAAGAATACCAGAAAACTAAAAACTCCGGAATCTTTGTCATTTTTTTTTCTTTTTCTATGTAACATTGCCATTTTGTTAATTATTTGTTGACCCTATGAAGTATAATGCAAGACAAGTGGGTTCTAATGGTCCTTAAACTCTATGAGCTCATACGTTTACAAAGAAACGGTTCTTTAGTCACATCGAAGTCTAAGTGGGGTAACCTAATCGGCCCCAAACGGTGGTTGCCCCACTACATTTGAGACTTTATACAGTGGCACCCTGTCCTAAGGTCCTATAGCCCGAGTTTGACCGTATCTATCATATATTTATGATGCAACAAAATAAATCTCATGCCTTCGTGTATGCTATTTATAAAATAAATATGCTAATTAAAACAAATATATACATGAAGCCAACAATAAATAAACAAATCAATATTTAAAGAAATAAATAAATAACTAAACAATGTAGATAATTTGAAAAGCGATTTTAACTTCGAAATGTTTTTAAGTGGTTAACCTTCTTGACGGCCCACAATGGAGTCGCTAAGCTATCGAGCCTGATTTTTCACCCCCCCGGTTCTTTTTATAAAATTAAGTCTTCTCTAAACTGATCAGTACTAAACCCTACCCATTTAATATTGATCATCGACTAGGTTTTAAAGAAGACCATTTTTTTCAACTTGAAAAGATTTAGAGTCGCCACCCGACCGGAGTCGGGAAAAGGGGTTGAGTTACAACCAATTGGTTGGATTTGTTATAACTTAGCTACCAGTCTATTGATTAAAAAACTAAGTTATAAATATGGTTTTTTGAAAAATAGAGATCTGGATTCGGGAGCTAATTTATTAAACCCTAAACGAGTACCACTTTTAACTTTCCGAATTTAATTTCACTTTTCAAATATACCCTTTTTAATTTCTAAAAAACATCTAATTATGATACATGTAACTAAATTGATTAATTTACATAAATATCTAAAATGAGAAAAATAAAACTTTCCATGTTTTAAGTCTCCCCATACTTGTGTACGGGTACCTACGTACCTATTATTCGAGATCAGACGCACGTAATTCTTTTTATGAAAATATAGCGTATTCATTGATTTTAACTTTTGGAAAAATTACCAAGTTTACATTTTTACCCATTTTGAGTTGATTTGAGAAAAGATTATAAGGGATCCTAAGTTGGATTTAATTTTTGGAAAACCTAAAATGCCTTAGTTTGGAAAGGATCTGTTTTATTTTTATTAAAAGAAAATAATTTTCTAGTGTCAAAAAGTAACTTTTCTATTTTTATTTTATTATTTTTATTATTTATTTATTTATTTTCTATTGTTAGTTAACTTTTTATGATTTTTCTTTTGTTTAAATGTGAAAATAAAATTAAAAAAAAAAACCAACATAAAACACTTCCTATTCTTTTTTTTTTTCTTTTCTTTCTTCTTTTTCTTCTTTTTTCTTTTCTTTTTCCTTTCTTTTTTTATATATTTTTTTCATTATTAGTATTTTCTATTACATTTACACAAAACAAATAAACAAAATAAAATGACAAATAAAATAAAAATTAAAAAGAATTAAAAAAAAAAACTTCAAACAGATTAGGATGCATAGGTCGAACTTGGGCGAGTCGGGTCGAATCTTGTCTTCTTCTTCTCCAACACCAGCGGGGTACGATTTAGGCCTCCAAATCGAAGGGGAAAAGGGGCTTTTATGTATTTTTAATTGGGATTAGGGGGGGTAGAAGAAATATCATGGTTAATGGAGCTTGTTTTGGGTGGTTTTGAAAGTGGTGGTTGGCGGTGGTATTCGTTCCTCCAACATTGTAGCAGTTGGGCACGAATGGAGTATTGGTTTGGGGATTTAAGGGTACAGGGAGAGTGGTCGTGATATTAGTTTAGGCCGAAGGATGCTAAGGGTGGTGGTTTGAGGAAAGAGAGAGAGGCGGTGGTCAGGGTTTGGTGGTAGCTACCTTGGTGGAGTTGCTAGGGGTCACGATAGAGGTCGAAAGTAGTTGGGTTGGAGAACCTGAGCTACGAGTAGTCTTCCTAGAGTGGTAGCTCAACTAGGGTCGGAGTAAAGAGAGAGAATCAAAGAGAGAGAGTGAGTTAGAGAGAGAAAGTAATCGGGAATGAATAGAGAGAGTGTAGGGATTGATTCTATTCGTTGTGTATGTTCGTCTATGTCCCATGATCATCAATTTATACATAAATCCAACCTATAAATAAAGGAAAGTTGGAATTGGATTAATGAAGAATGCTCAGGAAAACAGCTTTTTTCCAATTTTTGTAGCTCAAATTGAATGCTCCGTTGACTGTATTTAAACATGTTTTTCTATAACAATTCACAATAGGCTATGTCTATTCTGCAATTTTGCCATTGATTTGGTGAAATTGCAAGGAGAAAGGGTAAAAAAATCATATTGAAGTGGGTGGTTTGAAGTGGAAAGTGCTGGAAACTTGGAGAAAGTTGAGGGAAAAAGAAGGAAAGAGAGGGAAAGAAAGGAAAAGAGAGGAAAAAGAATGGAAAAGGAAGGAAGGGGGAAGAAAAAGTAGGCTAATGTGGCGCAACGTCAGTTGTGTCGACCAACCCCGACATGCCACGTGTCATTTCGTGACACGTGACAACTGACATGGTACACTACATGGATGCTATGTGGCTCCACATCAGTAGGCTAATAATGGCACACCACGTCGATGCTACGTGGCTCCACATCCGAGTTAACAAATCCGATGATGCCACGTAGCATAATTAGTCCCTGATGTGATTGAAAACCAAAAAATAAGAAAAAGGCCTCCTTACTTTTGTTAAGTTTCGAACCCAAGATCTTATGCTTAATGCTAGTGTTATGTCCATATGTTTAACCATCAGACTATTGACCTATGCATTGTCCATATGTGCAATTAAATTGTATACATGGATTCGGTTAGCCTAGGTCATATTTAAATCTAAGCTCAAGTTCAATGGCCCAACTTCTAAACCTAAATTTAATTTAATGAAATGTTAAAATCTTTTATTTATTTATTTTTATTTTTTATTATATTTTTTTTGTGATTTTTTCAAAATTTCTTTTTATTTTTTGTATTTTCTAAATTTCTTATTTTTTGTGTTTTTTTTTCCTATTTTCCTATTTTTTTCTAGAATTCCTATTTTTTTTAATTTCTTCATTTTTTGGGCTTTCTTTAAATTTCTATTTTTTTGAACTTTTTTTAATTTAGGACCCTATAACCTAATTTGAAAAATAAAAGGAGGGTAAAAATTAGGTATCTATACAACTTTTCTCACATCTATGTTTTTTTTTATTATTATTCTCTTAGGTCTTTAATTTTCTTATTTTTTGGGATTTTCCTTATTTTAAACTAGGTGGCTTGATACTTTTGTAATATTTTTCATTTTTAGCCTAAAAAACTGACTTATGCTAAAGAAATAGCAAAAATGAGATGTCTACACCTTGTATATAATGTATTACCTAGTTTTATAGAGAAATTTGCATGTTTAATCAAAATTAATAAATATTATACAAATACAAATTAGATAAAAAAATATTACCAAAATATTATTATTATATCGCATGTTGAAGATTCAATATAACTATTTATAGTAATGTTACATATTCAAAATGCAACACTAGTAAAATATCTATACCGTATCTTCAAGATGCAATATTAACATTTGTGTACCGTTACTATGTTGCATCTTAAGATATGACATTACTATTTATACCAAGACACGATATTAGTATATTTGTACCTAATAATGGTATACAAATGTTAAGCCTAAAGTACATATAATCTTAGAAGTTCTTATGCATTTATTCCTAATCATTTTTGTTCTATTCAAAGTAAAATGAGTTAGCAACCATCTTTGATGTTGCTGTTTTACAATATATGGCCAATAATGCAAAACTCAAAATAAATTGAATAAAGAAATATTAAAAGTATGAGATTAAATGTAAAATAAATACTTTATAAATATTAATAAGAAAATTTAGTTTTGAAAACTTGTTAAATGAGATTCCACCAGTAATTTACAATGAACAAATAACAAATAGTATAATTACAAGCAAAAATTACGAACTAGAATTTTAAAAAATATATTGGTATTTGAAAAATTATAAATAAGATGTGTATAAAATTTCATTAAAAATATTTATAAAAAATGAAGCTAATAAAATGAGCTATGTGCATGTCATTTGATGCGAGACACATCATTCTCTTTTGCCCACATCAACAAACATCCCTTAAATAATTTTATTTTTTCTTTCTCTCCTTATTTCCTTCTACAAAATTTTACCTTCCGCTTTTTTCCCCTTACATCCTTCTTACATTGATTTTTGTCTCCCATTTCAAATTAGAAATTCTCACTATAACTCTCCATAGAAATTAAAACTATAAACTCCATTAAATTCCTCATAATGTTTACCTTATAGCCATACTAGAACTTGCTAATGAATCTCCAAAAATTAGTGTAAGGTGTGTAAGAAACGGTTTCCTTCATCTATTTTCCTAAGCTTCTAGTTCCATCTTCACTTTGCACTAAATATTCTCTTTTTAATGCATTTTTATTCTTTGTTGCTTGTTTTTATGGTGTTAGGTTCAATAACATTAACTTTGGATACAACATGAGTTAAAATCGCCAAATTTCTCAATTTACTACTAAAAGGTATAAATATCAACCCTTTAAAAACTTGAAGCTTCTTTATACAATAGGTTATATTAAGGATAGATGGCTAAATGAATTTATTAGACCTATTAAACCAACCCCCCTTCGCAGAAATACCCATCATAGTGACTCAAGGATTACTTTGAATTTACAATGAGATCAAAGTGAGTGGAAAAGTTCAAGGATTTTCTGTATTCTTGTTTGATATGCAAATGATGTTAATTTTGCTGCTCTTATATTGTACTTATTGTTTTATAAGTTAGGAAGTAGCGATATTATGATGTGAAGTGTGAAAAATTGAAGTTGGTCAATGTTCTATTCATTCTATAGAGTTATTTTCCCAAAAGTCAAGCTATCATCCAAATGCATAAAATTATTGTATGAATGGCTCTTTTTCTTTTCCCCTTAAAAATTCATGGTCTAAGACTAGCTAGTTGAATTACTATAATACCCATCCAATCAACTAGATCTGCATTATTCTGATTTTCTTAATTTTTCCATTGATTCAATCTAAACTTTCAGATGTGTTACTCTTGTGATTCCCATATGTATTTAGTTAATGAAATCTCTAATAACATGGCTAAGGGGCATTATAAACAAAGATATTGAGAATGTAGTTAGTTAAACTCGATATATTTCACTTAAGTGAAAACATTGAGCTGCCCCTAAAGTATACTAAGCTAGTGTATAGTATCTTTTAATCAAACACCAATACTTTATTCATAACTAAATAAAGGAATAAAATCTAGAGAACTTAGTTTTCACGTCAAAAACTACCCTAAATGTAAAATTTTAAGATCATTTTACTTATAGGCTAACCTATCCTATTGCATAATCATCTTTAATTAAGAACTATCCATGAGATGAAATGCCTTTTCTCTAATCTAGAAAATGCAACTCCATGACTTGTGGGTTAGTTGTATTGAACTTAGGATTGTATAAGGATTGAAGGTGTAGATCCAACGAATGGTAATTGAGTAATTTAGCTTAACTCCTATGCTACTATTAATATTGTTCTAATGAATTATCATACCTCAAAGCAATAAAGTCATAATAATCCCATAGTGTAAACCATTTTAAGATAAAAGCTAACCTCACAACTATTATCATAAACCTAATTATATAAAGCATTTACGACTAATCCGCTTTTAAGTAAACAATTTATATGATAGTATTATTATTTTGTCTGCGAAAGTCTTATAACATATATTAAAACTCCAATAATCAAAATGTTATTTACATGACTTAGTAGCTTAGGTTACTTAAATATTTACATAGTTTGATTTCAAGAGATCAAAATTAACATCAAAAGTTTCACAAGTTCAACTATTCTCCAATTTGATATCCTCATTCCCTAGAATCCAGCAACAACTAACCTCAGGATAACGTGACATCCTAGTCGACACTTGAAAAAAGATCTATAAGGATGCGAGCAATCAACTGCTTAATAAGTAGAGACGGAGACATAAGACTATATGATAAGTGCAAATAGAGTTATTAGACAATTAATCAAATGCAATACAATAAAAAAATGTTATCGTATAACGTTATCTAGCCAATCATGAAATTAGAGAAATTACACTCATTCTAATCCGGATTTGAGGAGTTTCAATGCGTATGCAATAGCTCATGACTAAACCCAAACTTATGCAATAGAAACATCTCTTCTCTTGTGATGACTTTTGAACTACTACCTTTAAGCTTTCTGTGACCTCTTCTCCTATCAGTCAATTTGACTAAGGGTGAAGAAGGGGGCATTTCAGCTATCTCTTTTCGAAGGGGTTGGTATTTGGTTGAAAAGTTCTAGGCATCCCCTAATGGGTTGCAATACATATCCAATTAAGTTTTCAAATCTAATATAGTTAAGTCTAGTTTAAGGTAATCGATCAATTTCATATAGTTAAATCAACTGCAATCCAATACAATAAACTAGTAGTGTACAATGAACCTTAAAGACATACAAGCATGTACAAAAAAAAAAAAAAAAAACCTTACTTAAAAGCACGACTAAGTATAACCTTAAGCCTCTAAGTATTGTAAAACAATATTCCAAAATATAGTTATGTGTTGATTCAAAACTTACCTAAACTCCCTACTTGCTCACTAAGGTGCAACTTATGATATACCTTTGCTGCTATTCCTTATAAAGTAAACGTTATTTTAATGTTCATATAATTACTATATATAAGCTATTATTTTGTAACTCAATCTATTAACTTAAGTACAAAGTTCTACTATACTTAATTATCTAGGTTTTTTGCTTACTTGTTATTAGTTTTGTATTTAATTAATCTCTTATTTAACCTTTAATTTAGCCCCCCAATTGCAATTTTCCCTAAAAGTTTCAAGAATGCCCTCTAACCTATTCTCTAAAGTTCACCCCCTCCATTTCACGTATATGAAGTCTTTGATTTTTGTTCTTGATCAACTTCTTAATTTGCCATTTATACATAATCTTTGATCCATCCTGTAAGTTAACCTTTGATTAAAATGCACCCTACATTTTAGCACATTTCCTACAATTTCCATTTACAACCAGATTCAAAATACTTTATACAACCTAACACAACTTTAGTTTAGATTAAACATCACATCGCTACATTATTTAGGTGACTAACATTTTACATTTTTAGTCATATTTCAATACCAAGTCTTTAATACTCAAATCTAACACTTGTAATCACCATAAACTTAATCTCTCAATATCATTCAATATCACAATATAGTAAAATACCAACCAAATCGGATTTCGGGTCAAACTCTTGGAAAATCATTTAGTATATTTTGATAAATAGCTATTTAATAGGATTTTAAGGCTTAAAAATTAGATAAAAATTTAGGAACTAGTTTTCACAAAAAACTCTTCATAACAATTTTATATTATTATAGGTACTTTATAGAAAAATTTTGTACCCAAAACAATATTGTTAAGGGTTTTGAAAATGAAATTGAATTCATCTTGGTTTTAGTCATCTCTTAAGAGCGACATAATTCAACATTTAATTTTAACAAAATAGTTTTTTTCCCCTAAAAACTACATACAAAAATATGTTAGAATAATTTTTTTTTTTCATAACTTTTTGAACAAGAAATACTATTTTTAGTCAATTAATGAAAATCGGGTTAGTTTAGAAGACACATTAGCTCACAAGGTTGCAGTCATCACCAATGGTGAAGGGTGTGTCTGCAGCCCTAGGCGTTATCTCCTTTGTTAGGTGGTAGCACTTGTTTGCTTTCAAAAACTCCTTAAGTCTTTGTACCTCAATTTAGCCTTAATTATCCTTATTTTTGTAAAATTTTCCTTAAGCTTTCTAAACTCTCCTCTATTTTTTTTTTTAATTATAGATTGTCTAAAATGACCATAGAAGGTAAGCTTCTGAATTTACAATGAGTGTTAGGGTTGGTGGTGAATTTTCCTAGGGGACATGTGTCTTAATTCCAACTTTTTCCTATAATGCACTAATCCTCCTTGCCTACACGTCGTGCTTAAGACACTAGTTTTAGGAGCTATTAGGTGATTTTTATTTTTTTATTAGTTTTCTTTAATTATTTTTTAAAGTAATTTTAAGTGTATATGTACACATATAAAATTACATTTAATACAAATAGATACTCATAAATATTATTCATGTTATTTTATGATTTTTAATGTACATATATTATATATCTAGTGATTTATTAATTGTAGGAAACTTACGAAACAAGCTTTGATAAATAATAAGTAATTACGCTGTTTAGCCCAATTTTTCGGTGTGTTACTTCCTTAATTCGATCTATGTTAAATCATATGCCCATTTAATATAAATCCTCAATTAGGAATTAAGAAAAACTCGATTTTTTTTTTTGAAAACCTTGGTATAATCGAGAAAAGATGATTAAATTAAAACTAATTAGACGAATCGATTTTTATTTAGCCACTAGTCTGTGTTTTGAAAAATTTTTGAAAAGGTTTTAAGAAACCAAATTTATTAAGTTTGGGGACTACTCTATTAAACCCTTATAGGTACTACTTTAATCTTTTGAGATTAACTTTATTTTTTCAAAATACCCTAAAATAATAATTTTGTATTCATAAATAAAGAAAATTAAATTTATTTACAAAAAATATTTATAAATAGAAAAAACTTCCTATTTTAAATTGCCCTATAAGTACTTATGTATCCTCTTGCAGGGATTAGACTTCCATAGTTTGGTCTAAAAACTTTAGCATATTAATTGTTTATTCTTATGAAAATCTATTGAGTTTATGTTTTTAATCCATTTATTTTTCTTTTAAAGAAAATACTAGAATAGGTCCTAATTTTCCAAATTAAAAAAAAAAATCTACATAAATCCTAACTTTAGCAAAAGGTTCATTCATCTTATTTTTTGAAAAGAAATTTTTCTAAATGACAAAATTCTTTTACATTTTTTTAAGTGCCTAAAATAATTTATTTATGTACATTGTATTTGAAAATAAAAGCTCTTAACTTCTTATATATATATAATTACTTTTTTTTATTGGTTTAAAAAGAAAAAAAAATTAATATAAAACAAAAAAGGAGAAATCAAACCTATAAATGGATTGAGGGTGTAGGTCAAGTAAAGCTCAGATCAAGTTAGGTGGTATGGGTTGAATCCAGATGCTCCAGTTAATGCGAGTCACACTCCAAACTCTTTGCTACAATCAAGGGAGTCAATTCGAACTAAACTATACGTCAAAATGAGTAGGAGAGAGCATTTTTGTGAGTTTTTTAATGGACTTAGGGGGTGCAAGCCCAATACCACAAAGTTGTCTTGGTGTTTTAATTAGTTTTTGGAGTTGGGTGGCAACAGTGGAAGGGAGCTATGACAGTTGTAATATCCCTTATATGCTAAGCGATGAAATTTTAATTATCAAGGCGTCTTTTGTTGTAGTTGCATGGAGTTTATTAGAACTTCAAAGTTAAACGTGCTTGGGCTAGAACAATCTTAAGATAGGTGACATCCTAGGAAGTTGCTGTATCAAGGGACAAAATCATGTAGCTTTTTACGTTAAAGCAGATAATACCTTGGTGGGAGGAGTTTCGACCGAGTCGTTATAGCAGTAGAGAGTGGCTACACATGTATGGGCAATTATATGGTGGTTACAGGCTATAGTAGGTGTACAAGAGTAGTTAACTTTGTACTGGGGTGAATGGTGGTGTTATTTCAAGAGGGACGCATGGTTGGTGATGGTTTAGAGAGGAACTCGATAGTGGCTTCAAGTCAGTAAGTGGTTATTAGTCGTCATGTGAAGGTCGCATAGTAGGTAACTATGTGAAGGTCACCTAGTGCTACAAATGTTGGGGTTGTCTGTAGAGATTACGTAGCTATTAGCTAGCGTCGAGTGATTGGTTGAGTTGCTACAGTAGGTGGTCAGGTGTGTACCATTCACATATGGATTGCTGTGGGTCATATTGTGATGGTAGTGGTTTTATGATTGGTTGTTGGTTATTTAGGTTGACACTTTGGATGTGCATGGCATTTAGAGATAGGCATGAATGTATGTGTGCTCCTACATTGTGAGTAGCAGTTGGAAGTTGTAGGTTTGCTTGCTGTAGATTGAAGGATCAATATGGTCATGGTTATGTTATTACAAATTGTTGCAATAATGTCTGACTATGTGTGGTTGTATTTTTGTGTTAAGCTTGTATTGGCTTGATGATTTAAGTGTACTCAGATTTTTTTGTCTCTCCAGATTGGGCCCTTGAAACCAAGCTTTATAGAATCTCAATTCAAATATAGCTATTAGTTTCAAATTAATACACATCCCATTTTTTCAAGATTTAAACCTACCTTCAATTTTATTAAATCTTCCAACAACGAATATTAATGCTAATCTTTATAAGATTTGAGTTTTTTAACAATTATTTTATCATCGTTTTTCCAAATCCATAAAGAATAAGTGAAGATTTGACAAAATCTAACAAGGATTCAAGCTTAGCCTCCTTATCCCTTCTTTTTCATGTCTATTATCTAGGGAGGAAACCGGTCACGTGCTATATAGCAAAAAAAATCACCCTAATGCTTACTCCTTAGATCAAACCCATAAGCTTCATGTTCTCCTCAAGACCAAGCATTTAACCAATTAAGCTAAGCTTTTTCCTTATTATATCACGAACATAAATTATACTTAAGCTCTGTATGTTGAGCCCAATCTTATTTTGCGCTTTCATACCTAAAAGTAGTTTAGTTCACTTTGACTTGTGGATTAATTTAAACAACCAAAGATAATTAAATAATTAAAAATATATATAGAAAAAGAAATTTTCACTTTAAAATTATTTTGATAAATTTCGAATCATTATTTAATTTGTCCAGTTTATTATTTGTTAAGATCTAATTTAAATTTAGTGTAAGCCCTATTTGAAATTTCCACTAACATAAACGGATACACTTCATGGTGAAAAATATTTTATTGGATTCATTCCCAATTTTCCAAGACTCAAAAATTGTCAAATTGCATGTATACTTTGATTATGAAGATTGCTTGGTCCGACCTAAATGATCGACTAACTCAACTTGGATACCTTTGATATTTTTTATTTTTTCCAATTTTTCAATTTTTTTGTGTTTTCTAAATTAGGACCCTTTTTTTTTAATTCTAAAAATAATTAAAACTATAAGAGGGTAAAAATGAGTTGTCTATATATGTATATTCTATAAATATAATATTTAATTATTTTATTTTCTTAAATATAAATTCGCGAGATTACTTTTACTGATATTTCCAACTTCATTGTAAAATTCGTACTTAATTGGATAATTTTCACGACCGTCTTAAATTTTACGTACCGAATTTAGACCTTTCAATTACAAAGCTTATATGAATTATGTTGAGCTTAATTTTTTACCCTCCTGATTCTTTTATAAAATTAGGTCTTCTTTATATCGATCAGTACTAAACCTAACCCGTTTAATACTGATTCTCGACTAGGGTTTACAGAAAACCATTTTTTTTTTCAACTTGAAAAGTTGTTGGAGTCAACACCCAACCGAAGTTGGAAAAAAGAGTTATAACTTAGCTACCAGCCTATTGATTAAAAAACCAATTTATAAAACAACTTTTTGAGAACCAGAGAATCTGGATCTGAGAGTTAGGACTTTTAAACTTTCACGAGTATCATTGACTTTTCAAAATTAACTTTAATATTTAAAGATCACCTTTTTATTAAATAAGATGGAACTCAATTTAACTATTCTAATTGGACAAATGAAATAATCTAAACTAAAGAAAAAAGGAAAATTAGGTTTTTCATTTTTATCGTCGTCTCATAGTGCCTACGTATCTGCTATTCAGGATCAGACATACGTAGTTCTTTTAATGAAAACTTTAGTAGGTTAAATTGATTTTAATTTTCGAAACATGTCGAATTTACATTTTTAGTTCAATTCGATTTATTTAAGGAAATTTCTAAAAAATGAAAGTTCTAAATTGAAATTTTATTTTTGAAAAATCTAAAAGGGTCCTAATTTGGAAACGGATGATTTATTTTTATCTTTTTTTTTTGGAAAAAAAATTTCTAAGTGATAAAAACAAATATTTATTCTTATTTTATTTTTATTTTTATTTATTTATTACTAATTTATTTATTACCTATTATATCTTATTTATTTCTATTAAACTAACATAAATAAAATAAAATAAAATTACTTTTTCCTTTTTCTTCTTCTTCTCTTCTTCTTTTTCTTTTCTTTCTTTATTATTACATTTACATAAATAAAATAAATAATCAAATAAATAAACAAAAAACAAAACAACAAAAAAAAAAAAGAAAAAGAACTTCTGACAGACACAACTAGATACGTGGGTCAGACTTAGGTCCGTCAGGTTAGATCGGTTGAGTCGAGTCTGGGTCGTCGGGTTGGGTCAGGCTCTATTGACTTCAATAGCAGCGGTAGCTAGTGGGAGCGATTTAAGTTGATTCGGACAGATTTTCTTAGGGGTAAAGGCGGATGTGTGAGTTTTGGATTAGACTTTGGTGGGGTAAGTTGAGTGCCATGGTGTTTGGTGGTGGTTTAGAAGGTAGTCGAAGGTGGCAATTGGCGTTGGAGGGAGTTACTGGTCGTGAGTAATCAATTGGGGTAGGGGTTTTAGAGTGTGGGGAGTTCGATTGTAGGATTAGTTTTGGCCAAGGGTGGCTAAAAGTGGTGGTTTAAGGGGGGTGAGCTTCGGCGGTTAGCGTTTAAGGGTGGCGGTTTGGTTGAGCAGTTAGGGGCTATGGCAGCGGTCGAGGGTGGTCGTATTCTAGAGTTGATGGAGTAAGGGTCATGATTGTGGTGGTGGTTAAGCTTGGAGTTGGCTAGAGAGAGAGATTGGTAGAGAGAGAAAGTGATCGAAAAGGAATAGAGAGAGTATGGGAATTGATTCCAAGGTTATCTGTGTTTCATGACCACCCCTTTTATGCTTGTAATCAACCTAGAAACAAAGGAAAGTTTGAATCAGAGTGAATGTGAGTTGTCTGAAAAAACAGTTTTCTTTTTTCCAACTTGAGAGCTCGATTTGAATTTGTTTTTTATCGAACTTGGATGCGTTAAAGGGCTCGATTCATAGTAGGCTAAGTCTAGCTTGCAATTTCACCATTGATTTGGTGAAAGTGCAATAAGAAAGGGTCCAAAAATCGTGTTCAAGTGGGTAGTCCAAAAAGGAAAGCGTTGGAAATCTGGGGAAAATGAAGGAAGGATGGGGAATGAGAGGAAAACGAAGGGAAAAGGAAAGAAAAAAAAAAAAAAGGCTGACGTGGTGCCACGTTAGCAGTACCGGCCAACCTCGATGTGCCACGTATCATTCGTGACACGTGGCAGCTGACGTAGCATGCCATGTGGTGCCACATCAGCATGCGGTCCAATCCGATGATGCTACGTGTTAGGATATTTGGCGCAACCAGATCCTGACATGTGGCAACGTGTTAGTCAACAGAAAATAAAAAGAAAAAAGGCTTTCTTACTTTTGCTAAGATTCAAACCTAAGACCTTATACTCAAACCCCATACTTAGTCCATATGCTTAACCATTAAGCTATTAGCCTGTGCCTTATCCATATATGCAATTAAAGCCTAAGTTATATTTAAATCTAAGTCCAAGTTCAATGGCCTAACTTCTAAACTAAAATTAAAATTAAAAATCTATCCTAATAACATGCTATTTTCTAAAATCTTTTACTTGATTTTAATTTTTCTATTTTTTTTTTGTAATTTTTCAAATTTCTAAATTTTTATCTTTTTAGGGTTTCTTTATGAAATTTTCTTATTTTTTTATGCTTTTTCTCATTTTTGAAAATCTTTGTATTTTTCCACGATCCTTATTTTTTTTCTAAATTTCTTAATTTTTTGGGTTTTCTTTAATTTCCTAATTTTTTGCGTTTTTTTTTTATTTAGGGCCTAAAGAGAAAAAAAGAAAAATAATAAAAATAAAAATAAAGGGGGCAAAAATTAGGTATCTACAAATTAAGATTATACTTGAAAGATATTGTAAACCCTGCAAATTTAGCATTTTAGGTAACTGATTGATTTAAATATTACAAATAATTACCCTAACTCAATGGAGTCGGTAATTTTAAAACTAATTAAAATTTTAAACTTGAACATAATACGAAAAATAAAAACACTAAAATTTTGCTTGAAACCTAAATCGCGTACAAAAAACCCTAAATCAAATGTATGTGTAAAAACTCAAAATTGAATCCAAACTTGATCAAAACCCTAAATCTATAACTTTAAGCTTATAAAATGAATAGATATCACTTAGCAATGATATAATTATAGTTGATCATAATTATTGACTAAATCACATAATCGTATATAAACTTGAACGAAAACGTTGAAATAACTCGTAAATATTATCAACGTAACCGATACCGATTAAATTAATAAATTTTCATAAAATTCCAAAATTAATTTATAAATGTTATTTTTATGATTTTTACATTTGGAAAAATTATATATAATTATTTTTATTTTCCTTTTTCTTTCTTTTCTTTTCTTCCTTTTCTTCCTTCTATTTTTCCCTTGTTGCCATGTTAAAATTCTACACATACATTGCAGCCCATGTGTTTATTATCCAATTACAAGTATCAACAAATAAAGGGAGAAAGGATAAGTTAATAAAGTAAGTGTCCTTTTCTCATTAATTGTAAAATTAAGCAAGATTTCTTTCTTTTCTTTGTCTTTTGTTTGTTTTAAACTTCATGTTGCTGCTTCTTTCCATCTGGAGCTTGCAAAACCAGAAAAAAAAAAAAAAAGAAGGAAACAAATCAATTACAATAGGTTATTTATTTATTTTGTATATACATGTACTCTATACTATGTATATATGTACTAAGTATTTATTTAATTGTTTATTTACATGTACGTATATGTATGCATGAATAGACAACTATATATATATATATTATGTATTTTCTTTATTTATGTATATACATTTGTATCTAGGAGTGGGTATATATATTATTATGTCTAATATACGGTATATGTATATAGGTATAAATAATAATACATATAATATGTATTTTCCTATACATGTATTTTTGTATGTATGTATGCGTATGTATTATATATATGTGTATATTTAGTATTTTATTATATAATATATATAGGTATACACATATAGTATATGTATATATACTAGATATTTTCTTTATATACATATATATATTTTGTATTCTATTTAATTATTTATGTATATATGCCTGATCATGTATGTATATGTACTTATTATTTTTCCATATGAGGTATATACATGTATACGTATATAGTAAATATATGTATATATACTTAGTATTTTCAAAGTATAAGAATTTTTGTATATTTGTATATATACATATATATAGCTGACGTGAATATGTATATATATATATTATTAATAATATTTTGTATTTTAGTATATATACGCATATATAGTATAACTGTATATGTACATAAGTTTATAAAGTATAAATAAGTATATATTACACTTACACATAATGTAGAAGTAAAGTTAAAATAATTTATTATATAAAGTATAGCATACATATAAATATACGTATATGAATAGTGATGTATACGTAAAAATACGAGTATATAAAAATAATATTACAATATGCTATAATATTAAGTTAATAAATAAAGTAAGTTAATAGATATATATACATAAATATCGTAAATTTGGAAAAAGATTAATAATTAAGTAAATTAGAAAATTTAATAAAATATAATCATAAGTATTTATATATATAATTATACAGTAAAATAGGGAAAAAATGGAAAATTATGGAAAAAGTACAAAGGTGACACGTAGCACTTCCATATGCTATCACGTTATCACTTATGTATAACTAAGCAATTTTCATACATTAATAATCATAATAAAATAATTAAGTAATTAGAAAATTAATAAAGTAGAAAATTTGAATAAATAGGTCTTAAACCCTAAAAATAAGTAATTATAATAAAATAGGCTTAAATTAAGAAAATTATAAATTTTATGATTCAAACAATTATTAAATCATAATTATACTAGGAAAAGCTTAAATTGATAAGTTACAACTTTTTAAGTCAACATAATGAAGTTTGTAATATTTTTAAATTATAATCAAAATTACGGGTTATAACGTTTAAAACGGACCCCGCTATGAGAAAGTACGCTAAAAAATGATTAAAATGAACTATAACTTTATAAAGATCCAAACTAAATCGAAAAAGTTATACGTAATTGAAAATTTAAGAAAATCTGAGTAAAATATTTAAATTAAACTATATTTATATCATATTTGGATTATAGTGGGAAACCAGGCAAATAATGACAGATATTTAGTTAAAAGGGAAATATAGTTTTTCAGAATACTTATAAACTTTTTTATCTTTTAAGTATTCGATTATCAAGTTCTGGAATTCTCAAAAGTTGAGAAAGTGAGCATAACTTAAGTGAAGGAGTTCTTATAATCTACTATTTGCTTGCTATTTGTTATTTATGTGCTGCTTGTTGTTGGATACTGATTGTTTGATTGAATGACTGATTGTTTTGTGTACTATCATCCGTGTGATTACTTTCTTAAATTGGTAAATATAATTATTCGACTAAAATAACTAGTATATTTGTCGCATGTCTATGATCTAAATGGTATGTTGATGGAGAGTGTTAACTTTGCAATTTTTGAGAAAAGTATTTTGATAAATGTGTTTCCAATCTTAAATATACTTTTGAATGATTTCTAAAAGGGCTTGTGGTGCCTGTAAATTATGTTTTTATTGTTAAGGCAAATTTAGCATTGTATCTCTAATTGATAGCGAGATAGACTCGCATATTTGTACCCCTAGAGCCTTGGATATTTGTTGATAGCGAGATGAGCTTGTTATTTGTGCTCGAAGGGCCTTTGATATGTTTGATGAGTAGCCCTAATTGGAGTTCACCTATATTGATTGTTGATTATCGGATTAGGTTAATAGTTAAGTAACGTCTGGTGAGACCGTACCCCCTTGTAGCCTCATGCAATTAAGGTGAGGTACTCTATACGGGTAAGTATGAAGGAAAAATCGACGTGTAAATAACGCAAATTTACACCTTCGATAGTTCCAAACTCCTATGGATGTATTGCTTGCATTTATCGCACTTGCATTCATTTGTATGTAGATAGCTTGCATATGTGCTAATAATGTTTGATAACTCGCTTGATGGTAATAGTAAGGAACAAACTCATTGAGTAGTGGTTTGCTCATTTCCCTTTAGTTTCTTTTGCGGGTTTCTTATAAGTAAGGATTGGGATAACCTTAAGAGCAGAGTATAAACTGAAGATAAGTTTGATAATATTAGAGTTGATTGAAACGTATATAATTAATATAGAAACAATTGATGTAGGAAATATTTATATGATAAAACTATATGTGATATAGTATTTCTTATAAATTATTAAGTTGTTTTATCTTATCTTAGCATTTAATAAGGGATACTGATTTTCTACGGTTCTGATGAATTGTGGAATATCGAATATCCATAATCATTTATATGTTATAATAAGTTAATTAGATTATAATCGAAAATCTTATTGACTAATTGTTTAGAGTCTTGTAGTCTTTAGCTTATAAGACAGTTTTTATATTATGGGTACATATGTAATACGAATATTTTAGACAATTCTACTAGGTGTCCTTTATATTCATGATAAAAATATAAAATATTATTGATTGAGTTCAACTTGAATATATACCTTGGTTAAAGATGGTTCAATGGCTTGATTGAATGCTTATATTTGTTCAATTGAACTCCAAGTGTTTCTGTTATATTACTTGGTCGATTCATAATAAAGTAATCAAATACAACAAACATATAAATAAAACTTGACATGCATATTGTGGAGTCTTGTATCATCTAAAGGCCATCACCAACATGAGGTATACGGAAGATTTTATTAAAAGCAAAAGTTTTGTTTTGTCAATCGTAAACTAAGTAATTTGAGAACTATTATATACTAATGCTTGTTATTGGAGAACTATGTGCGATGTTTGTATTGTATATAGTTGTTCATGCATAACATATAATTGATAACTTACTTACTCTTACTTTAATATTGAAAATTATTGCATTTCTATCTTATTAAGTTATGGTTTACTTGTTTCCTCATAGAATGATCCCTCTTACAGGGTCTTGATTTACAACAAAGATAGACAAACTACTAGGATAAGTTTGGAAACCTTTTTACGGTTGGGATTATCAAGGGAAGGAAGAGCGAGAGACGAAGTAGCACCCACTTACAGAAGCATAGTATTTTAAATTTTGAGGAGCTCTGATAGATAGATATTTTGACCAATCATATCTATGGATCTTATAAAACTTCTTTGTTAGTTAGCAACTTTTCGTAACTATGTAATCATTTTAAATTAATGCAAGAGTTAGATTTTGCTTTATAGTTGTACTATTTTATTTATGGTTGTAGTAAATGCTTCACGAATATTTAGCGGATTATGAAGTATTTATCTTGGGTTGTCATGTCTAAGATATCCTATACGGTGTGAGAAACACTAAAAGTTATTCGATTAAAAATAGAAACTAATGGTTAGAATGCCAATAATATGCATATGAATTTTAAATGATTATTACCTGAAATTCAAAAATAATTACAAATTAATGATTATTATGAAAGAACGTGAAAAGGATAGAATAGTCATAAACACGTGGAAATAAAACTAAAATAAATATAGAATAGCAAAGAAACTAACATACAAAAGGAAGTTTCAAATTTTTGAAGAGGTTACAATAGGAAGTTTCAAAATCTTAGAGAACTATCAATTTATAAGATATGACAAAACGAATTTCCAAAATTATTTTACCAAAAAAAAAAAAGAAAAAATTATAAAATTGTAAAACAATTACACGAAAGTTCTAAAATTAGTGGAAAAAACTATTGTCATTGGTTAAGTTACAATAAAATCTTCGATTACTTGTTAACAAATGGATAGATCTTATTTAATTTAGGGGCGAGAGTAGGAATTTTGGATTAAAGTAAGGTATAAGATACCAAATGATGTCTTGCCCTTTGATATTCTAGATAGGGGAAGAGAAAGAAAACACAATATCGGACAAAAGTTGAAGTAGGCGTTGATAAATGAAGGTTAATTTATGACTTGGGAGTTGTTGCAACATACATAGGCAATGAAAAATGGCCCTAAGAAAGCTCATGGTGGCCACGGATCCAAACAAGCGGTCATGGATTTGGGGCCTGAAAATCTGAAGCCTTCCCAAGCCTTAGACTCTTTTCATTCGGCCGTACAAGGTCTCCACTTGTGCTACTGAATTTCAGTTGGCCCCAAACAAGACTGCCAGAGAAACCTAGAGAATGATGAGCATTGAAGTGTGTGAGATGAAAAGGATAAGTTCTTGATATTTCGTTGCCGGCGGGGAAATTATTTGAAAATTAAAGCGAAGCCTGCGCATGAAAGGCAATTATTACGCTGAAGTTTGGCTGTAAATTTTTAAAACGGTGGAAACGGAAGAAAGTAAGTAACAATTTTCATAGTAACGTATTATATACATGTAATTTACACAACTAATAAACCATTAATATAAATAATTATAGAAATAATAGTTTTTAAATTAATTATTATTTATGATTTATATATGTTATATATATTAATATTTTATTAGTATTTACATATTATATCATAATAATAATATGTATTACTTATTGAATTGTTTTTATGGTATCTCTTTCTTTTTTTAGGCCAGTTGATCATACTAGAACTCTAGAAATAGATAATTAAATCTGGTCCATTCGAAATCTTGATAACAATATTATGTTTTTCCCAAGCGACAATTTATCCACTAGCACTCTACTACGTTTTCTTGCAATTGGGGTACTTAATGGAGGAAAAAATTGTACATCATCAACTAGTAAGGCCATCCCCAACGGAGGACCTTGGCGCAGGCTCCTAGGTCGAAGAAACTCGCTTCAGCGTTGGGGCGGATTGCTTGATGAAGGTGCGGATTGCATTTTTTTTTTTTTTTGACATGCTTTATAGCAATTTGGTAAACATTGAGTATTTTTATAAGGTTGTTTTAGTTTAAGTACATATACTATGGGTTCCATAAATAATATAAATAAATTTTAATAACTTTATTAAAAAAACTTTGGGATAAAATAGAAAGATTTTTAAGAAAGAAAATTTTTTAATAAGTTAACAGGTGTCTAAAAACTCAAAATAAGTTCCTTAGGATTGAGGATAGTTTAAGGGGGAAGAATAAGTTTTACTTGCATGTTGTATAATATGCCGAGGATATTATTAATTTTTTATTCATGTTAACTGTGTTATAAGTACCGCCTTAATTTATCCTTTTATGCACACTATGCTTCACATGTATTATCATCTTTTTAAACTTAGGTGTAAATATTTATTATCTATATACAGTGAGTATATAATGTAGTGCCTAATTTCTGCTTATATGAGTTAATAGTATATTCTCTATTTATACTTAGAAAGCAAATGGATGCATTTCCAATTGAGATTATTTCTAAGTTTTATTATGCATGATTAATATAGACACTCTTTTTCGGCTTTTGTAATTCTGCGATTGATAAAAACTGTAAAAAAACAAAAAAACACGTTGAGGTTAAAAAAAAAAAAAAGATTCAATGAGGCAAGAACTAGAACATTATTATTTACTATTAATTGTTGAATATTGTACACCCTAGAACATCCATCATTGAATCTTGCTCAACATTAAAAAACATATTGTTGATAAGATATTTTAGATTTGGGCCCTTCAGGCTCATTTAGTATACCTTGGCCTAGGCTCACTGAATAACCTACCTATACACTACAGACTCTAACAGCTAAAAAGCAAGGATAAGGCTCGAAGACTTAATCAACAACCACCTCCTATGATCTAGAGCTATGTTGGCCTATACGTCTCTATTACCCACTACTTGTGGATGTGTTCGTCACCCATTAACAGTTCTCTAACTGTTGGTTCTACTCCTCTATAGATACTGTGTTACCATTTAATGGTAGATTACTTGATAAGTTACGCATTTGAATTATATTCTGTTATCTTGCGTACATTCTTTCTCTTTATACACTTTTGTTAACTTAAATATTAAAGTAATTATGCCAAATAACATCACGGTACCCCTTATTGTTTATTATTTTGTAAGCTTATACTCAAACGCAAAGTCCAATTCACTCTTAATCTCTACTGACAAAACTCAGAGACTACACATACATTTGCAAACTGCATGATTTGAGAAACGTTGTTTGTCATCTTTTGTGCCAGGCCCACACAAGAAGGCCCTTGTATCTTCAACAATATTATCTATGCAACTCAGATTACCACTTAATATAATATGTGTACTATAACCATCAAATTTTTATAAATTTCTATAATATATTAGTGTTGCGTGATTATTTTTGTTCACATCCTTCACAAAAACCTATAAAAAGATGTGATATAGAGATTGAAAAAACGTAAACGAACTTCTAAACCGGAAAAATGTCATCTCCTTACAATTTTAAATGCAAATCCATAAAAAAAAAAAAAAAAGTATATAACAGCGTGAAACTGATTGAAATACGAATGAAATACACGATCCTTGCATTATGATGCATATCTTGGATTGAAATAAGCAGGGACAAACTATGGTCAATGAGAGCGACTCATCTTCTACTAGGAAGCGGTTTGCAAGAAGAGGACAACGTGTTAGCCTCTAGCCCAAATAGATAACCAAATTCTTGTGTTTGGTCTTTGGACACACCTTAATCAGAGATAGGGCTCTGAAGATGTGGCTGATAAGCCTTGTGATTTTTTTTTTTTTTTCCCTTCAACTGAAATGGCAAACATCAAATGTGCAACCAAGGTTGTTAGGTGCACTTTTCTATCCTATGATGTATTCCATCATTATACCGAATAACTAAATATATGAATAAATGAGACTAGAACACCTTTTAAACCATTGATCGGATGGATCCTTTAAATTCTCATCATATAACTTCATCCCTATAATCTTTTATAATTTGCACGGACATCCCACGCCGTCACTAAAACCTTAGCATAGTTTTATTTATGGTTCTTCTAGTATCGGTTTTCGGGTTCTAGTTTGTTTGCAAATTTAAGTTTTATTCACTTACATCTAACCAATAGTTTCTAAGGTATATTTATAATTATCGGTAAATATTATACATATTAGTTGTTATTAGATAAAATATATATACACATACAAAACCAACATACACACAACAACTCCAAAATGAAGGAAGACCTATTTTAGCTAAAATATAACAATAGATTAACACAGATGTGACGGAGGTCTGACTAATGGACAGCATGAACTGGCTGGGAAGTGACTCTTTCACATGGTAGGTTTGCAAGAATTTATTTTGTGTATTGGCCATCAAATATTTCTAAATTAATTGCAGTTTAAAGGAAAAAAGATTTAATTGTATTAATAAATCACATAGATTAATGAATAATATGTAATTATTAATGATATTTAAATACTTAAAAATGAAAAAACATACTTTTTTGAAAAAAAAATACTAATTATATATCCACGTGTAAAAATTTTATTAATATTTATACAACACTAATTGATTTATATATTATATTAGTATTATTAAATAGGGTTGAACATAACTCCCGGCTTCATTCATGAGGAAATATTATTGGTTGGGAAAAAGTCAAAATTTATTTCATTATGTTACACATAGGGCTCTTGATAAATATACTAATAAAAAATTTGCAATTCTTAAATATGATTTTTTTTCTAGTAAAGTGTGTAATTAACATATTAACATCATAAATCTTGAGATTTTATATTTATACATGACATAGCCATCTTCTATACTATTGAAGGTGTACAAATCACTAATAACAGATCAGCATATATCATTGTCCTAATTTTTCTTATTATATGTGACATGGACATGCACATATATATAATATATGTGCTAAAAGATATTGGATTTAAATTATTTATATTTGATGTCAGATTTGCAGAAAATTTGGTTAAAAAACTACGGTCGCTAAGTTCATAACAACTTACACATTATATATTTTATGTTGAAATCAACGTTAAATTATATTATAAAAATCTAGCTAGATGTAAATAAGATGTTTTGAATGAATAATATAAATAACTAAAAGGCATGTATAAGCAAAATTAAAATGATTGCAAGCAATATTGAAAAGATAGACATTCTGAGAATTTCTCGTGGTCCATGTCCGCTACATAGGAATGAAGATACAGATTCTTGATTCATATGCATGTAGGATAACGATTGTAAGCTGTAACCTGGGCTGGTTCGTCTTTCAAGAACACTGCATTCCGTGCACATGTCCCGTTATTTGACCAGCCAAAGAAAAGAAAAAGCTAATACTGCCCTCAACTTATCATTAACCATAATTGTTCTCTTCAAATTAAGCATTTCCCACCACACCCCAACCCTCTTTTTTCTTTGGTTATAGTAACTTCCATAATGTTGGCTGATTCAATTTCAACAATGGACGGTGACTTTTTATTGAGAAAAAAAGGGTCCTTCTTTCGAATAGGTTAACTCCATCAAGCTTGGAGGAATAGTGAGTGAAGAAATATAGGGAATTTTTATTAATTGTTGCGAAATGGATATAGGAATTTGATCCATTTTAATTGTAAGATCAGCACTCGTAACATTATACTATAAAGTCTTAGTAGTATGTTCATTTTTCATATCCATCTAATTTTGTTCCATATCTAAAATTTGATATATGTATTTTTCACATAATCTTATGATCTTTTAATTAGCTAAATATTTGGTTTTATCCCAATGTCAAAACTATGAGTTAGAAGGGCTTAAAGTAGGAATGATGTTGTTGATAGGCCATTGTGGGCCTAGGCTCTCAAGGCCTTGTTTGAACTAACGAGTCTCAGTCTAGATACCTCAACTTAGTTGGTTAACCTTGAGTAGCTCTATAAGATGAAGAGACTAACCCCATTTAGTGAGCTTAGACTCAACCCTTCGACTTGCTTGAGACCTCCTAGAGTACTTTGCTTTGCCTAATCCATCGTAAGTTAGTGCAACTTGCTCGGGACACCTCGATTGCCTTGTGCCCTCGAACACCTCAAGGTCCTTAGAGAGTTTAGCCTAACTTTTTAGGTTAAGGTTGCCTTTGTCCTCCTAGGCTCACACTAGGCATCTAGTACGCAGCTCAACGCTTGTAGTCTCCCCCTCTCACACTTCATTAATTGCCCTCTAACATCCATGGTACAAGTAGCATGCCCTGTAGTTCTAAACATGTAAGCATTCCAAGTTTCAAATGTGACTACAAATGTGTTCATGGTCGATTAAGTAACAAAGTCGTTTTGTCCTCCCTACAACACATGTCCCCTTATAGACACCTTATAAGATTGAACTCCAGGACAACACATGTCCTTGGTAAGTAAGCTCCTTAGCCTATAAATAGGACAAGGAGCTAAAGGAATCGGGTCTCTTGTCTCTCTCTTCATGAACTTGATTCTTGAATACCCTGAGCTCACTCTAAACACTTTCAAAAATAGTCTCAAAGACTCTCCTTACTTACTCTTACTCCCTTTCAATCTCTTTTTGCCAACTTAAGTATTGGAGGGCCTTCGTAGACATAACCATAAGAAGCTTTTTGCAGGTTGTTCATTGAGCAAGGAGAACAAGCTATTCAAAGCAATCTTACCAACCCTAGCGATTTTCGTAATCACCATACAGTGCCCAACTATTTTAGCAAATCTACCTAAGACATGGCAAGAAGTAAAAAGCACGCATCCTCAAGTAAGTAAGTTGATGTTGGTAGGTTATCACCACCACCACCGAGGTCATCTACTCCACCCACTCCAATTAACTTAGCTAATGAACTAGAGCAACTTAAGATAATGTTTCACCAAATAATTGAAGAAAGCTAAAGAACTCAAAAGTCGAATGCTGCTCTCCATAAGGAAGTAGCTACCCTAAAAAAGGCACAAGAAAAATGATGCTAAGAAGAAGCTATGGTTAGCTCATCTACAAGACCAAGCAGACAGAGCATCAGTTCCATTCTAAAACCTATTTTGAACTCATGTACCCATGTAAGTGCGTTCAACTCGATCACCATCCTCTTGAGGACATTCAATTGAACAGCAATCGCGGCAAGATACACATACCTACTGAGCAATCTAGCACGAGAAGAGTGCCTAAGGAGTTCTCTCTAGGATGCTGTAAGCCCTAAAGTTCAGCCAAGTAACCGTAAGATTGAACTTAGAACCCAAGGTTTAGGGCGATCAGCTAAAGGATCCGATCACACCCAAATTATAAACTATTGAGAGAAATATTAGTAAAAATGACCCCGTAAACTTAAATTTAAGAAAATAAATAGTAAAATAGGAGACTATAAAATTTTCAAATTTTAAGCATAATAATTGCTAATTACCGAAAAGACAAAAAGTGTAATATAATAACTAATAAATTATTAGAGATAGATTATATGTATACTAAAAATTTTAGAATGACCAAAATAATATTTAGGAATGTTCACGTGTACCCTACATGTATTTACGTGTAGATAAAAATACGCGTAATTACTAAAATTGGCTGAAAACTAAGCAAATAATTAAAGAAAAATATAAAATAATTATGGAAAAATAAGAAAAAATCAGAAGATGATAAGATGAATCAAGATAAGGTCGTGGCAGGTCCAAAGCTGCAAAATAAAAATTAGCCAATAAAAATTGAATAACTTAAAAGCCAAAAATCAAGGAATTTGGACAAGGTCTTATCAAATTAATGCACAATAATTACACTAAAGCCCTATAAATAGCAGGAAAAATCCAGGAACTCATTTGGATAGTTGGGAATCAGAGAAAATTAGGGAGAGTCGAAAATTGAGAAAAAAATTCGGTTTGAAAAAAAATTAGAAAAATCTGTGCAATTAGGGCTTCTAAAGGGAACCTCCACAAGACGAGCAGTTGGAAGTGGATGGCCACCACCACCACACGGTGGTGGCAGCGCCCAGGCCGGCTGACAAGGCCACGGCGGCCCGCGGTGGCCGGAGCCACCTGAACCGGTGAGTCCAAATTCCAGCCCGATTCTTGTATAATTTTGTAAAATTAGTTATTTTGCCCAGAAAATTATGAAACTTGTTATTATGAGGTTTTATTGTATGTAGTTTGTAGGAAAAATATTATTTTGATGAAATTATATCCCGTAATATATGGCCCCTAAGAAATCGTGCAAAACCGAGCACATTTCGGTTTAGAAATAAATGACCTTAGGAGTGTAGTTTCAAGCCCAAAATTTTTGTGTAGATTACTCAGATGATATAGAACAGTGCTATGAAGCCCTTTCTTAAAAATTAATTTTCGAAATTTTTAGATAATTTTTAGGTCCCAAAATGAGGCATAAAATGGGTAATTTAAGATTAATTAAGTAATTAAATTATTAATTACTAACTTAGTGAATAAGTAGATGTTTTAGGGTGTTAAGATCTGATGGAGTATGATACTTATAGCATTTAGGGTGTTAGATGTAATTATTAGGTTAATTATGTAATAAATGAGTAATAGGAAAAAATAGTTAATTTTGTAAATTAGGGAAATTTGGAGTAAAATCTGATTTAGGATGGATTTAAACATTTTGAAATAATAATTGGTGTTTAGAGATGGTAATTAGGGTAATAGAAATATTAGAAATGCATTATGTGCATAATATGCAATAATGCATAATGTGTAATTTTTGAAAATATAATAAATAGAAAATATTATAATAAAAATTGATATTTTGAGAATAATAAAAATGCACAATAAATCTGATAGGAAACTTGAATTTATGCAATTATATGAAAAATGTAAAAATTTATCACATTAGGAGTGAGTTCGGTACACTAATATGGATTTAAGTGTACCAAGTAAAATAAACACTGACAAAGGGTAATGATGGTATTTAGGTTATCGGGAAATAATGTGATTAATTTCACATTATGGGTTGAAACTAATTTTTAAGGTTGGAATATAAAACGCTACTTAAAAATCGAACTAAAAACCTAGTTTAGAAATCGATGCGAAAACCGAACCTAAACCTAACCTCAAACCTAGAATAATTGTAAAAGACTTAATACCTAGATAATTAGGCATATTAGACCTTAAACAAAACCTAACAATAAGCATTATAGGATAAAATGAACCTATAACAGTTATATGAAAAGTTGAAACCACGTTCGTGTTATAGGGATAACCGGCGATGGCCTGAGCAAATCGGACCTCGAGTGAGCGAGCGAGGAGTCGAGGTAAGTTGGGATTAATACGATACTGTATTTTTGGAGGCTTAAGATTATGCTTGGTTGTGCTTGTTAGATAGTTGAATGTGTGCATGTGCTTAATTATGGGTGATGCTATGATTCTCTTTGTTGCTCTGGCACATAATGTATGAATTGTATGTAATGATTGATCACCCTAAACTGGACTTAATTAAATATACGACCAGTAATCATAATTGAACATGCATGGCAACCCGTTAGGGGATTTAGGACTCTCCGGCCAAATACCGATCCCTTCGGAAGGGATAGCGCAGGATTGCAAAATGGTCCCTTCTTCATCCTCAGTCGAACTAAGTGACAGGAGAGGAGGTCGCGGCGAGGGTGAAGGCAGTGGTTCGAAGGTAGTCGCGGGAGGAGCAAGGTCTCCATTACACAAGCTTAGGTTTGGTCGTGAGCTGTTGCATTAACGGCAACTCCTCAACCCGGATTAGAGCGGGCGCAATTTCTCTAATCTCACGACGGGCTGGACAACGTCGTGCGATGGCATTTGCTTGCACATGCATTGCATCTAATAAGTGATTGAAAACCTTGTTGTGTTTCTAGTATAGTTTTAAGTCCTCCGTCCTAACTTACTGAGCTGTGGTTACTCATATCCCTATAGACGTCGTGCAGGTGCTGGCTAAGAAGCGGATTCCAATTACTCTGAAGCTAGCAACTGCTGGATCCTGGGGAGTGAGGAAAAACATGTGAAGAATAAATATATTTTTAAGGTTTAAGCTTTTACTTTAGAACTTCTCATTTTTGAATAATGTAATAACTAGGAAATATATTACGGAGAAATCTTGTAAACCTTAATTGTAATAACTGTATTATAATATATATATCTTTCCTCACTTTCTTAGAGAAATGATTTATTTAAATTATAAACTGTTTCCTTCAAAGCGGGTTAATCGTGGACGCCTTGTGTAGACCAGGTCTAAGATAGCGGTTGTAAGGCCAACTTCTATCTTAGGATGGTTTACACGGCGGGGGCTGTTACGATTCTGCCGCTTCGGGGCGTGACAGATGCTCTAAGAAGCCATTCGAGGACATGAATGTCGAAGAGTTGGATGTATATATTAGCCATGCTTTGAGTATGCACGATCAAAAGAAGGTCAAGTCTTCGACTTATGTCTTACGAAGGTATAGTATGGAGCTCATTTGTGCCTATTGTACTCAAGGAGATGCTGCCTTAAGGTATCAGGCTCCTATACCTAAGCAGTTATGATTGTTTGGCAACCCAATGATCATCTTGTACACTTTTGCACAATGATGAGCCTTTACAACTTTTCAGATGCTATTATGTGCTGGGCTTTCCTTAGTATGTTAACAAAGACGATACTCCTTTAGTTCAATACTCTGTTAGATATCTCGATCAGTTGCTTCAATAAGTTAGTAATAAAGTTCCAACAACACTTCCTTAGTTTAAAGATGCCGTGCAAGGACTCTTCGATACTTTACAATATCAAGTAATAATCCAATGAGACACTTTAGGCCTACCTAGAGCGCTTCAACTAAGCTAAGCTCCAAGTCTTGAAGTTAGATACATGGGTTGCACTCAAGGCCCTCAATACAAGAGTCAACCCTAATGGCAAGCTATTAAGGGCCATTGTCGTCAACTACCTTGAGCTGTTCGATGAGTTCATACGTATAGTAGAGAAGTACGTAGCCTAGGAAGATGCCTTAAGGGCAAGGTTGGAGATTGATTATGATAAACCAAGCTCGGCCAAGGACCACCTCAGCCTAAGGGACATCAACTTAGCCTCCTCCTCCAAGGAACATCAAAAGAGGTAGAAGCAAATGTTCGTAGACCATGCATACTACACACTTTTGAACTGCCCTCTTAGAGAGGTGCTTTACGAACTCAGGAGGCAACTCCCTTAAGCACTTCAGGTTCAAGAAACCCCTTTCAATCTCTCCTTACTATTTTAAGCATCGAAGGGCCTCGTGGACAAAATCATAAGGGGCTTTTTATAAATCGTTCATTGAGTAGGGATAACAAGCCATTTGAGGCAATCCCAACAATCCTTCGTGATTTTCTCAATCACCAGATGTTATTCATCTAATATTGCCTATGAAAATATATTTGAATTAGAAACTACAAATAATAATACAAAATATTTTTAAAATTTAATGCATGGAAGAATGAATTTAAGTTATAGGATCACTTTACACTACTAAATACAGAAAATTATGTTTATTTTATGAAAACATTTTTCTAAACCACTTTTAATGTAATAAATAAAATTAAAGTTATTAATGTTTGAGGTAGATGCATTTTTAGCAAACATTTAAGTAGGGATGATTGGCCACTAATGCCTTATTTGATTGGGTAAGTACTAAGGGTTATAGGATAAATTTTAGGTATAAATTTTCCAAATTTTATGCTCATAAGGTAGAATACAGGTACAAGGTCTTCTCATTCTATGCTTACCTTGGAACTTGCACTTAAGATATAAAGGGTACAGATTCCAAAGTATCTTATATCTTCCTTATAAAAAATTATTAAATAGTATTATATATGAGACTCGTAATGACGTGATTAAGTTCAATAACCAATTTATGACATTTGGGAAAGTAACCCGATTAGACTAGAAACTTACAAATGACTTAATGATAATAGTTGATGAATTTTCGTAGGCTCGAAATTTAATAATATAATAAAATATTAACAATATAGCTAAAATAGTATAAATTTACCATATAATTATATTATTGGTAACACGCGAATTAAGTTTTATAAATTAATGAATACTTAGAGATAAATTATAGGAGTAATATAGTTAAAATTGTATATAAAATAATATATAAAAGACATTTATATACGTTGGATATAATTAATATATAAATATATGTATCCGTAATTATCGTAAATACTCGAAAATGCATAACATTACCAAATAAATAAAGAAAAAAATGTAAGAAAATTTCCTAAAACTCACCATGACAATTGGAATCATGCATAAAGGCATGGCAAATTCAAGAGTCACCTGTAGGATTGGAAATAGGGGAAACATGAGGCGAAAACATCTAAACCAAAGGAAAAAACTTAGTTTACTAGGAAAATAAATCCAAAATCTATATCAATCAAGCTATGAAAATTCTAAGCACTTACCTAATGGAAGTTTGGTCATTTTAGAACATAAGAAAACTCTAGGAAAGGAGAATAAGAGAGAAAAAGTTAAGGTAAAAAAATTAGAAAATTTAGTGTGTGAAATTAGGGCTTAGTAAGTTCCTAGAGAAGAGGATCACTTGGAAGCAAAACTAAGACGCTGCCTAAAGGAGTGGCTGGCACCTAGCTCGGCTGACAAACCCCCTTCCCCTTACGATGGCTGGAGCGGTTTGTAAACTGTGAGTCATTAATTTCTTCGTTTTTATCAAAATTTTAGGAAAAATAGTAAATGAATATAAAAAACTTTGAAATTTGGTTTCTCTAAGAATTTTTGTATGAGGAATTCAAATCTTCAATTAGAATTTCAAAATTTTGAGTATAAATATGAGGTCCTTAAGAAAAATATCTTGTACAATAATTTTTGATCAATTTTTTGGAATATCAATCTATGTAGTTTCGATTTGAAATTTTGTAGTTATACTTTTAAGATGTTATACTTTGATGCTATATAATTGGATTTTCAAATTTGGTGGTCGAATTTTGGGGAAATTTTTTTTTTCATTAAACAATATGCAAGAGTAGGGTTTTTTAAACAAGGACTATGTAGGGTCTTTATAAAATCATGCTCCAATCTCTATTGTCCAACATGTAGCCACTACAAGTGAGTGAATAGGAGTATTATAATGTTGATTTTCAATTTGAAGTGGGTATTTGGTGGTTTATGAGTTTAATTGTAAAAGTTTTGTTGAGTTTTCCTTAAATGGAGGGCATAAGGGAAAAATATATATAAATGATGGTAGTAATAAATTGTTGCTTTTTGCATTTGTAGGCTTATTAAGACTCTAGAACTTAAGGTAAGATGAAATAAATGAAGTAGTTAGATATACTAGTAGCAACAGGGTCAGAAATCATGTCAAAAAATAAGTCAAAATGTGATCTGATGTGAATATATTGAATACACTGGGAAAATTAGATCTTGACCGGAAGTAGCTTATATTTGAATTCTACCCTATTTCTAAAGATAAGGTATAAGTTAGGAACTTCTTAAATGAGAATCTAATTTTAGACAAAAGGTTAGAAAATACATTAGAAACTGGGTAAGGATGTGGTTTGGTATTAAATATCCTTGATCACATCAAGAGTCTGACAAGAGACTAGCAGGTGATTAATATATGCATTCTATACCTTTATTAAAGTTAAAGCATGAGTGGACAATAACCTATACCACAAGATTAGGTCAAAACCTAAGTTCGAAACTCAGTCAAAAAGTAGTTTGATGAAAGATGCAAATTGTAGAAGCAAGTGGGAATTTAGAGATGGTTGGTACGAAATAATGGATCATTGGGAGTTAGATAGTAGATCAGAAAATCGCCTAATTATGTCTTTTAAAAATTTACTAAAGTTAGAACTTATATTAGAAACTACTAGGCAGTAATCTGTACTAGGTTAAAACCTTAGTCAGAATATATTCTACTTAACTAATACTTAATAAACACCTTAGAAAACTTACCTCACACAATTAAAAACATACCTAAATGTTCACAATGAACACATATGTTACACATTGGATGGCAACTAAAGATGTCATATTGAATTTAGGAATAATAAAGGAAGACTCAAGCGATGTACGAGGAAAATGAGCATCAGTATCCAACTAAGTAGGATCAGTTTTTCATAGCACTTTGGAGTATTATTTAAAAATACTTGGAGATCTTAGTATATGTCTTGTTTATGGTTATAAGTAGTTGCCTGTGCACATGCAACGTATGTACCTAAATATTGTTGTGCTATTTTAAGTGTTGGATTTATGTGTTGATTGCTTCATGATATTACATACTTTAGACTGTTTGAAATTACTTGATCACCCCAAAAACAATCTAACAGAAACTCGACTTAACTACTAACTGGACATGTATCGCATCTTACTAGGGGAAAATAACTAGGAAATTCGGGCTAAACTCGGACCCTTCTTTGAGGATAGTAGAAATGGTCATCTCCCCACCTTGAGTTGAACCAACTGACAAGAGAGAAGGTTGCGGCTAAGATGGGATCCGTGATTCAAAGGTAGTTTTGGGCAGAAGATGTTCTCTATTGCACAAGCCTCGCTTTGGTGACCAATTCAGGAGTGTATGGCGTTGAACTCCTTAAAACTCGGATTAGAGTAGGCATGATTTTTCTAATCTCATGATGACTGGTCAACATTGTGTGATGGCATTTGCTTAAACATGCATTACATATAATTAAACTTGCTTGATAACCCTGATTGCTTTGTGTCAAATACGTGCTATTATCTCCATTCCACTTACTGAACAAGTTATTGCTCATTACCCTATAGTTGTTTTATAGGTTTCCCAGTAGATACACCAGTATTACCTCAATTTTCAGAAGAATAGAAAATGAGGTTAGAAAGTGAGATTCAAAATTACTTGACTAGATTTCTACTTGGTTTATCAACTTATTTAAACTTCTAGGAAAACTAATAGAGTCTTTTTGTGTGACCCTTAGTTTTTAGCTAATAAGATTTATTCCATGCTTTGCAAGTTTGTGGATTTTAGTAGACAATTTATCTTTTTGTAACAACATAGTTCTTGAAATTTTTACAAAATTCGAGGTTTCATCCTTTATATAATTTATAAAACTTGATTTTTCTTAGACATTTAAGCTATAAAACTCTTTTCAATAGCTATTTTGAAAAGTTACACTATAAGATGATTCCTATCGGGTCCTATATGGGACGCTTCTAAGTAGTGGAATGGTAAACGCCTTATGTAGGCTATACTTACGTTAGTAGTTAAGGCGGCTAGCTTTTAGTGAGAAGTTGGTTTACATAGTAAAACTGTTACGACTCACTAGTTTGGGATGTGACATTATATTTTTCAACTAATAAATATTTTAGAAAAAATGAAGAAGAAAGATTCCAAAACCATAAGTTAATAATCCTAAATGGTTAAACCTAATGACGTCTCTCTTACTTTATGTTTTCTATCATGTATCCATCCTATAAAAATTATTAAATAGTATTATATTTTTTAACCAATAAATATTTCAGAAAGAAAAAGAAAGATTTCAAAACCATAAGTTAATAATCCTAAATAATTAATTCTAAATGCTTCTTTTTCTTCTTTTAATGATACTATAGGTTTTTCTATAAATTTTATAAGTTTTGTATATAAAGAACTTGTAATATTACATAAGATTATTATTATTTTTTTTTATATTACATAAAGGTAAAATTTATAGGGTCTACAGGATACGCTATAGTTTATAGGTTTTACATAGTATAACTTTTAGGGTGTTCTAGAACAAAAATTTAAAATTCTTTACTTTATAGGGTAAGGAAATGATAGGGCTAAGAATAGATAGGGCCTCATATCTTACCTACCTTGCACTTACTCACTCCTACATTTGAGGCCAATTGATTGAGTAGATTTTCTTTCTTATGTAAATAGACTTTATTTTGCTTCTTATTTTAGGTTAGATGATGAGTTTTATCTTATTTTCTTCAATTATATTTGATATTATTTATTACATACATACATACATACATATATATATATTGCCTTAGTTGCTAAACATTGTTTTATTTGCTCTTTTTGGCTATACTTTGTTTCATGTTTTATTTCTTGTTCTTTATCATATCAACAGTTTGCTTGTATAGTCAAAGATCTACTAATTAATTTTAATTTCAATTCCCAAAATTAAAAAAAAAAAAACCCATGTGTGTGCTAAGGATAAGAAATATGGAATTCCTAATTTGTGACCTTAAAATAGACTACCACTATGTTTGACAACTTTTACGTAGAGGGGAAATTCAAGGAGAGCTATGGAAAGGAAAAAAAGGGAAGAAAAACCAAAGGAAATAGAACTTTTACTCTAGTTTCAATATAAAAAGTAGAAATGGAAGGAAATAAGTAAAAATCATTTTCAACTTGAGTAAACAACCCTTTTTTCTTTTCTCTAAACAAAGAACAAAATGATACGGGAATCAATAAACTATCTTCATCAATTTATATAGCAAACAAAGCTTCAAAACACAGTGTCAAATAACTCCCTTTATTTTCGATCCTTCTTGTCTTTGTTCTATCAAGAGATAGAGAATGAATAACAAAATTAGCCTCCAAAACCCAAAAATCGTCAAGAGTTGTAGCTAGTAGCTGGAAGAAGACAAATGGTGTCATTTTTTTTTTTCTCTTTTTAAGGGCATTTTAGTAATTATAAAACATTTCCATCCATTTTCACATATTTTTCTTCTTATTTGGAGGAAGAAAAAAAAGGCTTTTAAGTAGAATTGTTTTCATTCATTTCCATTGTACTCATCTTATCTCCATCTCTTTTTAAGTTATCTAAACAAAAAATTTCTTTCTATTTCCTTTGGTCTCAATTAGTTTCCACCTAACTACATGTCTCATCGTTTTAAGGAGCAAACAAACCGAAATCTAGAGCTACCAATAGTCTTAACACTTGACAAAGACAACAATAAAGATAACCATAACCTTTAGGGAATATTTTGTTCTTATAATTAGAGGTACAACATCTGGTATTAGGAAATTGAATATATTAGTAAATAACCTCTAAACCTACTGTAATGTAGATTGTTTAAGCCAACCAATTTGATGGCCCACTACATGATAATTGTAATAATCATATTTAGAACTTTGTTTAGATCTATGAGATCTTCAAGAATGATGGACATATGACGATGCCATTCATCTTATTATTTCCATTTTCATTGAGTGACAATGGGAAAGGTTAGCTTAGCTTAATTTTGGTTGGTGTGATAACTACATAGGAGTAGCTTGCTCGGGAACTCCATAGGCATTTCCTCCCTAAATCAATAACCTCTAAAATGACATCACATAGATCATGTAGTGCAAGGGAGAATCCTTGTATAAGTCGTAGGAAAGGTATGAGTTAAATGGGAAAAAAGTCTTTGTCAAGCTGAAAATTCGACTTCCTTTTTCTAATCTAACTTATACTTAGCCTAGCCCATTAAGTATAAGTTCTTCAACTAGATTAGGAAAAAACTTGAGTTAAAAAAATTTAAAAAAGTATGGAGTCACCAACTAACCGAGTTGGGAAAATAGTAAAATTAAGGCCCATGGGTGAATAAACTTTAATTTCGACTATTAGTTCATGGGTTTTTCTAAAAGATGGGTTTTAGAAAAAGGAAACTAGAGATTATAGATTCGGAGGTTAACCTATTAAAACCTCTTTGGTTACTATGAAAGAAGTCTATAAAATAAAAAATTGTGTATTCAATTTTTTATGGGCTTTTTCAAAATAAACAGGGGTTTTCTATGTAGGAAAATTAGTTTTTTTTTCTTTTACATTTTTTAGGATCACCCCAAGTTGTCTATATACTTACTAGCTAAGATTAGGTCCACATAGTTCTAAGGATATTTTTGTGAAAATTTTAGTGAGTCAATTTGTTTTATTTTCAAAATATTTTACTTTAAGTGATTACATGTTAATTAATTAGTAAAAGAATCACTTTAAAAAAATTTGATTATAATGTTTATTTATGAAAACCACTTTTCTAAGTGTGAGAAAATAATTTTATAAAGAAAAAACCCTCGTCAACACCTAATTTTTTCCCTTCTTTTCTTTTTATTTTATTTTATTTTCTCAATAGGGTAAAGGGTCCTAAATTAGGAAAAAAAACACAAAAAATAGAAAATTAAAGAAAACCCAAAAAATAAGAAATTTAGAAAATGAAAAAATAGAAATCTAAGAAAAAGCACAAAAAATAAGACATCTAGGAAAAATATCAAAAAATAGGAAAAAATACAAAAAATAAGAAATTTAGAAAATACAAAAAAATGGAAAAATTGAAAAGTTAAAAAAAAAAATAGGAAATGTTGAAAAAAAAAAAGAAGAGTTAAGGAATTTAGAAAATAATATTTTTTGTTTAGATAATTTAAATAGAATATATTTTTTTTTAAATTTAAAAAAAAGACCATTGAGATTGAGTTTAAATTTGAATTTAGCCCAGACTGATTTAGTCATATAATTGTACATATAGACAAGGTATAATCCAACGATTTAACGGATAAGCGCTTGAGCATAATATTGGGTACATTTTAGAGGTCAAGTGTTCGAAACTCTATAGAGGCATAATAATGCCCCCATACACAAAGGACTAAGGATCTCTCTCTCCATTATTACTCTCTCTCAACCTTCTCTCTTGGACTTCCTCTCTCTCTCTCTCTCAATCCCCAAACGCAACATCCCTGACCCCTCTCTCTCTCACCAAACTAGACTAATACCAACACACAACTCCACATAACAGCATACTCCATAGCTAAACCCCTTTCTCTCTCATTGAACTTGACTAATAACCCATACACGACTGAACCCACACTCAACTCTCTCTCGAATGCAACCCCAATCTAAGCACATTGCAGTAGCAAGTTACGCACCCCAACCAACAACTTACCTTTGTTGTAGCCGCTCAAATGTGACACTAATCACACATCCACTCATCGTCATCTCTCTCCTACACATCATATACATCTACTTATTGTCCGACCTCTCTCTTTCAAGGGCTCCATCCTCCACCATTGCCCTCACTCCCTCAAATAGCACGAGTACAGCTGCCGTATCAATATACCCACGTAGCATAGATCACCATCGACCCCCTCTCTTTCTCTCTCATTACGCACAATCACAATTACACACAAATACACATATCTCAAGCCTTCGAACACACCATCGAACCCACAACAGCCTTTTCTCTCTCCCATAACCGTACAGCGACACCTGCCGAACCAACCTCAACTTAGATCTGAACCGCCCATGAACACCTCCTTCATCCTCCATGCTCGAAAACTACAACAACAGTAATGGCAACTACCTTCTCGACCACACCAATTCAACTAAACCCAGCAAACCAGCCCATATCCTCATCCATTTGCTACAATAACTACCGTTACCCCAAACACTAAGCGCACGAACTACCCTTTGGCGACTCACCATAGTGACAACCACCGCCACCAACCAAACTAAGCTGTAGCATTCCTCCAACCCTCCAAAGTCCAATAAGACTTATGTGGAAACACCTTTACCTACTCAAAATTCAACCAAAAACCACCTTAATTGTGCCTTCCACAATGTTGTTGGGTTTCTCTCACTGTCACGTGTTGTACATGTGACCAGGTTGGACTAAGATTTGACCCACCCAATTTTCTCCGATTCATCTGGCCTATTGAGGATTCGACCCGCGCCTATTGCATTAATGGTCTAGTTTTTTCTTTTCTTTTGGTTTTTGTTTTGTTGTTTTTTTATATATTATATTATATTTATTTGTTTATTTACTATTGTAAAAAAAATGAAACAAAAAAAAGAGGAAAAAGAAAAGAAAAAGAAGAAGAAAAGGTTTAGTTTAGTTTTACTTATTTATTTGTGCTAAGTAAAATAATAAATAAATAATGGGAAATAAAAAGTAAAATAAAAATAAAAATAATAATAATAATAATAATGATGATGAAATAAATAAAAATGAACAAATCATCTTATCACTTAGAAAAATAATTTTTCCAATGAAAATAAAATAAAAATAAATCAACTATTCTTTCCAAATTATGATTATTTTAGAGTTTCCAAAAATAAATCTCGATTTAAGATCATTTAGGAATATTTTTTAAATAAACTCAAAAAGGGTAAATAACGTAAATATGATCTTTTTTCACAAATTAAAATCAAATCACCCACTAAAGTTTTCGTAGAACAAATTATGAAAGTTTGATCTCGAATAACGAATACATAAGCACTCATATATAAGTATGAGGCAACTTAAAATATAGAAAGTTTTATTTTTTTCCATCTTTGTAGATATTGGTGTAAATTAATTAATTTAGTTGCGTGTGATATAATTAGTTGTTTAAATGGAAAAAGGGCATTATTGAAAAGCAAATTTAAAATTGGAAAGTTAAAAAGTGGTACTCGTTTAGGGTTTAATATAATAGCCCTCAGATCCAAATTTCTCGTTTTAGAAAACTGTTTTTGTAAAATTAGTGTTCTTATTAGACCAGTAGCTAAGTTATAATCAATTCATCAAATTGGTTATAACTTAACTCTTTTTTTTCTTGACTTCAATCGGGTGACAACTCCAAAGCATTTTAAAAAATATGAAAAAATCAATTTTCTTTATATCCCAATCGATAGTCAACACTAAATAGATAGGATTTAATACCGGTCGATTTAGAAAAACTTGATTTAAAAAAAAATCGGGAGTGAAAAATCTAGGCTCAACAACCCCTTTTAATTTTAAGAACATTCCCTTGATAATACAGAATATGTATACACCATAAAATTACAACCATTATATATTACATGTGTATCAAACATTAATCATCTCATAAAATCATAGATATACAAGCATAGACTATTAACCTACACATTCATATATCATGCACCTATTTCATATTATCACAAATATTGTTTATACATCACAAAGCATATCATTACACATTATATCACAACATATATAATTGGTTTATGAGTTAGAATTAATTTACAAGTTGAAAACTATATCATTCCAATTATCACAATTATCTAATCTAATATATTACATGTCACAAAAATACGTATTATAACTAATATTATAGTTATATTAATTCTACATTACAAAGCATAATTTACAATATATTATAAACCTAAACATGTCCTATTTCATAATATGTTACCAATTATTTATTAATATGCAAATTATATAAAATACATTTGATTTGGTAAATTAGTGTTACAATATAGTACATTGTCAAACAAGTCACACAATCAATTTATTTTATAAATCAAATTTGCATCAAACAAGTAATTTGAATAAGAACATGCAAATGATTAAGAACTTACCTCTTGCAAATGTTAAATAGGTAGCCAATTTAGGTACTTTTAGGCCTGTTCTTGGATAGGTGGTGGCGGTTTTAAACTCTTGATACGTTGATTTTTGGAAGCCCTCAATAAATTTTTAGAAATCTTACTCCTAAGATCTCTAATTTTCCTAAAAAACAAAGAACTTCATAAGCAAACCTTAGAATTGGGTATTCTTGATTCAAGTTAAAATTAAATTCACGTGAAGCACAATTAAATGAAATTGGCTTAGGGTTTTGATTTTTAGAGATCGGGGAATATTCCCATATCTTTCATTTGCTTCAATTGCTCTAGGAAGTGAAAAATTGAAGAGAGAGAAAGAGAATATGTCTCATGGTTTGATCTTCTAAAGAGAGAAATGAGCAATTTCTCAAATTTGAGAGTTTATTAATTATTTGTGTGTGTTTGAATTGATGCTATAATGTCCTATTTATAGTGTGGAGTTGAGATTGAGGCTTAGGAAACATTCTTGTTTGTAAAAAGATGAATCTTTATTGTATTTCCAATGAATATCTCAAGGTTCATATTTTTTATATTTTTGATCCAATTTTCACACCTTTTTATTGATTTCTTGGAAATTAAAGATATAAATCTTCCCTACAATGTCTTATTACTCATTCTATACCTTTATTTCTTAATGGGTTTGCAGAAAAAGATTCAATTTGCTAAATTTAAACTACGTACATATATTGTACAGGAGAAAGTTACCCAATTTTATTATTTTTTCTTCTGCACTTTCCTTCAATAAAAATTCTAAAATTGAACATGCCTAAATAGTATTATTCTTTCCCTTTCTATTCCATATTTTACATGATTTTTTATGATCAAAAAGTGGATGAAATTGGATAAAGTACTCGGAGTACAATATGGCAAAAGTTGCCATTTTTGAATTGTTAGAGCTTTTATTATTAATAGTAAGGAGAAGAGAGAGATGGGTTAAAGGTTAACTCATGTGGCATCATGTAGCACCATGTGGCATAATTTGATTGATGCTATGTGGCGGCTAAAGGATGTTGCCATGTGGCATTTGAAAGTGGGGGCTACGTAGCACCACATATGGATGACATGTGTCACCACATGGAGGTAACATGTGTCACCTCCCTTTCTTTTTGTTTTTCTTATTTCAAAAACACCTTAGAGGGAGACCTAATTAACTATAAGATTTCTAAAACTGCACTCCTTTTATTAAGCAAATAAAAGGTTTAATAAACATATGTCTAAAATATTTTCAAAATTTATTCAATTTGACCAAATTAGGTTCCCATTTTCTATCCGTGTTTGACTTTTATAAATAATATCAAATTGTCATAAAACACTTATTATAACTCCGATTGAACCACGGTATTACAGTCTTTTGAAAATATGTACTTTTAAAATATTCTAAAATGAGTTAGGTAAACTTGGGTAGGAAAAATTGATGGACCACTAAGTTATGCTTTTCATGATTTATTTATTTATTTTTTATTTTTGAGGTTTTTTTTTTCTCTTAATTTGTTCGATTTTTTATGTTTTCCAATTTTTCATTTTACCTTTTTTAATTTTTTTATTCATTAGCCTTTTCCCTAAAACTATAGTTCTGAAATAAAAAATGAACTTGGGATAGACAAAATAAGGTGTTTACAATTTTCACCATAAGTTTCCTGTCTAGCTTTAAGTGCAAATATTTTACAATTGGGTGGTAGCTTAGCTTTGAACTATGGTGGACTAGCTTTAGGAGGAATGTTGATGAATAAGATGCCATTAGAATTATATGAGTTGATTGAAGAAATGGCTTCGATCACCTATAATTAGAAGAGGGGAAGAGTCACGTTGGTTGTTGGAGCTTTTGAAGTAGATGCTATCACTTGACCGATAGCATAAATAGCAACTCTCACAATCTTAACATTAAAAATCACATTAGTTTTAAGCTTGAGTTACAATCTACCAATAGTGTGCACTCTATATGATAGAACATATGACAGCATGGATTATCTAGTTGGAAACTCCTTTTCTTATTCTATTAGCATAAGTGTTAAATGGGCTAACTATGCTAAAAATTTCTAAAAAGGAAAGCACATTCCAATAAATAGACTAAAGGAGGGTTAAAAGGGATCCTAATTCCTTCCAAGGTTAGGAGAAAGTTAATTATTAAAAATAAAAGGTATGTATTATATTTATATTTTAAAGAGTGAATATTATTATAAAGTTAAACATAGCTAAGTGGTTGAGTACTTACTTTCAATTGGGTTTGATTCCTATTAAAGTTGTTTTTTTTTTAACTTTTTTCAAGTTGCAATTATTATTTATTTTTCAATAAATAGTTTTAATTCTCTCTTTTTTTAAATTTTCTACCGTAACTAATAAAATTGAAATTTATTTACCCAAAAAAATAAAACTGAAATTTAATTGATAAATCTATAGTTAATTAAATAAGTTCCCATTAGATATCATTTATTCATTGGTAGCTCCATCCTTTTATTATCAATGCTATAATGTTTCAATCAAGTCATTATAAAGAAATTTTAAATGCTTATAGTGATTTATTTCTATTAATAATAAAACTTACATGAACTTTATGTATTGATTTTATTTTTTATAAATTAACAATAACATTTTAATCATATATATATGTATCCTAATAAAAAGTTAGAAAATTTATTCTTTTAATCTTTTACATAGTGCATCGAGCATTAGCAATTATTTCTTTAAAAAAGTTTATTTTTCCCTTTCTATTTAGAATTGGATTGTATCATGGGTATATCATATATATGTATATGTATATATATATATAATGCATTATCATTGTGAAAATGAGTAGATATTTTTCTATACGTAAATATGGTATTAACTTAAATGTTGTGAGAGTGGGTGCATCCCTATCCTTTAGCACCTACAACAAGTGATGGGGGTAACAAAATCTTATATAAGCTATTACCGAGAAAAAGAAAAGGTTTCATAGGCTATTTCGAATCAGCTCGGCTCAGTTCAAGACCGGCCTAAACCGGCCTTTGAACTGCTAGACTATCATGACCTTAAGAGAGGTTTAGTAGGATTATCTAAAATTTTTATATTACGTATGCATCCATGATATGAAAATCATCTTATAAGTCAGAGATTGCAAGACTCTAAATGATTAGTGACTAAGGTTTTCTGTTTTAATTAAATAACTTACTATAAAATATAAATAACTATAGATATCTAATATTCCACAGTTCACCAAAATTGTAGAAAATCAATGTCCCCTACCAAATGCTAAGATAAGGTAAAACAACTTAATAATTTATAAGAAATACTATATCGCGCATAATCTTATCATATAAATATTTTCTACATCAACTGTTTTTATATCAACTATATACATTTAAATCAACTCTAACATTATCAAACTTATCTTTGATTTGTACTCTGCTCTCAAGGTTATTCTAATCCCTACTTAAAGGAACTTGTAGAAGAAATTATAGGGGAATGAGTAAACCACGATTCAGTGAGTTCATTCCTCATTACTACTGTTCAAGTAAGTTATCAAATATTATTAGTACACATATAAACTATTTACATACGAAATGAATGCAAGCAATACATCAATAGGAGTCCGGAACTATGGATGGTATAGATTTACGTTGTCTACACGTTGATTTTTCCTTCGTACTTACCTGTATGGAGCACCTCATTTTAATCGCATAAGACTACTTGGGGGCGCGATCCTACCAAACAATATTCAACTATTACCTTAGTCCAAGAAACATCAATCAATATAGGTAGGCCCTAACTAAGGCCATCCACCAAATATATCCAAAGCCTATTGGGCACACAAAGTAAGTCCTCTCGCTATCAAAAGAATTCTAAGGTTCTTTGGGCATAAATATACGAATCTTCTCTCAATCAATTGGAGATGTGATGCTAGTTTTTCCTTAACGATAAAAATATCATTTACGAACACTATGAGCCCTCATAGAAATAATACAAAATAAGTTTAAGATTGGAAAAACGTTTTCCAAAAATATTTTTCTAAAAAATTTACAAAGCTAGTATTTTCCATCAGTATACTAATTAGGTCACAGATATGCGATAGATATAAGTAGTTATTTTAGTCGAACAATTATATTTACTAGTTTAAGAAAGTGATCATACGGATGATAGTACATAAAGTAATCAGTCATTCAATCAAATAATCAGTATCACCTAACAAGCAGCATACAAATAACAAACAGCAAGCAGATAGTAGATCATAAGAACTCCCTAACTTGAGTTAATGCTTACTCTCTTAATCTTTAGGATTTCCAATTCTTGATAGTTGGGTACCTAAAAGATAAATAAATCAATAAGTATTCTGAAAAATTAGATTCATCGATTAACTAAATATCTATTATTAACTTAAATCTTTTACTTACTTTTCTCGGTTTTCTTAAATTTTCAATTGTGTACAACTTTTTCGTTTTAACTCCGATTTTTAATGTACTTATACTCGATTTTTATTGTTTTCGAATGTATTTTCTCATAACGAGATCCATTTTAAATATTTTAACCCGCATTTTCCATTATGATATAATAATATTACGAATTTTGTTATTTTGACTTAAATAATTATAAATTATTATTTTAAGCTTTTCTTTATATATTTATGATTTAATAAATATCTAAATTTTATACTTTGTAATTTTCTTACTTTTAAGTCTATTTTACCATAATTTATTTATTTTGCTAATTCTAAGGTTTAAGACTTATTTAATTCATTTTTACTACTTTAATAACTTTCTAATTAATTCATTATTTTATTATTATTTTTAATTACAAATTTAATTAAATGCTGACATAGTAGCATAGGAAGATGCCATGTGTCATTTCCAAAATTTTGTACATTTTCAATCCTTTTCTTATTTTGTATTTCTTTTTATGTAATATATATAATTATATTTTACTAAATTTTGCAAATTACATTTTTTATATTTCTTTAAGGATCACGGCACATATACTCATATATACTACTTTACTTTATTTCTTAAATTAATATTATAGTATATTATATAAGTACTATTTAGTATACCTATATTTATATATATTATACTATTAATATATGTATTTTTATACGTATATATATACTTATGTAATTAAATAATATAGCCTAAATATATTACATATGCTACACATATATACCTATATACACAATACTTATATATATTTACATATTATACTTATGTTTTATATTTTACACATACATACATATACGGCTATGTCTATACATATAGATATATATTTGGTGACATGTTTGTACATGTACATATATAATGAAAATTATACAAACATAAATATACATGTATTATACACACATATCTATATATATACACAGTCTTTTATACTACATATTGTATAATTAAATATAACATGTGTGTATACATGAACATACTTTAGTATTTGTGCATACATAAACATATATACATAAGGAAATACAAACCTTACATATATTCCTATTTCATGACTCTATATTACATAAAAATTTTACCAAATGCATGTATAGACAAGAATACATAAGAATAATTAATATAAAATAAATATATTGCACATACTACTTATCCATTTCCCTTAGTAAATTGGGTGAATAAAAGATGATAAGGCTCCTTCTTCTTCTTCTTCTTCTTCTTTAATTGTTGTCTTTGAAGTAGGAAAAAAAAAACATTGAAGAAAAGATGGAGAATGCTTCACCGTTTGGGAAAAAGAGGAAGATGTAGTGTTTTTATTTTTATGTTTGATAGAAGCATGGGTTTGTTTCTTGTGTTTCTAGTAGACGTAAAACCAAGAAAGGGAAAAGAAGAAAATAAAATAGGTAAAGAAAAGAAAGAGAAAAAGCAAATGGTATTAATGTGATTTGACAAAGCCCATCTAAATCTTTTATTTTATATCGTATTCAACACATGGTGAATGCACATTACACGTATCCACCGAACACAATTCTGGAACCTTTTAACATGCTTAGGGAAAAAGACTTAGGGGGAGGAAACAGGAAAAAGAAAAAGGAAAAGAAGAAAGAAAGAAAGAAAAAGGAAAAACAAAATATAGGAAAAATTAAAATTTTCTAAACATAAATATTATAAATTAAATAATTATGAAATAATATTGAAATTTTATAAAATTTATTAATTAAATTGTTACCGGTTACGTTTATAACATTTAGGAGTAATCTCAATGCATTTGTGAATAATTTTATATGATTACGCGTATTGGTCGATAATTGTATTCAGTTAGGATTTTATTACTATTAGGGTAAATTTATTCATTTTACAAGCTTAAAATTATAGTTTTAGGGTTTTTGTCAAGTTTAAGTTCAATCTTGGTATTTACGCATACATAGGATTTCAGGTTTTTATACGCGATTTAAGTTTCGAATGAATTTCTAAGGTTTTTATTATCGATAATATATTCGATTTCATAATTTAATAAAATTTTTATCTTACTTAGCCTTATCAACTTGCAAATTATCTACAGTACTATAGTTCAATTCTATTCTTAAATAACTAAATTCATGGGATTTATAAATAAACTATTCCAATCATCCACATTTACTTCAGACATTAGACCAACCAATACAAATTTCAATTCTAAACCACTTCTTTCATTGCCATCCACATCACAAATAAACAACTCAAACACTTCATTACCTATTCAAAAAATATCAGCATCAGAAATGCTTATAAGGAGAGAACAAGGTCTTTGCTACAATTGTGATGAGAAATATCACATAAATCATAAATGCAAACAAAAGTTTTTATCACTATTACATGAAGAAATAAAAGAAGATTAGGAATTATCTCAAGTGATGGAAGGATCAGATGAGGAGCAGAACAAGCAAGATATGGTAACAATTAGTTATCATGTTGATAGATATTGGAAGCATGCATAATTTTTTGCAATCATGCATAGTTAAAAAATTAGGACTAACGACATAAGCTACTTGAAAATTCTCAATTATGATCAGCGATGGTACAACATTACAATGTAAAGGAATGTGTGTAAATATACTAGTGAACATTCAAGAGGAATTTTCTATAATATTCTACATTTTGCTTATATAAGGAGCACAAATGGTTTTAGGTGTATATTGGTTGTATACATAGCGGCTAGTAACCATTGATTATGGGTCTTTAACTTTATAGTTCACTCAAGGAGATCAAACCATTACTTTAGTAGGAGAGATAGGAGTACCAATGATTGAAATCACCCATAATCAATTGAGATGAGTGGTGCAACAAGATGATATAGCATATATTTATCATTGTGTAGCTTAGATAACAAAGTTTAACACATTAGAAAATACCACTAGCAATAGTGAATTAAAATCACTATTAGGTAGATTTTCTCGAGTGTTTAAGGCACCATCATCATTGCCACTGATGAGAGAAGTTCAACATCAAATCCACTTAACAATGGGGATAATCTAATCAGTGTATGTCTGTATCGCTATCCACTTTTTCAGAAAAATGAGATTGAGAATTAGGTACATGAGATGCTTTCTCAAGGAATCATTCAAAGTAATACTAGTCCATATTCATCCCCTGTGTTATTAGTTAAAAAGAAAGGTAGATATTGGCATTATTGCATTGATTATAAGGCACCTAATCAGGCAATTATTAGAGATCAATTTCCAATTCTTACGATAGACAAATTATTAGATAAATTATGCTATGCAAGATACTTTAGTAACTAGATCTTAGATCAAGTTACCATCAAACAAGAATGGCCTCAAAAGATGTTGAAAAAACAGCATTTAGAACTCATGAGGGACATTACGAACTCTTGGTAATGCCTTTTGGATTGAGCAATGCTCCAATAATGTTTCACGCAATGATGAATAGATTGTTTCAACTATTTTTAATGAAGTTTGTAATTGTTTTCTTTAATGATATCTTAGTATATAGTAGTTCATTTGAATTACATTTAGATCACTTAGCCTAAGTTCTTCAAAGTTGTTAGATAATCAGTTTTATCTCAAAGAGACCAAGTGTTCTTTTACTTAGCATACTCTTGATTATCTAGGGCATATTGTCTCTTATAATCAAGTAAGACCTGATCCTTCGAAAATTGTAGTGTTGAAATGGGAGAAGCCCACTATAATTAAGCAAATGAGAGCCTTTTTGGGGCTAATCGGATACTATAGGAGATTTGTTAAAGGACATGCGTCCAGAGCTCATCCTTTAACTGACATGTTAAAGTCTAATGTGTTTAAGCGATCTAAGGAAGCAATTTTAGCCTTTCAAAAGCTCAAGAAAGTGCTTAGTCAAGCACCAATATTGGCACTTCTAGATTTTGAGAAGCAATTTATTATAGAAATGGATTCATCAAGGACAAGAATAAAGGCTATATTGCTATAGGAGAATCATCTAGTAGCATATTTGAGTAAGAAATTACCCTCACATCTAACCAAGGCATCAACATATGTTAAGGAGTTGTACGCTATAGTAGAAGTAGTTAAAAAATGGTGACAATATTTGTTAAGTTAGCATTTTGTTATCAAAACTGACCATAGAAGTTTGAAAGAGTTAATTTCACAGATTATACAAACACTTGAGCAGTAGAAATATTTAAGTAAACTCATTGGTTTGGACTATTTTATTATATATAAGAGTAGACAACAAAATATTGTTGCAGATGCACTTTCTAGGCAACATAATAAATTTTCATCATTTATGAGTCTATCAATACCCACTTTTGATTTTGTCTCTACATTAAAGAAGGAATATGATACTATTCCAGCTTTCTAGTAGCTTACTCACAATTTACAGAATGGGGTGCCTCTTAAATGGTCTTTAAATTAGAAGAATAGTATTCTATTTCATAAGGGACACATTTTTTAGTTCCACAGTCAGCTATTATACCAACTACATTACAGGAATTCCATTCTTCACCAAGTGCTAGATACTTTAGTTTTTTGAAGAAACTCAAACAAATAGTTGCCTTTCTTTTTTTTTGGTGTAGAGGGGGTAGGGGGGAAGGCATGAGATGTCAAATTAAGAAGTATGTTAAAAGTTGCCAGGTTTATCAGCAAGTGAAGTACTAAACTTAAGCGCCTTTAGGTTTATTAGCCTAATTACCAATACTAGAGAGGATATGGGAAGACATTGCTATGGATTTCATTACTCGCCTTCCCATATCCAAGGGTTATTCTACTATGTTTGTTGTAGTTGATAGATTATCAAAGTATTGCCATTTAGGAGCTTTAGATAATCATTTCCCTACTACAAAAGTAGCTCAATTATTCATGAATATGGTCATTAAATTACATAGGTTTCCAAGGACTATTGTTTATGATAGAGATTTGATTTTCTTGAGCAAATTTTAGTAAGAACTATTTCATTTGAGTGGAAGCAAATTACATATGAGTAGTTCCTATCATCTTTAGAGTGCTGGGCAAACTGGGGCTCTTAATATGACTATTCAACAATATTTAAGGTGCTTCATGATGGGCATAGGTCCCATATAATACTTCCTATCATGAAAGAGCAGGTAATATACCCTTTGAAATTCTGTATGATAGAGTTCCTCCTTCAATTCATCCTATGTAAGAGGTGCTTCAAGTTTAGAAGCTGTTGATACAAAGTTGGCAACTTGAGATGAGATGCTCAAGTTGCTCAGAACTAGGTTGCAACAAGTTCAACAAAGAATGAAGAGTATTATAGATAGGCATAGGACTCTTATGTCTTATGAGCTTGGTGACCTTGTGTTTGTTAAATTATGCCTTATAAATAGGTTTCATTAGCTAGATAGAAGGCTCATAAACTATCTAAAAGATATTATGGACCTTTTCCAGTTGTCAAGAAGAATGGTACTTATGTTTATCAATTGCAACTTCCATATCATTCAAAGATACATGATGTTTTTCACGTATCCTTATTAAAGAAGGCTCATGGTTTAGATATTCCCTCTTTGGAGTTACTAAAATAAGTTATAGAAGGATCACCCTTACTAACACCACTAGCAATAGTAAACTTAAGGGTTATTTTACGAAGGGGTGCTTCAGTTGTCATGACCCTAAGGGGGGGCTTAATAAGATTGTTTAAAATTTTCATATTATGTGTACATCCATAATACGAAAACCGTCTTGCAAGTCAGAGATTGCAAGACTTTAAATAATTAGTCACTAAAGTTTTTTATTTTTAATTTAATTAACTTACTATAACATACAAGTGACTATGGATATCCGATATTCCACAGTCCATCAAAACCGTAGAGAATAGATATCCCTTACCAAATGCTAAGATAAGGTAAAATAACTTACTAATTTACAAGAAATACTACATAATCTTATCATATGAATATGCTCTACATAAATTATTTCTATATTGCTATACATTTTTCAATCAACCCTAACATTGCTAGACCTATTTCCAGTTTGTACTCTACTCTTAAGTTTATCCCAATCCCTGCTTACAAGAAACTTACAAAAGAAACTATCAGGGAATGAGCAAACTATGGCTCAGTAAGTTCGTTCCTCATCACTACCGTCAAGCGAGTTATCAAACATTATTAGCACACATACAAGTTATCTACATACGAAATGAAGGCAAGCAATACATCCATAGGAGTCTAGAACTATGAAAAGTGTAGATTTGCATTGTCTATACGTCGATTTTTCCTTCATACTTACCCGTATAGAGCATCTCACCTTAATCGCATGAGGCTACTTAGGGGCAACGTCATACCAAACATTACTCAACTATTACCCTAGTTCGAGAATCAACAATCAATATATGTGGACCTTAACTAAGGCCACCTACTGAACATATTAAAGGCCTCTTGGGCACAAATAGCGAGTCCATCTCGCTATCAACAAATATCTAAGGCACCACAGGTACAAATAGCGAATCTTCTTGCAATCAATTGGAGATACTATACTAGTTTTGCCTTAACAATAAAATATCATTCACGGGCATTATGAGCTCTCATAGAAATCATATAAAATATATTTTAGATTGGAAAAACACTTAACAAAAATAATTTTCTCAAAAATTTGCAAAGCTAGCACACTTCATTAGTATACCAATTGGGTCACAGACATGCAGCAGATATAACTAGTTATTTTAGTTGAATAGTTATATTTACCAATTCAAGAAAATGATTATAGGGATGATAACACACAAAACAATCAATATCAATCAACAAGCAACATACAAATAACAAGCTACAAGTAGATAACAGATCATAAGAACTCCTTCACTTAGGTTATGCTCACTTTCCTAACTTTTGAGAATTCCTAGACTCGATAATCGAATACCTAAAAAATAAGAAAGCTTATAAGTGTTCTAAAAAACTAGGTTTCTCTGTTAACTAAATATCTGTCATTATTTACCTAGTTTCCCACTATAATCCAAGTATGATATAAATATAGTTTAAATTAAATCTTTTACTCAGATTATCTTAAATTTTTAATCACATATAATTTTTTCAATTTAATTCGAATTCTTATGAACTTATAGTCCATTTCAATCGTTTTCGAGCTTACTTTCTCATAGCAAGTCCATTTTGAACGTTGTAACCCATAGTTTTGATTGTGATATAAAAACATCATAAACTTCATTATTTTGACACAAAAAGTTGTAAAATTTCAATTTAAGCTTCTTCTAATATAATTACGATTTAATAATTGTTTGAATCATATATTTTTGTAATTTTCTTATTTTAAGCCTATTTTATTATAATTACTCATTTTTACTTACTTTTGGGGTTTAAGATCTATTTATTTAAATTGTTATACTTTATTATTTTTCTAATTACTTAATTATTTTATTATGATTATTAATTTACGAAAATTACTTAATTATACTTAAGTAATAACGTGGCAACATATGGAAGTACCACGTATCACCCTTATGAATTTTTCATATTTTCTATTATTTTCCTATTTCTTTGTATTTTATGGTATAATTATATATTAATACTTATTATTATATTTTATTAAATTTTCTAAATTACTTATTTATTCTACTTTCTCCTAATATTGCAATACATATATATATTTATTAAATTAATATTATAGCATATTATATATGTACTATTTAAATATACTTATATTTCTACATATACAATACTATGCATACTATACTTTATGTATTAAATTATCTTAACCTAAATTATATATTATATACTATATATATAAATATAATATACACGTATTTGTACTTTATATACATTTGTACATATACGGTTGTATTACATACACATATATATATACTAAAATATGAAATACAATGAATAATATACATACATATATACATCTAAGTATCATGTCCAGTCCATATATATATACAAAAATATATAAAAATTTCTATAAATTGAAGATACTAAGTATATATGTACATAAATACATGAGTGAGAAAATATATACTTATATATTATTATTTATACATACATATATATACCATATAATATAAAGTATTAAGTATATTACATACATATATATCCATGCCTACACACACATATATATACATAAAGAAAATACGAAATACATACATATGTACATAAATACAAAAATACATAATACATGTATATATATCATATACGTATATTTAAATTTTTACATCATAAAATAAAAATGAATACTAAGTACATATATACTTAAATATACCCATGTACACATACATAATACATCTTTAAAAAAATACTATGTACATATACATATAGATATACATAGTCATGTGTAAATATATATACATAAGGAAATACATTGTATATATATTATATACACATACATGTACATACCTTATACTACGTATAATAAACATATATGTTTACACATACATACATAATAAATTAAAAAAAAAAACCCAATATACATGTACATGTTATAGAGTATATATATATACAAAAATAATTAAATAACTTACCTAAATTCTTAAGTAAAATAGTTGATTGAATTCCTTTAATTTCTTCTTCTTCTTCTTCTTCTTCTTAGTATTTGTTAAATTGTGTGTGTATGCTGTGCTTTGGTTTTCTCTTTTTCTTTTCGGTTTTACAGGTTTCAAGCATGAAGAAAATAGCAAATTAGGATTAAAAGCAAATGAAAAAGAAGGAAAACAATCTTGGTTAATCTTTACGTTAATTAAGAAAGGACACTTACTTTACTAAATTTGTCCTTTGTCCTTTAAATTGTTGACACTTGGAATTTGTAAATGAACACATGGGCTGCTGAACTACAGCTTGAATTCAACGTAACAACAAGGAGAATTAGGAAGAGGAAAAATAAAGAAAAAGGAAAAGGAAAATAAAAATAAATAAATATAATTTTTTCAAACATAAAAATCATAAAATTAGTATTTATAAATTAATTTTGAGATTTTATGAAAATTTATTAATTTAATTAATACCCATTACATTTATAATATTTATAAATTATTTCAACGTTTTCATTAGGATTTATACGCAATTACGAGATTTAGTCGATAATTGCGATCGACTATGGTTATATTACTATTAAGTTATATTTATTCATTTTATAAGCTTAAAGTTATAGTTTTAGTCAAGTTCGGGTTTGATTTCGAGTATTTGCACGTACATTGATTTTAGGATTTTTGTATGCAATTTAAGTTTTGAGCAAAATTTTAGGGTTTTTATCCTTTATATTATATTCGAATTTAAAATTTTAATTCGTTTTAAATTTATCGACTCTGTTAAGTTAGGATACTTACCTATAATATTTAAATCAATTCATTACTTAAAACGCTAAATTTATGGGATTTACATTAGTACCATAGGTTTTGGTGCAATGGAAGGATTTGTTACCAGAGGACACCAATTAGGAAGATTTTCATTAGTTTCGACTATTTTACCCATGTTTTAACCTTGAGGACAAGGTTAATTTTTTTGATTGAGGAAAAATTATTACAAATAGACCAAAGTGTACAAGAAATAAGCCAAGATGGCTAGAAGATTACCAGATCTAAAGAGATCTAGAGCTATTTGTAATCAAATCAACTAGATCTAAGGTTTTGTTACAATAATAACTAAAAGTGTTACAAAAGTAGTTTTATAACAACAAATGAGTACAAATCTAACAGATCTATCAATTGTAATAATAGAAAATACAGAAAAGAGAAAAGATATTGAGAGTTTACACAACAGTACTTCCTTATTCCTTCTTTTACTTCTTAGGGCTGCACCTTGCTCGAAAAGGTGTACTTTGCAAAAGAAATAAGATTAAGTTAGTACGTTCTTTTTAGTTTTTGGTAAGAATCAGATTAATGAGCAAATATATAAACACGAGAGAAGAGAGTAAGAGCAATTAGGATTTCTTGCCTTTGAACATTAAGAGGTAGAAATAGAGAGAGAGAGAGAGAGAGACTAACTAAATATTTTGAATTAGTAGGCCTTAACAATATAAGGCTTATCAAGCTTCTTACTTTGATACTATAAGTTTAGGTAGATATAGATATACTGGTAATAGGACAAAACAAAGGAACATTAAAAAGTAAATAAACTAAAAAAAAAATATGTCATATAGTATATATTGCATGTATACACTATAACTAAAATAAAACAGATAATATAGTACATCTCTGTATCGTATATTAAGAAATACTTTATAATACATAACATATGTTATTATGTTTAAATACTATATGTAGTATGTATGATAAATAATATTATGTGATAGCTATGTGTTATAATATTTATATATCACACCATTCCCAGTAGATATTTCATAATATATACATTTCAATATATTGTATAATTTTATATGTCTTTTAGTGACTGGGGTTATAATTGATAAATATTAGTTAATACCTATTCCTTACTTATTCGAATATGCTCAAAGTAGACAAATTATTGGAATGGGATCCTAATTCTGTAGTCATTTTTTATAGAACACATGATCAAAATGGGCCTTCAGTTTTTGGGCAAAAAATAAATAAAAAATTGCCCCTTTGTTCTCAATTAAATGCCATTTCTATTTTGAACAATACTATTGTAGAGGGCTAAAAAATTGTTATATTAGTTATTAGGATGAGCTAATTATTTATTTAAGCTTGACTCCATGGGCTAGGTAACAGGGCCTAAGGAGTCCAGGCTGTATTAGGATGATTTAGGGAGATTTAACTTGGTGGGCTCAAAATAGAGATTGTTGGACCGATCTATTCATCTCCAACCTTTCTCAAGCAAGTTGATGCACTTATAAGGAAAGCTGCTGGCTTTAGGCTCATTAGTTAGCTCATTCTGGATAACCATGAATCGAGTAAACTCCAACTTATCTATTGATCACCTTAATGATCCGACGGATGCTATAATGCCCAAAAACCTATAAATACTCAGCATTTCCTTATCATAAAAAAACTCTTAGAGAGATTGAAGAAACGGTGTTCCACTGTGAAAACTTTGTTCTTTAAGATCAAATCACGTTTAGGTAAAAATTTGATCTCATTTGCTCAAGCTACAAGGTGAATGCCTGAGGTCCCCTAAGGTTGCCTTGTCTATCACTTGTGTATTTGAGACACTAAGATTGTTTGTTCTTCCTCCCTGCCTTATTCTCACTTAATCATCCCTTTAGGTGACTGTCTCACTTTACTTCTTTGAAGTTATGTATAGCATGCTACTCACACAGCAAGCATGTGATCACTCCAATTGAACCCTTACATTTACATTTTGGTGACTCCACTAAAGAAGAATGAACAATAGCAAAACAAATGAATATAGCCAAACTCCGCTAAGGGTGGTAATCTAAACCTACTATGGACTCAAGGTTCATATTGCCTAATAAATCTTTTACTTCACAGTCTATCTCCTCAATAGCATCTTGCAAGACTTGAATCCTTGCCACTAACTCACTTCAGCTTCTTATAGTAGAACGATAACTCAATAATCTTTTAGCTTTGCTAGAAATGGGCTCTAAGCTGCCAACCTTGAATTTTAAAAGATGAGCCCCTTCAACATAGCTAATCAGTTGCTGTAACTTATCATCTGATAGAGACCTCCAAAACTTCTCAAGTAGTGATACAGCTTCTCCTAACATTTTTACTATGATATTGGCTAACTCAATCCCCAACATAGGAGACTCGCTCCAAAAATCTTGGTCCATAGCGTAAAGTCTCTCCAATGGTTCCAATAGATGAGAAGGAATGTGAAATCCATGAAAGGATATTATCTCCCTTGAGATTGCTTCTGGAGTTACTACCATGTCTCTATGAGACAAGTTAGCAATTGGGGGTAGAGAGACATCAATAGATGTTGCATATACTTCACCTCCATGAGTCCTTAAGCGTAGCAATGCATCTGCATAAGTATTACCATCACCTGCCTCGTTGACTAACAAAGTAATGTCTTGTGTTTCGGAGGAATTGTTCAACTCTTCAGTTACATTATCATCATCAGCATCCCTGTATTGGATTAGAGATTCACCATAATCTACTAAGTCCTTATCGTCTTTATCTAAAGCTACCATTAATGTAGCAAGATCATCTGGATGAACGCCGGAGCTCAAGTTAACAACATCGTCCTTCTCGTAAATTGCAATAAGAAAGCCCGTCTCAACTTACAAGAAAAAGAAAATAAAATAAAATAAGTATATATATATACATATAAAATAGCATGATGCATTTAATAAAGTTACCTCCTGAATAAATGCTCACTTGGTTTGTCTCAAATCTACTAATAGAGGCAAGGGGTGATTGTTCTTAGACTTTAAAGGAGGGTTTACCCATGTTATCCTACTAGGATATTCTGATTGTTTAATAGTCCCTTATACATCTCCACTATCTTGAGACTTAGGCCTTAAGAGTTTAAAAAAGAATTCATAACGATATACAGTAGGTGCATTAAGTGTATCACCTACTGACACAAAGGCATAAGCCCAGAACGCATCTAAGCAATTCATCCAATGTATCAGTCATCTAGGGGAAGCAACCCCAGAATAACCAGTAGAAGGAAAGAACAATTGCCGCTTTCCAGGGTGAATCTTCCTAGTCATTTAGACATAGTAAGTGGCAGCAGGATTCAAAACTCTCAATTGTAGTAATCAGGCGAGACATTCCTTGATCAAAACCAAGTTGACGCGCAACCCAATGGGGAGAGTATACCATGACTTTTTGCTCTAAGAAGCAACCGGCTAAGTCTTTATTGTTAAGAAGTGAAGGCAAGCTCCCTAGGATACACCATAAGGGGAACTTAGCTTGAGAATCGAGGATATTTTCCTGATTTTCCACTAAGGTAACCTCACCATCTAAGCTAGGAAGATAAAGTCCATTATTGTCATCATATCTTACAATTTGCTCAACATAAGGGCAGAATGTGAATTCATCCTCAATGTTAATGAGCTGCAGGAGTGACTAATCAATTGATCCCTTAACCCAGGCCTACGCCCAAGGAAGAGCAAGGCCGAGTTGGTCTTGTACAATAAGAGGAGAAAAATGTCTTCGAAACCGCTCGCAAAAGAAAATTTGAAGAAACACCAAGTCTACATGTGATATGATCACATATCGACCTTTTGAACGTATGGTAGAAGCATGACGATATAAGTCTAAGCGTCGGTAAAGTGAACCTAAGCAGAAGGGGCTTAGAGCAAATCACTCGCCTTGGGCAATGCGTATGGCCAAGAGGAAGAGTCGTGGACTAATACCTTCCTCAGGCCATCCGAGGAATACGAATAGAGAAAGCAAGAACACAATGAAAGCAGAAAGTTTATACCTGCAACGACGGGATAGAGAACGTATGGGTAGAAGATACAACTACAAGACTTGAATTAAAAAAAAAAAAAGTGACATGAAGATACTTACTCTTTTTGTAAACCCTATAAAATCAATAGTTTGAACCTTAATTTAAGTTTGAGTGTCCTAAACTATATCATGAGTTGATAAGGCTAGAAATGATAAAATTTTATGAAATTTAATAAATTGAATATAGTATTAATAACAAAAACTCTAAAAATTAATCGAAACCTAAATTGCATACCAAAAACCCTAAATCCGATTTATGCATAATTACCTGAAATGAAACCCGAACTTAATTGAAACCCTAAAACTATAACTTTAAGCTTATGAAATAATTAAGTATCACTCAATAGTGATATAATTGTAGTCGATTACAATTACAGACTAAATCGCGTAATCCTGTAAATTTTTTAACGAAACCGTTAAAATAACTTATAAAAATTATAATTATAACGGATACCAATTAAATTGATAAATTTTCATAAAATTTCAAAATTAATTTATTATTATTATTTTTATGGTTTTTATGTTTATAAAAATTACATATAATTATTTTTATTTTCCTTTTTCTTCTAGTTTCTTTATTTTCTTTCCTTTCTTTTTCTTCTTTTCTTTTCCTCTTTCATTTTCTTCCCTTTTCCCCATGTAAATGCAACTACAAATTACAATAGCCCATGTGCACAAATATAATGTACAAGTGTCACAAATTAAAGGGATAAAAGACAAAATAATAAAGTACATGTTTTATCTTAATTAACACCTAAATGAAGAGGATAAGCTTCTTTATTTATTTATTTTTTTATTTGCTTCAAAATCAGCTGGTCTTCATGTCCCAAAAATCTAGAAAAATCAAACCAAAAATATATAGTGGAAAAAAACAAAAGAAAAGAAAAGCAAAGTAAAACAAAAAAAAAGCAAAACAAAGTTCAAGAACAAGAAGAAAATTAAGAAGAAAAAAGAAAAAGAAGGAGAAAAGAAGAAGAAAATTAAGGATATTACCAACATATTTAGGGAAGTGTATTTATTTTAGTTGTATATATGTATATTATATGGTATGTGCATGTATATACTAAGTATTTTGTTATATGTTTCATTATATGTACATATATAGATGCATGAGTAGATAAATTAATATATATGTATATCTCTTTTATGTGTGTATA